>JAUCMS010000045.1:8447550-8460179 GCA_032357445.1 Enteromius radiatus
TATGAAGAGGATTCTCACTCACCTGACGTCTTCGTCTTCAGTGAACCCCATGCACTGCCTGATTACTGAACAGAGTTTAGTTCACAAAGACTTTAATTCATTTACTTTAATAAACGCCTTAAACTTACCTGCCTGTCTCTTCCTCCTTCCATGTGAGCGTTACAGTCTTATTGAAAATCTGTGATCCTTATTGGTATAAATACTTTTGTATAGGACTGAAATGAATACAGAGGGGAGGAGTACAAATATTTTACATATTACATAAGGCGGATTCCACCAAGGTGGAGAACGAAACATGCATGCACATACAGTTATCATTTTGCTTGTCTTTTTATTTTTTTCTGTGCTTTTATATACTTTGGTACATTTTAATTTGTACAAAAATTGCAAACTCATTACAGAAGACAAGGGTGAATCATTAACCTAAAGTTATCATTTCAAATCATGAACCTAAGTTACATAAATCGCATGACTGTCACATTGATGCTGCATTTTGAAAGCAGAGATATCCACTGTGACAAATGGTATGCCCAGTTGTGATTTATTTACATCAAAAGAACACAGCAAATCATATATTCTATAGAACTTTTATTAATACATTCGATATACATGTTATATATACATTCATAAATCTAAATAAATACAAACGTAGGCATTAGTATTAAGTAGTAGCCTACTTAATTGTAACAAAGAATGCTTACTCACATAATAGCTATTCTATCATAGCAGATATCCGTAAACATGTTACAAAAAATGCATGTGCATCCTCTAACGTGAGGTCACACACATACGGTATGGAGCAGGAGCATATGTGAACCATATCTCTCCCTCTAGACTGGGTTCCTCTCCTGGACATTTGGAGACGGTGAATTGCTGCAGCAGAGAGGTGAAGTATAAGAAGAGCTCCTGACGAGCCAGCTGCTCTCCCAAACATGCCCTCTTACCTGTGAGATGCCATCAGCTGAAGTTAAAATCATAATGTGGCACGGACAAATGTCATGTACTCACCCAAAGTCAAAGTGGATTAAACACAAACATATTTGAGGAGTTTGCACATTACCTGTTGAAAATGGCAGGAACGCATCTCTTTTCCGAAACTGGCCATTTTCATTCAGGAAATGTCCTGGGTTAAAGGTGTCAGGGGTCTCCCATTCATTTGGATCATGCAGGACTGAAGACAGGTTTACTGTAATAGAGGTACCCTAATAAAGAGAGAATGAAAAATTCACTGTTCTAGACAGGACCCCTACCCTACATAGAATAGAGTTCATACCTTAGGAATTAAGTATTCCCCTAGTTTTGTGTCTTTAACAGCTTTTTTAGGGAATCCCAGTGGGACAACATCCCCAAATCTTTGAATCTCATGGATAACAGCCTCAGTGTAGGGCATATCAGCTCTGTCAGCCAAACAAGGCTGACGCGACTGTCCAATAACCCTGTCTATCTCTTCCTGCACCTTTTCTGAATGGGAAATAGAAATATTACTTGTAAATTGTGTGTTCTGGACTTGATGCATTTCCTTAAAGATGACATATAACCTACTGTACATACTACAAAAGAACAACAATGATTATTCCTGCTTTGCCAATCGATACGTACCTTGGATTTCTGGGAACTTCATCATGAAAAGTAAACCCCAGCGCAATGTTGTAGTTGCGGTTTCTGTCCCAGCCTCAATCAGGTCTAGACAAGTCACCACTAATCCTTCAGTGTTAAAACCAGCCTCAGGGTCACTCTTTTTCTGCAAAAGTGGGAATCGGTACAAAAATATGCAAAAACTCAGACTTGCAGTGAGTTGATCAAATTGCATTATTAAAACAGATGCCTTGAAATTTGTATTTTAAAAACATATTAAAATAAAATACCACTTTAGTTACCTTTATCATCTCAGTCAGGTAGTTGTCTATAAAGTCACGTGGGTTTAAAGGGTCCCAGTCCTCTCTGTGTTTAATGATCTCTCCTCTCAGGAAGTCTGTTATTTGCTTGTAGTTGGAAAAAATTGTCTGGTGAGGGCCAGATAAGTGCTCCAAGAGCCAAGGACACACATTATACAGCTGTGAAAGAGAACATAATGGTTGATGATTACAGTTTTAAATATAATCAACTGACAGGTTATGAAAGCAGTGTCTAAGGATGCTGTTATGAATCAGTACCTGTGCTCTAGGAGAGCCTATTAACTTAATGCATTCAGTGTCAAGACGCAGAATTCTTTGGTAATATTCATCATGATAGTCAAAGCGTTGTCCAAATATTAAGCAGGAGATGATATTTGAGACAGCACTGTTTAAGGTGACCATGGGGTTAAAAGGTCCTGTTTGAGAGAGAAAAAGAAGTTGTTTATGTATACATAAGCATATATATATATATATATATATATACACATTTTTATCTCCATTTTATTTTTGTTCTATTCATAGAATTCTCCAGACATCTAAACCATACCATTTTCTTCCCTAAAAGCATTACAAAGGTGGACACATTCTTGTTGGATTCTGAGCTCAAGGCTTTTCTTCCCATCTCCAAAGGTCCGCAAATGGGAGACAGCAAACTTCCTATGCATCCTCCACAGGTAACCATTACTAAGTATCGTACCTTAATATGGATGAAAAAATTTCAATAAATGGGTACTATGAGTGAATAATGCATAAAAATCATTATAGTTAGTGTACTTACCAATTCCCTTAAAAACTTTGTGAAACAGAGGAACATTCGGACGATCAACAAAACTGTCAATCTGAGTAATGAGAGCCTCCTTTACCATTTTATATCCAGAAACAACAATCACTTTCTCACTGCCCACTCTTAAGCTGAATATGTTCCCGTAGACTTCAGCCAACTGAAATTCAAAACGTTAACAGGTGTATACAGACAACCTGATAACATATTCACTGACTGTTTTTACTCAAAACTTAATTGGAACGCTAATAAACAAATGATTAAATTTCCTCCTACCTTATTCACGTTCCGAAAATCTACCTCAGTAAACACATTTCCCAGGAACGGTAGAGGACAGGGTCCTGGTGGGAAACTGGAAGGATTCCTATATTTGACGAAATCTACAAGAAGCAGTAAAACAAAACTTAAAATGATCCAGCTTTTAAAATCAAAGCTTTCATATATAAGTTGCAGAATCATGGTGTTGAAGAAAATAGCACGCTCCTTTTGTCAGAAAGTATTAAGTACTGCAGCTGGCAAATTTTTAAGCTACACAGGGAAACGGGGTCATCGTTCGGGCGATGCAACTGGCCCCGCCTTTCAATAGGCGACTGCAGACCCCACTACACGCTTGGGAGGCCCTCCTAAAAAATGTAGCCTAAAATTGCAGGAAAGGCGTGGAGAAATATTCCAGGAAGGAGGGAGAAACAGACCGCTTCTACTAACTATGTATACATATTGCCTAGAGAATCTTTAAAACATAAAATATATCTTACCTTGTATTTCCTACTTGACAATCATTTCCTATTTTAATTTCATTTTATTTAGTTTCTTTTAAATTCATTATAAATAAATGCATCAATGATTAGCTGTGTTTTTAACAGGTTACATAGAGTTGTTTCTCAGCGGCTCTGGTTGCATAATAACAACTGTAATGTGTGTATGTCATTTAATTACGATTATCCTTTATTAAAACTGTGTCTTTATTTGGTCAACTGCTAGACATGACTTATATATATGCTGTTTATTTCTTTCAAGTCTAGTTCAGTTTACCTCGCAGAATCAAAACATCTATTCCCGTTGATGAAGGGGGCGTTAGTTTAGCAGAGCTAATATGCTTCGAACAGGAATGCTGCTATTTGTTCGCTTTAGTGTCAGTCATTCATAGCAGAATCTCAGTCATGCGTTTCAAAAGAGAGATTTAACTTAGGTAAATAATTAGTATTAGTTTACTTTTTAAAATATCACTCAAAAACTCCGAATCGTTCGCGAACAGATCTCTCTGAATGTTAGATGTTGGGAACGTTTGTTACAGGCCATGTTTTTGTCATAGAAAACACAAGGAAACCAGGAAGTAAACGTAGCATTTCGCGAAATTCACGCTTCAGAGTGCAAAATAAAGGAGACGTGTGAAAATGGCCTTGGAGAACGTTTTGTTGTCTTTAGTGCAGTGGACAAATGCAGGGACTGTTCTTCTGTTGTTTGTCATCTTTCTGCTGATCTCAGACCTGCTGAGAAACAGAAAGCCTAGAAACTATCCCCCTGGACCTACACCTCTTCCTTTTATTGGGAATGTTTACAATCTGGATACTACACAACCACATATTCATTTAACGAAGGTAATTTACATCCTGTTGTTGTTATTGTGATTTTCAAGTCTGACTGAATAAAGTCTGTATATTAAATGAGGCCCTTTAACCCTGATTTAACATTTTTACTTTTTGTTTACTATATTAACTTTTTTCTTGCAGTTGTCAGAAAAATACGGCAACATTTTCAGCTTGCGTCTGGGAAGCTTAAACACTGTTGTTGTGAATACCTACAGCATGGTCAAGAAAGCTCTTACTGATCAAGCAAACATTTTCACAGGACGCCCCACCAATGATGTGCTCAAAAGAATAATCAAGTGCCAAGGTACACATTAAAGTTGGGAAAATATCACAAAAAGACATTCTAACTCTTGCTAAGTGTTATATTACGTAATGTCTGGCAACAGGTGTAACCTTCAATAATGGCTACAGCTGGAAGCAACAGAGGCGTTTCACTCTAAGTACTATGAAATACTTTGGTGTGGGAAAGAGGAGCCTGGAAGTCATCATCATGGAAGAGTACAAATTCCTGCACCAAACT
Organism: Enteromius radiatus; assembly: GCA_032357445.1. Taxonomy (NCBI): domain Eukaryota; kingdom Metazoa; phylum Chordata; class Actinopteri; order Cypriniformes; family Cyprinidae; genus Enteromius; species Enteromius radiatus. The sequence goes on from JAUCMS010000045.1 coordinate 8,452,336, forward strand.
ATCATGGATACCAGTGGTAAGTACAGTAGCAGCAACCCTTTTAACCCCATAAATTTAAGTATTACAGCTAAAAGCATAGTTAATATGTATGTATCTATGTATGTAATGTTTATGTGTATATATGGTTCTTCCACCAGATGGCACCAGTCTGTCTTCCATGTATTGTAAATGTAAAATTTAAAAACTGACTGATATTTTTTTTTTACTTTAACACCAATGTTTCTAGTGCTTGTATTGTTTTATACAGAAAAAATTGCATGATTTAGTGCTGAATATTGGCTAGCACCATGAAATCCCCTCAAAATACAAAATATAAAGGAATACATATTATTGAAAATATATAATACATTAATTTCTTTAAAAAGTCACTTTACCTGTCTAAATAATATTAAAGGGTTAAGGACACAAGCCAAATGTAGGGACCTAAATATATTTTGCAGATTAACATGCAAAAATGTAAAAATCTACTTTGAAACTGAAACTAGCTTCACCTTTTATTGTATTTTATTAGGGCTGCCGCTCGACCCTCATTACTTTATTAACAATGCGGTCTCCAACATCATCTGCTCCATGGTATTTGGCAGGAGGTTTGAATACACTGACCAAAGGTTTCTGAACATGCTCAGTCTGATATCTAAAGCCCTTAAACTACAAACGTCTGTGTGGATACAGGTACTGATATGTTCATTCTGAAATATATAGTAAACTAAACAAAATGCATTGTTTAAAACTTAACTAATAAAATAAAGGTGCCCACCCAAGCTGACCTGCTATTTGTCCATTATAGCTTTACAGTGTTTTCCCTTGGATTATGGATCTCCTCCCAGGACCTCATAAAAACCTGTTTTCATGCTTCCATCAAGTACGTGCTTTTATTAAGGAAGAGGTGGACAAGCATTATGCAGACTGGGACCCCTGCTCACCCAGAGATTTTATAGACTGCTATCTTGCTGAGATCCAGAAGGTACTATCATTCTCTACTACAACATATATATATGTATATATATATAAAATACTTCGTAACACTTCAGAATAGGGGGTCAGAATAATGCATTAGTTAAGCATTAATTAATGGTTAATTTGTTCACAATTAAGCATTAGTTGAGCAAAAACACACTAGTAATTAATGATTAAAATGTTAAGTTATTATTCTGACCCCCTTATTCTGAAGTATTACCAAATACTTTTTATGAACACATGATGCTTTTTTCTTTCTTTCTTTTTTTTTTGCAAACAACATATTTGGTAAACACGTGTTTGTAATGTTTGTGCGTGCTTTATAGAGGAAAGATGATCTGGAAGCAGGGTTTCATGAAGAGGGTCTGCAGTATGCCGTACTTGATTTGTTTGTGGCGGGAACTGAGACCACATCTACCACTCTACTGTGGGCTTTTGTATACATGATGAAATACCCAGAAATCCAAGGTAAAAGGCTCCAGATTACAAGTCAGCTGTTTGTTAAATTGTTAGATGCATATTATGGAATTTTGACATTGAACATCTTATCGACATTCAGAAAAGGTTCAGGAAGAAATAGACAAAGTAGTTGGACGGTCGCGTCGACCCATCATGGATGACAGATCTAGCATGCCGTACACCGATGCCGTTATCCATGAGGTCCAGAGAATGGGCAATGTTGTACCCCTTAGTGTGCCAAGAATGACCAATGAAGACACAATATTGGAAGGATATTTCATTCCAAAGGTGAGATGAATGACATGTTCATAACAGTGACACAACTGACTTTGCATCACCATATACCATATTGAAGGCTTGTGTCATTTAATGTATTTTATTTGATTTTATTGGTATTAACCATTGATCTATCATATATATAGATCAGTGGTATTAACACAGATCTTGTCATGAGAATATCCTCAGCTGCTATGATATGACATTCTATTTATGCTTATATTATACATTATTTATAAACTATATTATTTTAAATGTTTTCGAATTAAGTTTAAAAGTATATTATACTGTATGCAACATGGAATCTTTTATGTTGATCCTTAGATGATGTAAAGTATTTCATCATCTGATAATATGTTTTTTTACATTAAGGGTACACAGATCATTCCTAACCTGACATCAGTACTGTTTGATCAGACCAAGTGGAAGACTCCACATTCATTTGACCCGCAGAATTTTCTTAACACTCAAGGCGAGTTTGAAAAACCTGAAGCTTTTATTCCTTTCTCGGCAGGTGAGTAGTTATTTTATTATTATTTTTTTTGTGTGTGTAGGTAAACATTTTATTATATATATATATATATATATATGAATGAGATTTTATTTTGTACTTCCAAGGCAAACGCTCTTGTCCAGGAGAATCACTTGCCCGTATGGAGCTCTTTCTCTTCTTTACATCATTTCTACAATCCTACACTCTGTCGCCTCCAGAGGGAATCAAGACAAGCTTGGAATTCAAATTTGGAATGACACTCTCCCCAAAGCCATTTAGAATATGTTTCACTCCTCGATGATTGATTTACACATTTTAGTCAGTGCACTGTATTAACATTGTGGAATGTTGTTCAAAATGATCTATAACCAAGTAAAACTGCAGCTTCTAGACAAATAAACCTGGTAACCTTTTTAAAAAATGTATTTTATTTACCCCATGAAACCACACAATCATAACATCAAACAACAATTAAAAGTGAGGACATTATAAATAAATAAATATATATATATATATATATATTTTTTTTTTTTTTTTTTTTTTTTTTTTTTTTTGCATCTCAAAATTAATAGTTTTGTATCCCTCTGGGTTGTGTTTGTTTATTTTTTCTGTTAGGAGGATAACTGAGTCTTTAAATCTACTTTGTATATTTAGATATAGAAGAACAAGGCATTTATAGCTGTATTTATGCTTACTAATGACTATTAATGTTGGAACAATGCTTTATAAAGAATTAACAACTGACTATTTACTAATGCTTAGACTATCATTCTTGGTAAATGCGCAAACAGTTTGCACCTTTACGAATGGATCGTTATCAAGACTATTTTGTTATTCTCGCTTGTGTTTTTATTATTGAGTGATTATATCAAAAATAAAGTGCCGAAAAACTTTCCTCCTGGACCATGGTCTTTACCGATTATAGGAGACCTTCATATTGAACACAAAAATATTTATCTTCAGATGGAAAAGGTAATGCCTAATAGTTTTTGTTGTTGTTGAATGTTGAGATATATTATATACTGTATTTAAGTCTATAAAACGATTTCTAAGTTATGTTTATTTTCACCTTTTTCAGTTTGCAAAAAAATACGGAAATATTTTAAGCGTTCGAATTCTCGGACCAAGAATTGTCGTCTTGATCGGATACAAAACCGTGAAAGAGGTGTATCTAGCAGAAGGCTTTTTATTTGTAGTTTGTTATTTTTTCTGTTTGTATACTTTGTATTTGTTTTTGTATTGGCAAATTTTCTATATGCATGCTCTGTTTTGATCTGGTTTGCTGTTGTATTTTTCTCGATTTATTTGAATAATGTAATTTTATTTTGTTACCGTTTAGCTTTAAGGATGGAAAAAGCAGGCATGGCCGTGTAATTATATCGCACTGTATTGGTGGTAGTGAATGTTTTGGGGAGGGATTTTCCTGTGGGTTGTTTTTGGAGAACTTTAAACTATCGTCGACCCAATCTGACGATACAGCCTGATATACAGCCTGATCATGGATCTGCTGGGCTTTTACGAGTGGCTCGACATCCAGACTATTTTGTTATTTTCTTGTGTTTTTTTATTGCTGACTGATTATATCAAAAATAAAGCGCCGGAAAACTTTCCTCCTGGACCATGGTCTTTGCCGATTATTGGAGACCTTCATCATATTAATCACAATAAGATTCATCTTCAGGTGGCAAAGGTAAATAACTTAGTCTCTCTAAGTTTGGGTCTGTGACGGTAGTTCAGAACATATTCCGGAAGGTTGAAGTGAACGGAACTGTAGGCTATTTTTTAACTATATCAATAGTATACGAGTTCATGATTTAGACCATATTTTTAAGTTTGCAGAAAAATTCGGAGACATTCTAAGCATTCGATTTCGCGGACCACGAATTGTCATGTTGAACGGGTACAAAAGAGTGAAGGAGGTCTATCTACAACAAGGCGAAAACCTCGCTGATCGACCCGTGTTTCCTATGATTTATGACTTGGCCGAAGACAAAGGTCAGTCTTGTAAATAAAATGTAAAATACTGAATGATGGTTTCAACATAAAGTGAAAGCTGTGCATTCAAACATGCACTGAGGAATGAAAAAGAACATAATATTTCTTTGAAAATTCTACTTGTGGCAGAAAGTGAGAAATTCGAGTCTTATGTACATGTGTTGTGATCAGGTTTAGTTGCTGCCAATGGATATAAGTGGAAGCATCAGAGGAGGTTTGCTCTCTCAACTCTTCGAAACTTTGGATTGGGAAAGAAAAGCCTGGAGCCTTCCATCCATCTTGAATGTAACTTTCTGAATGAGGCCATTTCAAATGAGCACGGTATGAATTGAAATTTGTGGAATGAAAATAACTGAAACCTTGTAAACATTTAGAATTGGAAGCACAATGTGATTTATTTTACAGTTATCGTTATAATATTTCCAGGTCATCCCTTTAACCCTCAAATCCTGTTGAACAACTCTGTCTCAAATGTGATCTGTGTGCTTGTGTTTGGTCATCGATTTGAGTACAGCGACAATGACTTCCAGTCTCTGCTGAAGAACATCAATGAGGCTATGTATCTGGATGGAGGTTTCTGGGCTCAAGTAAACATTTTGACATTTTGAAAAAGAGTTAATTTTGCTTTCTAACCGCTTTATTGCTCAACTAAAACTTGTTTTCTTCTTTTTTTTAGCTGTATAACATGTTCCCATGGATTATGCGACTATTGCCTGGACCACACAACAAATCTTTTACTCTGTGGCAGAAGGTGATTGACTTTGTTCAAGAGAAAGTGAATGCCCACAGAGTAGATTTTGATCTGTCAAATCCTCGAGACTACATTGACTGCTTCCTTGCTGAGATGGAAAAAGTAAGACCTATTCTTAAGCCGGTGTCAAAAATGTAATGCTCCAGTAATAATAATGTATTGCTATTGAAATTCAGTGTCTCTTATTCATGTTGTTTAGCTTAAAGAGGACACAGCCGCTGGGTTTGATGTGGAGAACTTGTGCTTCTGTGCTCTGGATCTGTTTGTAGCGGGAACTGAGACCACCTCCACCACTCTGTACTGGGGTCTTCTCTACATGATGAAATATCCTGAGATACAGGGTGAGAGCTCATTGTGAGGAAATGTTACCTATGCTCACACATACACAATCTCTTAAAATGATGTCTTGGACTATTTTTTATCTTCAGCCAAAGTTCAGGAGGAGATTGATCGTGTTGTGGGAGGGTCACGGCAGCCATCTTTGTCAGACAAGGACAACATGCCCTACACCAACGCTGTCATTCATGAAATACAGAGAATTGGAAATATTGCCCCATTAAATTTGCCCCGAGCTACTGTGGAAGATACTCAGATAGGAACATACTCCATTCCAAAGGTACAGTAGGACTAATAGATGCAGAAGACAGTATATTTAATCTCTGGTCCAGGTAAACATTTTGATTTGTTTTGATTTAGGGCACGGCTGTGATCGGCAGTTTGACATCGGTGCTGTTTGATGAGTCTGAGTGGGAGACGCCTCACTCTTTTAACCCGGGTCACTTCCTGGATGCTGAGGGCAAATTGAGAAAGAGAGATGCCTTTTTACCTTTTTCTCTAGGTATAGAACTCTGCTTTCTTTTAATCAGCTTATATTATTTTGACAGTTTTAATTTTGTTCTATAAATGCTGAATTTCCCATAGCCCCACAAAAAGTTATTCTTTGTTAAAGTTAACATTTACATTTGTGACTATTTCTTGCAGTTGTCACAAAAAAGCTTAACATTTGTTTAAAATTTTCTCATAATACCCATATGTTTTTTGCGTTTTATATTTCATTTTAGTTTTAGTTTTTTTTTACTTTAAAGCAGAAACATATGGAGCCACAAAGGGGATATGGTAGAGGAATAATTACATTTCATTTACGCTGAGCTCGCAAAAAATTGTGTTTGATTTTTTACTAAACTTTTGTGTTTGTTCACACAAAAACACTGAAATAGATCGATTTCTTGGGGAATACAAAAGTTCTGCGATCCAATAATTGCAATGATGTTGGAATACAGTTATTTCCATATTTACTTTGCAGAAGTGCATGGCATACATTATACATTTTCTCTTTGTATCTAATTTCAGGAAAGAGAGCGTGTCCTGGGGAGCAGCTGGCACGGATGGAGCTGTTCCTCTTTTTCTCCTCTCTGCTGCAGCGCTTCACTTTCTCTTCACCAGCAGGTGTAGAGCCCAGCTTGGCTTACAGACTGGGGACCACTCGATGTCCTTTGCCATATAAATTATGTGCAGTGCCACGTTAAGACAAACACAGAACACATGCGACTCATTTGTGTGTGTTTATGAGCCACAGAGAATGCATCTATTTTTTTCAATTGTTGGAATGGGCAGAGTGGCTAAGTGGGTAAAGATCAAGGCTGGTGTTCAAAACCCCAAATGTGTGAGCTATCTGCTTTCTGCCCTTAAAATCTCAAATGTAAATTAGATAAAGCATTTGAAACATATGTGATGCAAATTATAATATTTGAATATTTTACAATAGACCTTTCGATAAAATTCCATAACCTATTCAAGTTATGTGTATTAGTGTATAAACACTTCGTCTAGTTTCAAACATTAAATTTTTTTTTTTTTTTAAAAAGCACAGCCTGTCATTTTTATGTTTCTAGACAAAACTAACACTTTGATTTACAGAGATATCCTTCATTCATATCTAATGATAATGTAAAAAGCTTAATAAATAAAGGTCTTAAAAGCAAGGTCTTTGAAAGTCTAAATTCACCCTTCCGTATATTAAAAGTCCTAATTCAGAGCAGAATGGTTAGAATTCATAAAATAATGGCATTAAATTCAAATCTATTGCGAGAAAAAAACATCTTCCTCAGAATTCTTATTTTGTTATACAATTAATTAATAATACAGGAAAAATAAACTATTATTTTGTTATTTCTTCATTTAAGGATCTTTAGATATTTGCTCAGGAAAACTGGACAAAACACTGAGGAAGAAGTATTTTGGTAAAATGATACGAAAACATAATAGACATCTGGGCCCGTATTCACAAATCATCTTAAGACTAAAAGTAGCGCCAACTATACATTTTTGTAACAACTGCATTGAAAAATCAATTTATTTTAGCTACGTTTAAATAAATTGCTTGCAACCACTTACCTTAATATTTTTCAGTGTGTTCTTGCGTTTGTTATTTTTTGTTCTTGTTGTTTTCATGTCTTACTATCTGCCATGGTTATTCTACTGTAATTAAAAGGCTTTTTATTTGCATATTCACGTATATGTATATGTATTTTTTTAACAAGAAGCATACAGGATGACAATTACCTGAACATATATATATATTGTTGGTAACACTTTACAATAACAGTACATGAATTAACAATTACTTGACTATAAACTAATGATGAGTTAAGACACGTTTTAATCAAGAACTAACTTAACTACAACATTACTCACATGAATTACTGCATGAATAACGCCACCTTAATTACATGTTAGTTACTGTATGTTAGTTAATTTATTAATTAACAATTTATTTTAATGTCACAAAATTGTTTATACATTTGCCACCTGCAACTGTCACATTATGAATTCATGAGTTGTTAATGTATCATTATGTCATGACTTTACTTGGGGGGGGGGGGCACATAATTACTAACTATTAATTAGTTAGAA
>JAUCMS010000045.1:8464677-8490279 GCA_032357445.1 Enteromius radiatus
GAGGGTCACGGCAGCCTTCTATATCAGACAGAGACAACATGCCCTACACCAACGCTGTCATTCATGAAATACAGAGAATTGGAAATATTGTCCCATTAAATTTGCCCCGGGCTACTGGGGAAGATTCTCAGATAGGAACATACTCCATTCCAAAGGTACAGTAGGACTAGTAAGTGTAGAACTATGAAGGTAAATCAATAGCAAAACTCAGTATATATATCAGCAAAACTGGGCGATATATATATATATATATATATATATATATATATATATATATATCATATATTCATATATTCATGCGCATCTCGTCAGTAAAGCCAATTCTTTGATTAGTGGTAAATCTCCATCACCTGTTTTCAAATAAAGCGCCCATTAATACACAGAGCCATAGATATGCAATATGTATAGTTCACAAATATTTCTGGAAAAAAGGGTTTCTTTTTGTTCCAAAGGTCTGTGAAGCTCAACAATCTTGCTGCACATCATGCTTCACTATATTCTTTATTTTGATGTTTTTCTCGTTGTGATGGATGATGTCTTTGTGTTTCTCATATTTATAATCTTTATATTTATAATTTCATGTTCCTAGTCAGCCTGGTGTGCTTTATTATTTTGTTCTTACTGGGGTGCCATTTTCTTAGGGGTGCCAATGCTAAAACAGCTGCTTTATTTATATAATAATAATAAATAATGATCATGTAAAAAATTATCAACAACAGGTGATTGCAAGAATTTATGCAAGAATTCCTTACAAAGAGATTTCTAGCCATTGCTTTTCTTTTATTCAACACCAGATATGTGTAGTTTGCTTATTTAAAAAAATAATTATCTTCGTCAGTTACAGTTTTGTTTGTTTTATTGCAGTCTTTTTTCCCCACTGCTATTGTTTTCCTTGGATTTACTTCTCAGTCAGTTCCATACAATTTTAAGCCTTTCTTGGTTTTTCCATGCTTTATAGGCAACGGATGTGTTCAACTTGAAGAGGCACTGTGCAAAATGATCAGTGTGTGATATAATATTACAGCAAGAATTTCAAATCGAAAGCATAAGGAGCTATCTGCTTTCTTATCACTCTCATGTTACTTTAATACAATGTCATACATTAATCATTCTGCACAATGCTGCTTCAAGTCGAACACACCTATGTTATGTTATGCTAATTCAGAGGCACCGTTTTAAATTAATCTAGTTTATTATGTTCAGAACTCCATAGTCCAGAAGTTAGTCATCTGCAACCAATCAGCAGTAAGGGACATGATGTGGAGGAGAGAGCGCTCAGTGCACAGCCGAGCTGAGTGACAGAAAGATAGAGATGGCGGGGGAAAAAAACAAAAGTGAAAAACATCTGCAGAACAATAGAAGGCCCATGTAAATATTGGATCAGATTTCTAGCGCTGGAGAGAACTCATAATACTGGAGTTCAACAAAATATCAACATTGGCTACCAGAAATTGCTTACCCTACCTTTAATCTAGAACAGTTTATCATGATTTTAAAAAGGGCTTTCTGAAACACAGATTAAACCCTGCCCAAGAAACAACCTCTATATGACTGATTGACAGATTAAAGCATGTACATTGCTACTAGTCCTTCATAAACATTTTGTTTCTTTAGGGCACGGCTGTGATCGGCAGTTTGACATCGGTGCTGTTTGATGAGTCTGAGTGGGAGACGCCTCACTCTTTTAATCCGGGTCACTTCCTGGATGCTGAGGGCAAATTCAGGAAGAGAGATGCCTTTTTACCTTTTTCTCTAGGTATAGAACTCTGCTTTCTTTTAAACAGCTTGTACCTTTTGACAGTTTCCATTTGTTTTGCAGCAGATAGCCAAGTTTAGTTTAGTGTATGGAGCACCAAAGAAGACATCATGTCTTAGACATGATAATGAAAAAAAGCAATGGGAGGAAAAATATGATTATATAAAACTTTAGCATTTTCAAATAAAATTGTTGCATTGCAATACAGTTTTCCTCCAGTCATATTTTTTTCAATCCCAGTGTCTATTTATAGGCAATTATTACCATATTAGTTTTTTTTCCACACCACAATATTTTATATCAGAATATGGCTATTTCCCTATTTACTTTTTTCCCTATTTACAGAATTCTAAGGCATATAAAAGGTACTTTTTTCTGCTTTCTGATTTCAGGAAAGAGAGTATGTCCTGGGGAGCAGCTGGCACGGATGGAGCTGTTCCTCTTTTTCTCTTCTCTGCTGCAGCGCTTCACTTTCTCTTTACCTGATGGCGTGGAGCCCAGCTTGGCTTACAAACTTGGGACCACTCGATGTCCCCAACCGTATAAATTATGTGGATTGTCACGTTAAGTCAGGGTTGTCCAAACTGCAAAGTTTAGCTTTTGCATCCAACCTATGCCTGAAAGTTTCCAGTATGTAAAGCTGCCTTCACACACCATGTCGTAATTCCGAGATGACAACGTTACATTCTGTGTTCTAAATCTAAATTATGCGTTTCTAAGGCAACACTGTCACATGCCCTCACATGCTCCTGAACTGGTAATTACAACTCAGAATGTCATGTTCACACTGCACCAACAGACACTGACTGGGGAAAAAAATGGATGATCCTATATTAACAATATTAAACTTAATTAATGTATTTGTGTCATTAGTCACATGAAACGACAGTGAATTAAACTGTGGGTGAAGCCGTGGTTGTTGTAATTTAAATGAAAACAAACTCTAACCAACTTCTTGATTCAAAGTACCTCGTGAGCATTTAGAAAACATGAGGACCCGATGTCATACGAGTATCAGTCCTGAAGAGCAGCCCTGCAGAGTTTTAAAGGTGCTCTATGCAATCTTGCAAACACTATGGGCACAGGATGTGCACCAAAGCAAAAACAAACTTCGGCCAACCAATCGGCAAGAAGAGGTGGGGTTTAACGCCCATTAAACACCACCTCTTCTTTCCGATTGGTTGGCCGAAGTTTGTTTTTGCTGTGGTGCCACATAGTGTTTCTTTTGGTATTCCCGCCTCTGTGTTGTCTTTCGAGAGCGTAGTTTTTCCCAATGTATTCAGAGGGCAGACAGCAAGACGATCAAGGGGTGATGCATACGGTTTAAGACAAAAATGAAATCGAGCTAAAATTCTGCAACATCGCATAGAGCACCTTTAATCAAACACCCGAACAAGCTCAAGGTTTGAAGGATTACTACGAAGCTACGGTCAGGGGATGAACCCTACAGGAGTCAGGTCTGTCTGCGGCTCTTCAGACCAGATTTCACACTGCGCATTTTGAATGCACGTTTTTTTGGATATCCCATGAAATAAGAATATTACTCATAACGCTGGGTTTGTGCCAAAATTGTGCAAGACAGCGAGGACATGTAGCGTGCTTGTACAGCTACTACTTTGTTCATTTACTTTACAGACAGTTAAACCTATTCAACAATCCAGGGAATGTCAGTAATGGATCTGCTGCACCTTTATGAGTGGCTCGATTTCAAGACAATTTTGATATTTTCGTGTGTGTTTTTATTGCTGAGAGATTATTTGAGAAATAAAGTGCCGAAAAATTTCCCTCCTGGACCATGGTCTTTACCGATTATTGGCCACATTCATCATATCAATCCTCATAAGATTCATCTTCAGTTTTTAAAGGTAAACATTACAGCTACATAAATTCATTCTCGCTGTAAAACGCAGCGATCGGTTATTTTAGGCCTATAGTAGAAACGGTTTTGCACTAACGATGATACGATAAACCATGATTTTTAATTGGAAGTGTTTACTAAAATGCGGGAAACAGACAAATAAAAGTGCATCTAAAGTCTCAGACTGCATTGCTTGACCTTGAAATGAACTGCTTTGGATTAATCAGCTTTATACACGTTATTACATTAAGCCATTTCTAACTCTTTTCAAATCATTTTGCAGTTTGCTGAAAAATATGGCAAGATTTTCAACATTAGTCTTTTTGGGACAAGAATTGTTGTGCTGGATGGATATAAACTCGTGAAGGAGGTGTATTTACAACAGGGTGATAACCTCGCGGATCGACCCGTGTTACCTATATTTTATGACATAACTGGAGACAAAGGTCAGTCTAATATCAGGATGCATGCCACTATATGTAAATAAGTATGTTGTTAATCTGCTGCTTCAAAGGAATTAATTGTATGAAGGGGTTGTCCTGAAAATTACTAGATTATTACCTGTGTTCAGAGAGGAAGTAATAAACATAGTTAAACCTCAAGTGTAAGAGGTCTGTTTTGTGAACAGGTTTAATTGGTGCCAATGGGTATAAATGGAAGCAACAGAGGAGATTTGCGCTTTCAACTCTTCGGACCTTTGGATTGGGAAAGAAAAGCCTGGAGCCGTCCATCCATCTTGAATGTACCTTCCTGAATGCATTTTTGAATGAACAAGGTGTGCACTAAGGTGTCGACTGAAAGTAATTGAACATAATTTTGAAGCATAGTGTGACAGTGTATGACTTTTTACTGTTCCAGGTCGACCATTTGACCCGCGCTTACTGCTGAACAACGCTGTCTCAAATGTGATCTGTGTGCTTGTGTTTGGTACTCGATTTGAGTACAGTGACAATGACTTCCAGTCTCTGCTGAAGAACATCAATGAGGCTTTATATCTAGAAGGAAGCATCTGGGCTCAAGTAAACTTTTTCACATAGATACCATATATTGTGTTTGAAATAATAAGCTGTACAAAATGACATTTTCTATTTAGCCAGTTTTGCCTGTTGTCTAGCTTTACAACTCCTTTCCACGGCTCATGCGGCGAATGCCTGGACCACACCACAAAATATTTCTTCTGTTGAACACGGTGATTGACTTTGTTCGGGAGAAAGTGAATGCACACAGAGTAGATTATGATCCGTCAAATCCTCGAGACTACATTGACTGCTTCCTTGCTGAGATGGAAAAAGTAGGATCCTTTCTTAATAGAGGAGAATTAGATAGTGTGCTTGTAGAAGTTATGTTATAATTGATCTCATTCATGTTGTTTAGCTTAAAGAGGACACAGCCGCTGGGTTTGATGTGGAGAACTTGTGCTTCTGTGCTCTGGATCTGTTTGTAGCGGGAACTGAGACCACCTCCACCACTCTGTACTGGGGTCTTCTCTACATGATGAAATATCCTGAGATACAGGGTGAGAGCTCATTGTGAGGAAATGTTACCTATGCTCACACATACACAATCTCTTAAAATTATGTCTTGGTCTATTTTGTATCTTCAGCCAAAGTTCAGGAGGAGATTGATCGTGTTGTGGGAGGGTCACGGCAGCCATCTTTATCAGACAAGGACAACATGCCCTACACCAACGCTGTCATTCATGAAATACAGAGAATTGGAAATATTGTCCCATTAAATGTGGTTCGAGTTACTGTAGAGGATACTGAGATAGGAGAATACTCAATTCCAAAGGTAGGCCTAGTGTTTAAAGAACTACGTGTTTATGAGCATTGCATCAGTTGCTGTGTGTTTCTTTAGGGCACACCAGTGATTGGCAGTTTGACATCAGTGCTGTTGGATGAGTCTGTGTGGGAGACGCCTCACTCTTTTAACCCGGGTCACTTCCTGGATGCTGAGGGCAAATTCAGGAGAAGAGATGCCTTTTTACCTTTTTCTCTAGGTATAGAAAGACTATGTTTCCACAATGTAATGTCCAGCTTTATATTTACAATTTGGGTTTAATATAAATTGCATTAAAATATAAATATACCTGAACTGTTAAAGTAAGAAATGTATATCTTAAAGAGAGATCCATGCAAAATACAAAGTATTTGTTTGTTTGTTTTTTAGGAAAGAGGGTGTGTCTTGGGGAGCAACTGGCACGGATGGAGCTGTTTCTTTTTTTCTCCTCTCTGCTTCAGCGCTTCACTTTCTCTTCACCTGCAGGTGTGAAGCCCAGCTTGGATTTTAGAATGGGGGGAACTCACTGTCCCCAGCCATATGAATTGTGTGCAGTACCACGCTAATACAATACAAATATATATATACATACATACATGTTATCGCATTGCTTTTAGCCCTGTGTGCAAATTATGGTAAAGGTAATTTTCAGTTATTTAAATGTTTTTGTAAAAAAATAAATAATGCTCTCAAAGCTCTGGTTTGGATGCCAATATAATGATGTTTTGATTATATAAGGACACAGTAGTCCTTCTTAGTTTTTTCCTGGTTGCTTTAGTGTTGATTTGTAAATGACTTGTTTGGTTTGTGTCATCAGAAATGAAAATAAATTAATAGAAATAAACAAAACTTTTATGTTCTCCATGTCAGCAACAAATACCTTTCCTGTAACTGCCCTGATTAATTATTTTACCTAATATGAATTATGAATTTAAGTTACCAACATTCTTCATTATATTTTATTTTGAAGAATCAGAGCTAGGCCCCTTCCAAATGTCCAGTGCTTTTACTTTATTCTTATTTCCTATGCCTAACGTATGATAGACCTACTCTAAAGTGTATACAGTGTATTTACACGTACACATTTCTGGATGCTCTGTAAGTAAACACTACTGTCCAATGAAAGAGTGTCTCTGTTTGTACGGCCCATTTGGACCCTGCCCATTTAGAGCTTCCTGGCTAAGACCCCCTTTTTACCTGTCCGCACAGAGAAGGTGCTGTCTGCAGCCTGCAGATTGGCTGGATGTGTCGCCCCGCCCCATTGCTACTCTGATTGGTTCGATCGTCTATTATATTTTCAGATAGAGGAATTATGAATTAAATATTTTTTTTTTTAAGATTTGATTTTTTTTTTTCATCAGAGACATAAAAATGAAAAGGATGCATCAGTATAGTTTTTATTTATATAGCATGGCAAGAAAATTGGTTGCATATAATTATTAGTCAGTTGATAAATGACACTGCAGTAGGTTAATGTGTCTGCTGTGCGCCATTTAATTTTTATGAAACTTTTTATTCACTACATTGCAAAGCATAGACTTTACCTCACCTTTGTTTTGTTTTTGCATGATGCTCCTCTTTATTTTAAAGTAAAGAAATCGAGAACATCTTATTTATACCGGATAATTCTGTGGTAGGCTAATTCGGTAATAATTTTGGAAGAACTTACTCAGAATCTGTTGCTATAGTAATGAACGCAACTTTGGCATCATTCATTATTTCAGTGCAGTTGTTAATACTGTATTTATTTCATCAAGTTTCAAACATATACATTTATATACCTTACACCTTAAACTTGTATACATCATGTATTGGTTAGAGATCATGACGCACAGATTGCGCACACATTTTAGACATTTTAATTTTCTTTCTTTCTTTTTTTTTATTTATATATATATATATTAAATTGATATCTTCTACGAAACCTGTTTCGTGACCGAATCTATTGAGCCAATTGTTTTCAGTCGTCTAGTTCACAAATAGGCTACCACTGAACTGAATTCGACTGATCCAGAAGATTAAACTTGCTGCCAAAATCTCATATCATGATTCAATAAAACATACATAGAGTCAGGTTAACCATAAACAACTGAATTTGTCTGGTTCTCTGATGTGAGTCCTATGTAATTCTCAGATAAAATATGCTCCTAAATATCCATAATAATGATCAGACGGGGCTGTTTACGCTCAAATTTGTGTGGAATTAGACACCTCTCTTTAACTAGAGAGGACTGAACATAGTGCACAGCTTTAACAACTGATGTGATTCGCTCATAAATCTATGCGCTACTGTTTTACACTAACTTGCGAGCTATGAAAGACCGAGCCAATCAGAGCAAATATGGGGTGGAGCGACACGTGCAGCCCCGCCTCAGGTTCAGTCCCGCCCCGATCTTCAGGCTGCAGAAATGTGTACCTGTGTCCGCACACGGTAAACCTATCCAACAAGGATCAGTCATGGACCTGTTGGGTCTTTACGAGTGGGTCGATATCAGGAGTATTTTGATGTTTTCCTGTGTGTTTTTACTGCTGAGTGATTATATGAGAAATAAAGCGCCAAAGAACTTTCCTCCTGGACCATGGTCTTTACCGATTATAGGAGACCTTCACCATATCGATCATAGTAGGATGCATCTTCAGTTCTCAGAGGTAAATAAAAGTTGTTTTGACTGCAAACAGCGTTTTAATCAAGACGAAAATTATTATTATTATTATTATTTTTAAAGAAACTGCTTTAAGTGAGCTTGATGGGATATATCAACAACATCAAAAAATTATGGTTGGAAAAAATTATATAACGTTATATACGCTGTTTGCGTAGCATAATCAAGCTCATGCAGGACACTGACAACACAGCGCCATCTAAAGTCACAAAATACTCTCACTGAATTTGGTGTCTGTGTTACCATCAGAGCCTTATGTTTCTCATATTTATGTGGAAAATGTTGAGAATTTAGGGTTAGTTTAAGCCTAGGATTCTGACTACGAATCATATTTTACAGTTTGCAGAAAAATATGGCAAGATTTTCAGCCTTAAAATTCTTGGACCGAGAATTGTTGTGCTGAATGGATATAAACTTGTGAAGGAAGTGTATTTACAACAAGGTGACAACCTCGCTGATCGACCCATTTTACCTTTATTTTATGAAATTATTGGAAACAACGGTATGTCCAACGATTATCTGAATATTAAACAAGGAATTAACATTTTTACCATTAATGAACTTAAACTGTTAAACAGTAATCAATGAACTTAAACTGTTAACAGGTTTAGTCGCTGCCAGTGGGTATAAATGGAAGCATCAGAGGAGGTTTGCTCTCTCAACTCTTCGAAACTTTGGATTGGGAAAGAAAAGCCTGGAGCCTTCCATCAGCCTTGAATGTACCTTTCTGAATGATGCTATTTCTAATGAACAAGGTATTTGCTGAGGTTTGCTTATTAAAAACAATTGAAAATGACATTTGAAATTGGAAGCAGTGTGATTAACAGCTTCTGTTCCAGGTCGACCATTTGATCCTCGCTTTCTGCTGAACAACTCTGTCTCAAATGTGATCTGTGTGCTTGTGTTTGGTACTCGATTTGAGTACAGTGATGATGACTTCCAGTCTCTGCTGAAGAACATCAATGAGGCTGTGTATCTGGAAGGAGGCATCTGTGCTCAAGTAAACATTTTCACGTTTTAATGTTTTTACTAACTTTTGCCCCTTTCACTGCTCAGCTGCTTCTTTTTCTTCTTTCTCTAGCTGTATAACATGTTCCCATGGCTCATGCGACTAGTGCCTGGACCACACAAGAAAATAATTACTCTGTGGCACAAGGTGATTGACTTTGTTCAAGAGAAAGTAACAGCTCACAGAGTGGATTATGATCCATCAAATCCTCGAGACTACATTGACTGCTTCCTTGCTGAGATGGAAAAAGTAAGATCCTTTCTTAATAGAGGAGAATCAGATAGTGTGCTTGTAGAAGTTATGTTATAATTGATCTCATTCATGTTGTTTAGCTTAAAGAGGACACAGCCGCTGGGTTTGATGTGAAGAACTTGTGCATCTGCACTCTGGATCTGTTTGTAGCGGGAACTGAGACCACCTCCACCACTCTGTACTGGGGTCTTCTCTACATGATAAAATATCCTGAGATACAGGGTGAGAGATGATTATGAGAAACTTAACAATCATATGCACATAAAAAAAGTAAGATATGCTCACACATCTCTACTTTATATCTTCAGCCAAAGTTCAGGAGGAGATTGATCGTGTTGTGGGAGGGTCACGGCAGCCATCTTTATCAGACAAGGACAACATGCCTTACACCAACGCTGTCATTCATGAAATACAGAGAATTGGAAATATTCTGCCAATAAATGTGGTCCGGGCTACTGTGGAAGATACTCAGATAGGAACATACTCCATTCCTAAGGTTGGCCTAGTGATATATCATGCACTAAAAATGTGAATTTAAGCGTTTACATTTTTTTTAATTGACATTTATCTTTAGAGTCTATTAGTTTATAATTTTACTTTTGCAGGGCACAATAGTGACCAGCAATTTGACATCAGTGCTGTCTGATGAGTCGGAGTGGGAGACGCCTCACTCTTTTAACCCGGGTCACTTCCTGGATGCTGAGGGCAAATTCAGGAGAAGAGATGCCTTTTTACCTTTTTCTCTAGGTACAACTCTGCTTCCATGAAAGTACTACAAAGATATGTTTACAGTTTTTACAAGCCCCTATAAAAGGAAACCCATTATTATTACATTATTATTTTTTTAGGAAAGAGGGTGTGTCTTGGGGAGCAACTGGCACGGATGGAGCTGTTCATCTTTTTCTCCTCTCTGCTGCAACGCTTCACTTTCTCTTCACCAGAAGGTGTGGAGCCAAGCTTGGATTTTAAACTGGGGGCCACACATTGTCCTCAACCGTATGAATTATGTGCCGTGCCACGCTAAAACAAGAAACCAAAACATGTAGGTTTGGTTGCCAAAAGGATGATGCATTTTAGATATTTACTGGTTTAGTGGATGTTTGGTTATTTGGTGGTTTAAAAAGTATAATACTAAAAATATTAACAAATAAATTAACTAGAAAAATGATTATGAATTAAGTCATAAATGGTAAGAGAAATACATATTTTAAAACATTTTTAAAATGTAAGGTAATAAGTGGTATAACATTATTTCCTTTTTACAAAATACTGGGGTCGTGGTGTTTTACCAGTTTAGATGCACTCTGAATCAAAGTTCAAATTATTGGTATTTTTTGCCATCTACAACCACTTGAAGATTCAGCCAACGGAATCAAATCTTTACCAGATAACGTTCAGCAGGCAGACCTGTAAATCTGTGGATATTTAGAAATATATAATCGTTCAGATACTACATACTAATGAGTCCGTTTTACTGTTAAACGGACAATGAAACACCGACACAGATGTAATGCACTGAAGCAATGTTATGTTATGCTGAAAGCTGACACTTAGATGGCGCTGTTTACTAAGCTTTTAGTGTATGTTTACTTTACAAACAGGACACGCTACAATTCATGGAGCTGTTGAAAATCTTAGCCTTCCCCACCTTTAAGGTGAGCAGTTGTCTGTTAATCATACTCTGTGGAGACCGATTTTTTCACACGATTTTTATTTCATATAACGCAGACTTCCTGTGTATTTTGGATATAGGATATATTTTCATATATGTGACCATGGACCACAAACCCAGTCATAATGGTAATGTTTTTAAAATTGAGATTTATATTTAATCTCAAACCTGAATAAATAAGCGTTCTACTGATTTATGGTGTGTTGTGGTATGACAATATGTGGTTGAGATGCAAGTATCTTTGTCCAAGATGAATTTCCTTTCGGGGACAAATAAAGTTTATCCTATCCTAAATATTTGAACAACTGGGGTGCTTTTTATGATTTAACACAGTGTTTATTACACACACCCTTGGCTTTTATTATGTTTTCATTTTTGCTGAACCACCACCACCAAGACAAATGTCACTGAGGAATGTTTATTGATGTAATGTACACCTGAAATGGTATTATTGCAAATTATCTCTAAGTCAGCATTTCACAAAGGCAATGGCAGGAGCATACACAAAAATGTAAGCGCAAATGTACAAAGTGATCGGATGGAATGAAAATGCTGGTTTATTACAGGCTGCACTCTTGAAGCTTCTTGTCAGCCTGCTTCAGGGAGACCCAGGTGTTCAGCATGGATGCTCGAAGTCTGGCCCAAACCAAATGGTCATTTAGACCCAGGATCTGAGCTGCAAACTGAGCAGCAGCTTCTGGAGAAAGAACCGTGGAGCATCCCAGACCTAAGAAAATAAGGACAATGTTTAGTTTTACGGCACTGTACACTATCATTCAAATGTTTGGGCTCAGTAAACCTAAACATAATAATAATAATAATAATAAAATATATATAAATTGCTCACAAGGGTCAGTTTGTGTTTAATACTATGAAAGGATCTGTGGCTATTTTCATGGCAAGAAAATATATTGCTAAATTATATCATGTTCTTACTATATATTTTTAATAACCCTCTATTTATAATTTGGCTTAACTTTGTTAAAATTCTATTCAGAAAAGTTAACTAAATAAAAAAGGATTCTCAGAAGGGTCAGTAAAGATATTTACAATATTACAAAAATTCAATTTCAAAAACTGTTATTTTAAACTTTCAATTTATTAAAAAGCTATTTTAATAATATTTCGTTACTACAGAGATTTAATGACATTTAAACTGATCTGTACCGCTAGGCATTCGAAGAGATGACCAAATATCCTGAGCACCCCAGTCGGGGGTAATGGGGGGACAGTTAATAACTGGATACGCAGTGTTTCCTGACATCACAGGACCCAAGCCATTACTTCTGCCTGCCACTGCAACAAAGATGGTGGGTACACCATCACCTGAGAAGAAAATAAAAATGGATATATTTAATTAGTTATGCAATTATGGAATAAACCTGCTTAACACAGAGTTTTTATTTTATTTATTTATTCAAAGCGGCAGGAAAGACATTCTGTTCTTAGTGTTGGTTGTGTTTGATCATACCCTCATATTCAGCTTTGATGCGGAGTGTCTCATCTGGGCCTTTATGGGCAGAGGTGACTCTAAGGTGGCAGGGAATGCCATAAGAGCCACAAGCCTTACGGATCTTCTCACAGTGAGCTACATCTGAAGTAGAGCCCATTAGAACTACAACCCTTCCTTTTGCCTGTGACTCCCGAAGCAGCTATACACACAAACAAACAGATTTTCATCAGTCACCAATGTCTCAGTTAGGATCCTCCTCCACAAAAAAAGCATTTATGTGTATGGTGTCACTGACAATAGCAAAACAACTATCATCACCTTTAATCTCTTAGGAATCCTATCTAAAGTGAAACGTTTAGTCAGGAAAGCTGGTGAGATTTATTCAAACTGGGAAAATGCATTTAGATGTTGTGAAACACTTTACTAGAGGAAGAGGGATGGTAGCGACATCACAATTGTTTAGAGGTTAATGAGATGAAAGTCTCATAGCACGAGGTCACAGAACTATCAATGTTCAGCTTCTTGATGCGGATTATGATAAAATGATAATTAATAGTGAGGATCTTTTTTAAGTTGTGATGAAGCAGACTAGAGGCAGATCTTTTCTTCCATGCACGCAAGAGTAATGAATGATAAAAAAAATATACCAAAAACGGGGCTGGACACCCGAAATAAGATAAAATCATGCATTTAAAATGAGAAAAAATTACATTTTAATGTTGATTTTGTGCTCTTTTAATATGACTGGAGAAATGTGGTGTAAACTATATCCCTAAATTGCAGGAAGTGTAGAAATGTCACAAACAAACATTTTGTAAAACACTGTACCTTGACTCGCTCTGCAACCCACTCAAAGTTTCTCTTCACCATCTGCATGGCCTCAGGAGTGACTTCTTTCAGGTCACGGTACACCTTCACAGAGAACACCATGTTAAACAGTCATACTCATATAGATCACACAGCACGTTTCTGGAAAGATCATGATCATTGCAGGTGTTTCCTCACAATTAACACCAAACTCTCAGTTAACTCTAGTTTTACTCCAATAAAGGAGTTGTGTAAATCATTTTCATGTCTGAAATGTATAGGTGTTTGGTCATTTACCTGTTTGTCTTTCTGCTGGCTGCGATCCCCAGCAGGCCAGAGCCTCCACGAGTCGTTGTCAATCACATCAGCCAACACAATTTCTTTTGTGGTCACATTCACACCAAATTCAATCTGGAGTTAAAGTTTATAATCATTAAACATTTACTCTAGGGGTTAATAGTAGCAAATATCACTACCAAATAAACTACTTTCAAAAGTGTTAGCCCAATACACTTAGGTTTCCTACTTTCATATCCACCAGCGTGCAGTCCTGTGTGGCCCAAGCCTTCTCCAGGACTTCAAAAATGGCCACCGTGCTTTTGCTCATGATGTCCACTTCACAACGTCCAATAGTCAAACCTGCCAACTCAAAACCAGCTGCCAAAAGCTGCTCCTCTGACCACTGAGGGTCATTATTGGCATCATCCTGATGAAAGGACAACGGAAGACAAACTGAAGGCATCAGTATGTGAAATTGAAAAAAAAAAAAAAAATCAACTTTATTTCTAAACCTCACCTTAAAGAACATCTCCATTTTTAGAGGAGAAAAGCGGTAGCCTTCTTTGACCCCAGGGTTGCGTTTGAGGAAGGACCCTGTGGCTATCCGTCTGCACACCCACTCAATGGGTATCATCTCACATCGAGACGCAACAAAAGCAGTCTCAGAATGCTGCCTGACAAATGCAGTCTTAAACCCTGAAAGAAAGTGGTAGAGTCATGGTCCTATTAGAAATTGGTCTAGTACATTAATGGCATTATTGATATGATTATTATATTATTGATATGATATATTGACACTGACTGTTCAGAGTATAGTTGTGACAAACAAAGACACAACATGCATTCACAAAGTAAAACTGTGACAGTAGTCTTAACAGCCTGAAAACAGCAAGCATGCGTGTAAAATTCTTTTTAATTAAAGGAAGCGTGGCTGTCACAAGGCAGTCATTTCCCCAGAGTAAAACCTGCAGATGGTGTAAACCTTTTTAAAAAGTAAATGCCCTATAGAAACCTCTTGCAACTTTGAATTTGGGACTACCGTATGAATGTCTTTAACTATGTTTAATAAAAAAATCTTTGTTTGAGCATTTGAATGAATTGCTGAATTTTCAATAAATAATGAGCATCATGTAATTCTGGGACCAACACTTCTTGCTTGTCTGTTAATAGTACAGTACACCACTATCACTTTGAATTAATATTGGTTTTGAGATAAATGAACCAGCTTGCCCAAATACCAAATAAAAAAAAACAACAACAGAAGAACAACTCACCAGCATCCTGTAAAAGTTTGAACACGCAGCTGGTGGTCTTGTTGGCAATAGCTGCTTTGCCCTCCATCTGATCCTTTCGAACCGCATTGCCTGCTGTGATCTGATCTTTAGACTGGACCAAAACATGTCCCGGTTCATCCACAAGCTCAAAGATCTGCTTGGTCTTGCCCTCATTCAGTTTTTGGCCAAGTTTCAGTTCTACAAATAAAAGCCAAGGCAACAATACACATTGATATCAATGTATTTGATTATGAGATGTAAATCACTGCAAATTTTTGTTAACAAGCACATGTTTGAACATGCTTTTTTGCTCTTAAAAGTTTTTTTGGGGGGCAATGCTTAGTTTGTCAATTATTTAATAATATATTAATATAATTATAGCTAATACTAATATTTAGGGGCGGGGCCTGGGGGGTGATTACACTGAATCAAACGGAATAAGCCTTAGTAAATATCGACTCAAATATATGATCTTAAAAGAGATTTATTTTGAAAAAAAGAAAATAAAAACTCTGTGTAGTATTTAGTCGTTACATCCTTCTATTGATTTAAGAACAAAAACGCCAGCAGAAAAAAAGAATACATTTTACAAAACCAAAAAAACCTCACGTGATTTAAACTACGTTCTACTTTATTTTTACAGACTTGACCCATATTCTGATTTATCATATTACCTCTAGTAACGTTACTAATTATGTTTGACAAAAGAGCTGAAGTATTAATTCCAGCCGTATGGGTGCATTTTATTCACTGCGTAATTGCACGGTACAACATGGTGAATAAAGCAATAATCCAGCAGGCAAATAAAACCAAACTTACCTGATGCGGTCGACATTGTTGTTGAGCTTCGTTTTTCCTGCAAAAATGATTAGAAACTTGATTATTCTATGTCTCTGGGTTTCAGGCAAATGTTTCAATAACTACTTGGACTTCAGAGAAAGGTTGATATAAAGTGTCTCGAGGAGGAGTGAGACGCAACTCATTTATTTTCACAAGAGCAACGCGTTACGACACTCTGCCGATTCATAAACGCCAATCAGAGTGATGCCATCTTCACCACGTGGGCAAAATCTTAACCTGCATATTTTAAAAGACAAAAGACTTATCTATTGACATTATTTAGAAGCAAACAACTGTCCTAAACCTTTGCAAACTAGTTACATGGAAGTAAGGGCGTGTTGCGTAAGACATTGATCGCATTCGTCACAACGTAACGTACACGCCAGACTTTTTACGTTTTAAGTTATTGATTAGACAAAACTCGCTCTTTTTTCCAAAAACGTGTGTATTTTTTTCATCTTCTGTGACTTAAGAGCTGAAGTTTTTGTTCATTTGAGCATTTGTGTTGCCAGATCCTCCGCCTTGTATCCCACTGTGTGGAAACACGTGCTTCAAGTGACTCCAGTCAGCGTGGAAATACACGCTAACACTACAAACTCATTCAGCTCGCCTCACAGACGAGGACATGGAGTTTGAGGAGTCAGGCATTGGGGAGGAATGTGGGGTGTTCGGCTGTGTGGCAGCGGGAGAATGGCCGACACAACTGGAGGTCGCGCAGATTTTGACACTTGGACTTGTTGCTTTACAGCACAGGTAAGAGTACTGCTGCTTCCTATAGGAGGTGACTTTTATTGTGGAGTTATTGTTTGAGAGACTATTACTATAGAACAAACATTTTAAGATTATGCTGGCTGATCTATACTGGTTTCCCATCCTGGTTTGGCTGTTTTGTTGGATTTTAAAGCGGGTGAGGTGAAAGACCATCGTAAAGACCCGCAAAACATCTTAGATTGGTTTAAGATGATTGCTTTTTTTTAACCAGCGGGGATCTGTTTGATCTAATGGATAGAGACTAGTTGATTAAATTGTGTTTAAATCAGTTTTTTATCAGCATGGTCAGACACAAGGACCACCCACATCTGACCCCAGTTAACCTGGGTAATCTTAATCATTACATTCAATAAATCTTAACAGATGGTAAGATACTGTACTGTATAAATTGAGATCTATATATCACATGAAAGCTGAATTAAGACGCTTTCCAATATTTGGCCGAGATACAGCTATTTTGAACAGCTGGAATCTGAGGGTGCAAAAAAAATCTAAATATTGAGAAAATCACCTTCCCTGTTGGACAAATGAAGTTCTTAGCAATGCATATTAAAAATTTAGTTTAGATATATTTACAGTAGGAAATTTTCTAAATATCTTAATGGAACACTATTTTTACTTAATATTCTAATGATTTTTGGCATAAAAGAGAAATCAATTATTTTGTCCCATACAATATATTTTTAGCTATCACTATAAATATAGCCAACCCGTGCTACTTATGACTGGTTTTGTAGTCCATATTATTTATAAATCCTTACTAGAGAAATCTAAGCGTGCTTGTTTAGTTTCTCCCAGTCTGATCAGGCTGACTTTTGAGGGGTTTGGGTCAGTTTTCAGGCTGAAAGACCAGTTTACTACAGGTCAGACAATCAAATAATCTCTAAGCTGCTTTAAGTTGTTTTTTCAGCATGGATCTCCTTGTGGTTGGAAATCTTCCCTGTTACAAAACACCCTTATTTCACATATGGTTTGCATGGAATGCAAACTAATAATGTAGTGCTCCTTATCATAAATATGCATGATTGATTTAGGTGCAACTTTTGCAATTGCCTGCTCTGTTCTCTTACTGTTAAATAAATGCTGATAATAGCACATAGTAAAAAAAAAAAGTTTGCAATATCCTGTAGCTATGCAGTTCTAAATCACAGAACAATAGACTTCCATTGCCCTGCCATCTCACCGATTGTTCAGATGTGATTTCATTAGATGCCATTGAACACACAGAGGTGATCTCCATAATCGGAATGTATTGATCCTCCTCTTTGCATTGGAAGTCTATATTCTCAGACCAGTCTGTGCTGCTCTCTCCATCATCAGTGCTCTGATGAAACTGTTTACAAAGCAAATGATCCCCTAAACACACAAGATATAGTGTTACATGGGTTAAAGAACATATTTGCTCACTGACAATTTGATCATCTGTTATGAAATGCTTTCTATGTAAGTGAATGTGTTCTTGTTCCTATCTTGATTCCATTAGGCAAACTGAAGTCACAAGATTGACTCGCACCTAAGTCTCACTCTGCTTATTACACATTTGAGTATGTCTCTGTAATAAGGAGAAAATGATGAAAAACCTTCATCTGCAGCTTTCCTCTTTCTTCCTTTGGTAGCCGCCGCATGCTCTCCACTTGTGTAGGATGGTTCACTGCTGTCTACATTGGAAATGGATGAAAACGTATTGAGACACAAAACATTTAATTTAAAAGGATAATAAGTCAGTGGCTCTCAACTGCTTGGCCTTGAGCAAAAACAATATAGTGTTGCTACCAGCAGAGAAAGAAGCAAGTCCAAATAATAAAATGCAACATTGTGTAATTAGTATAACAAAATATTTTTTTTTTTTTTAAGTAAGAAAATGATTCCTGTGTCTTGTGCTTCTTTGTATCATTTTATAAATGCATCTATGCAACATGGACAAAACATTAAAATAAAGTAAAAAAAAATACAATTAAATAAATTTTATATATATATATATATATATATATTCCTTGGAATACAATTAATTAATTTAAGAATTGAATTAGTATATTAAATGAGTGTATTATTGCCTTAAAAAATAAATTCAAATTCATATTACATTTGGAAATTGTTTTACTTTTTCCATTTAGTTTTTTTTTTTATATGATAAAAAAAATGTCATGCTTTGGACCACCACATGATATCTAATTTCAAATCTGATGCAAAACCAGTTGAGAACCACAATTAATTCTATTACCTGGGATTCTTCTGTACTTCTGACTGTCATCGTATATAACTGCTGTGAAGGAGTCAGAGGAGACATGCTGTTCATATTCTATCTGAGGGCTGCAAGTTGATCTCACAATCGTAGCATTCATTTCGGGCATCCCATATTCAACATTTGACACTTCCTCTGGTCTTGTTAAAATGCCTTCAGTCTCAGCTTTGTTCTGAAAGACCCTTGCAGAAAAGCTAGGAGATCTCAAAGTGGCCTCATCTATGGGTGGCTGGTCATATCTAACTGCAACAATGTCATTGTCCTCCTGTGGAAGTCCACCCATGGAGTGCTCCTCAAATGTCGGTGGAGTAAACATCCTAGAGTTTCTCAGTAAATTGTTTGCTTCAGGAAATTTGCCATAGCTTAGCCGACTTCTAGGAGGCTTGGACAAAAGGGCATCCAGCTGTTCGTAAAATCTCATGACACGTCGAGGGTCTCCGATGTCGGCTTTTCCTCTCTGCAGAGAACGGTAGAGGTACTTCAGGTTTTTGTACTTGGTGCGACATTGTTTCCAGTCCCTTTCCACGCCCTGCTGAAGAAGCCTGCGTGAAATCTGCACGAATATGTCTTTGTTTCTGGTTGAGCCCTGTAGCTGTCGCTGAATCCCTTCTTCGGCCCAGATCTGTAGCAGTGCGGCCACCTCTTCCTCACTCCAGTTTCTGCCCGAGTCGTGCACGGTGATTATGTTCATCTCGTTTGTGGCTGCTGCTGTTGTCGCTGAAGCACAAACCAGTTTTATAACAAGTTGAAGATGCTTAAAAAATATTGAACATTTCCTTTTATATCAAAACTCACCTGTCTCTCTCGCAATCAGTGGATGAGTGGCGGCATTCATTAGTGTTTGCATCTCTGCCAGACTTTCATCTTAAAGAAAGGCATGAAGATGCAGAAGGTGATCTTAATGGCGAAAATTGAACTATCATGGTTTTTTGTAATTATTAACACAAATCTTACCATCATCAATCTTAATAACATGTTCTTCGACAGGTTCACTCCTCATGGCCACCTGGTCTCTCTCTGGTGCGTTCCTAGACGACTCTTCCTCTTCAAATCCACCCTCAATGTCTTTGCCCAGCATTATAGCATCAAGCTCAGCAAAGAACCTTATCGGCCGGCCTTGACTCTTGCTGACTTTGTAGTCATATTTCATGTTCTTGTATTTGGTGCGGCACTGTCTCCAGTCTCGCACCACGCCATGCTGCCGCTCCAGCCGACGTGCCATCTCCTGGAAGATTGCCTTGTTTCTGTGGGAGCGTTGGAGCTGTTTGTGAACCTCCTTGTCGGCCCAAACGGTGAGGAGAGCCCGAACCTCCTTGTCAGACCAGTGCCTTCCTCCTTCGAGTCCTAGAAGTAAATTGATTCTCGCTTAAAAACAGGTTTGACAACATTAGTATTTAGTATAAACAATAGGGGTTGGATTTATACATGTGGGTTTTTGTTTGTTTTTTAGCAAGGTCCTCAATAGACCCCAACTAAACTGAGCCCCATGACTTTTCCAGTGTTTTGTGATTTTTCTGGATGAGGATTAAGGATAAGAATTATTATTATTTTTATGCAAAATTTCTACCCACTAAATCATTGGTCTCAAACTCAATTTCTAGAGGGCCACTGCTCTGCACAATTTCGCTCCTACCCCAATCAAACAAAATCCAGCTAATCAAGGCCTTTAGGATCACTAGAAACTTCCAGGCTGGACTTGAGTTTGAGCCCACTAAATCATTTTAGTGTTTGACAGAACAAAAAAAAGTTTTTAAAAAATGACCATGGAATAAAGACACGGACTCTGTAAGTCCTGTTTTTCACCAAGTTTAATGGATAGGGCTTGGCTTAAGCCTGGATTAGGGCATAGTTCAATTATGACATTTAAGTAATTTTTATAAACATACTTAAGATGCACATTAGCAGTGTTTTTATCTAGAAACAAATAAAAGGGACATGTTTTAAGATCAGTCAGTGTTTTTTTTTTTTTTTTCAGCTGAAACAGCTTAGATTTACCTGTAGTAAAGGACTAAGCTTAAGCCTTGTCTGTGAAACTGGGGTGTTTTGCTTATTTTTGTCCTTTTTTACCCATTTAAGTCATTTGAAGGCCACCTAGAGGGCCTTGCCCCGTTTTTGTAGAATGACAGTTTTTATTTATTTTTTATTTATTATTTAAAATATTATTGTTATTATTTAATAAAGCAAGATACATATAGAATATCAAAAGAGAGCAAATATCCAACTGTAACTCAAATGCTTCATCCAAAAATGTTGTAGGTTTGTTAATTTTGAGATTGTTACCTTCCTGAAGAGCTGGAAGTGAAGCAGGCTCCTCTCTTCTGACAGCCGTTGGCTCTTCATCTGCCAAGTAAGGCCTTTGGGTCGGCAGCCTGCTATCTGCAGAAGAGTGTTTGTAGACAGTCTGCGTAGGCCTCCAGTCTGGAAGAGCCATGCTCCTACTCTGGGCCTTACAGTCAAGCCAGTCCCTACACACACCAAGCTCTTTCAGGCGGCTTGAGACGGCCTCATACTTGGCCCTGCCTTCTTCCTCTTCCCAGGCTTGTCTCTCCCTCCACACGGAAAGTAGAGCTTTCACTTCCTCCCCTCTCCAGTGTCCAGCTGTGTCCCTCTGCCTCTTGTCCTTGTCCCCAGAATGCCTTTTTTGGTCTGTTTCAGGCTCCATGTTTCTAAGCTTGCCTAGAAATGGCTTCTGTTTGTTCGCCTCTGCCTTTATCCTCTCTGCTCCCCCTCCCTGTTGACTTTAAGCTCAGTGTCCAAGGCAACCAGACGACTGAGCCAGTTAGGAACAGCCACGTGACGGAGAACAGCCTCATGACTGGCTTAAGCTGCGTGCAGCGGGGGAGGGCTGGGGAAGAAATGTGAGAAGTGGCTTGGCGAATGAGCTGCACTTGCCGCGTCGATCTTACTCAATAAGACACGTGGAAAGGCTCAGAGGCGTTTGGCTGTGCTAACATGTCTATTTTGAATGTCTTTTGTGGTCTCATCTTTGTGATGAACTGTCTATGCTTTCCCTCATGCTTTCTGTCTCCTTCTCTCTCTCTCTCTCTCTCTCTCTCTCTCTCTCTCTCGTGTGCTCGCTTTATTTCCCCCTCCCCCCTTCTCTTCTCGTTCTCATTTTCTGGCTAACCGCTTCACATAAACCAGTTTGATCTGCTTTAGTCATACTCTGTGCAGTCATTCACTCATAAAAACACATTTGGCTTTTTTGAGTTTTGTTTGTGTAAAATGGCAATAAGGAAGAAAGGGAGGGACATATTCTCTATTCAAACTATATAGTCTTGCAAAGACTTCTAATGGATGCAGTATGCACATGCACACTAATATCTGCACTTTTTTAAATTAAATGTAGGCCTACATTCCTTTTATTCAAAGAGTTTGGCACATCGAGAAATTCGTTGTGATTCTGTTTAAATGTACAATCACATAATCGCGACCTAAATACACGCGACAAAACGCCGCGACGCGCGATAAAAGGTATGTTTTCCATGGTTTTGTCCTAACTAGCCGCTACGGCGACACGCACAATTATTTATTTTTTATAAAATGAAATGTTATTTTATTTCTATTTTAGCGACGTCACGGCTGGAACAGCTATGTATACATTAGAATATATGTATAAGTGAAACGTGTCAATGTGTGTTTGAATGTCATTTTGTGTGCTCAAGAAACAATATTTTTGTGGAATAGTTTTACACATAGTTTGTATCATTTATATATTAAAAAAAATATCATATGTCCTTGTACTGAATTCAGTCATAAAAATCAGTTGACACCACATTTTTGTGGTTTACGTTTATGTAAGACTATCGCTAAAACTGCACAATTAAAAAAAACATAAACCTTATTACATACAAAAAACCTTATTCAATAGGGGTCAGGAGAGTGCTGGAATTGTCATGAGTAATGGAACAAGCCCACCGACATACACCACGCTGAAGGTAATGTACTAACAGTATTTCAATGCATACAGCAACTTCCTCTCACTTAAAACATGATTTGTTCCTGTCTCATGCACCAACACATTTCAACATACAGCAATGAATGCAAGATTAGACATGCCTGACATAATTGCTTCTCACAGGGCATGGGTTTAGTGAATACAGCTTTTAAAGCAGAGGATTTGCTAAAGCTGCGCAATGGTAACCTCGGCATCGGACACACGCGTTACTCCACCACGGGCATCTCAGAGCTGCAGAACTGCCAGCCTTTTGTGGTAGACACGCTGCATGGCAAGATTGCTGTGGCACACAATGGAGAACTGGTCAATGCCTCCGCATTGCGCAAAAAGGTGGGCTTTGATTCATAGGGATTACATGAGACTCCACATACAGTTTCAGCAGAAGAGAGGAGATCATTTTCTGTATGATGATCTTATGTAATGTATTTGTATGTTGTAGGTTATGCGCCATGGTGTTGGCCTCTCTACAAGCTCAGACAGTGAACTTATTACCCAGCTCCTTGCTTTGACTCCACCCATGGAGGAGCTTGATACTCCTGATTGGGTGGCTCGGTATGTTCTGCATATCCTTCCCCATCTTTTTGGGTCACCACTTGTTAATCCCTGTCAGTTTTAATGATTGCAAAAAGTAAAATTCTGCAGTCCTAATTTTTATGTATTTACTTTTTTGTGTGTGTGTTTTTTCTTAGAATAAAGAATCTGATGACCGAGACACCTACATCATACTCATTGCTAGTTATGTATAAAGATGTAATCTATGCTGTGAGAGACCCTTATGGAAACAGGCCTCTATCGATTGGACGTCTAGTACCCATCTCCAAACTGCACAGCTCAGGTGCGTGATTTAGCAGTGAGGGAAAGAGCTGCTTTACCTTAGGTCTAGGATGGTGCAAAATTCAGTTTTTATTATTATTATTATTATTCTGTAGGTGCTGGAGAAGCAGACACAGAAGGTTGGGTGGTCTCTTCTGAGTCCTGCAGCTTTCAGTCTATTGGAGCAAAGTATGTTCTTATCATTACAAAAGAAATGCTTTGATTATTCTTTTTGTCTGTCTATACATTTCTTTAAAGGAGTTTCCATCCTTAAGCCTACACACAGTAGCTGTTGCTTATTTTATTAGTTAGTTTGTTTATGTTTTTATTTTTTTGTTGTCAGGTATTATCGTGAAGTACAGCCTGGAGAGATCGTCCAGATTTCTAAAAACGGAGTGAAGAGCCTAAGTGTTGTCGCACGGCCAGAGGGAGACCCTCCTGCCTTCTGCATATTTGAGTATGTTTACTTTGCCAGGCCAGACTCCATATTTGAAGGCAAGTCCATAATATTTAAAATCATTGTTACGTTTTGAGTGAAAGGAAGGATTGAGATATTATTGTAATGTTTGGGTTAAACCAAATGATTGGAGCCAGGAAGACTTTCAACCACCTTATATTGATGTCTGTAGTATATGTAAATAAACCAGGTGTACACTTTCTCCATGTTTCCTGCACTTCGATCTCCTGGTTTATTTTTCAGTAAATGTCAGTCCTATGATGCTTATACATTTCATAGATGGTCTGATCAAACCCTGTGCACTATGGGTGTTGATGGTTTTATACTTGTACTATACTATGACATGAGATTAATGTGAACACAGGCCACTGTGAACATTCAGCTTTGCCATCACAGATATAAATTTTATATCAGTAATATCATTTTTTAACAGTATTAAAACTGTGACATATAGTAAAAGGTGAAATAAGTGTTTTCTTTTTCTGTCTTACAGGTCAGATGGTATATACAGTGAGGCAGCGCTGTGGACGGCAGTTGGCCATTGAGGCTCCCACTGATGCTGATGTAGTGAGCACTGTTCCCGAATCAGCCACACCTGCAGCATTAGGATATGCACAAGAAGTGAGTAATGATGCTGTACTCATCAGACGTAATGTTTTATTGGTTCATATTGTGCTCTTACAAAAATGTATGCACTGTCTCTTTCTCAGTCTGGCCTTCCATATGTAGAGGTTCTGTGTAAGAACCGCTATGTGGGCAGAACCTTCATTCAACCAAACACTCGTCTACGTCAGCTTGGAGTTGCCAAGAAGTTTGGGGCGTTGACTGATAACTTTGCTGGCAAACGAGTGGTGCTTATCGATGATTCCATTGTGCGGGGCAACACCATCTCCCCTATTATTAAACTGCTGAAGGAAGCAGGTGCAACAGAGGTAAAAATATATCTGAATCAGTTCTGCATGTTTACTGCTTTGATCTGTTTTAACCAACAGTGTCTTTGTGATCTCCCATGACACACCACAGGTCCACATTCGAGTTGCATCACCTCCAATCCGGTTCCCATGCTACATGGGTATTAACATTCCTACTAAAGAGGAGCTAATTGCTAATAAACCAGAGTTTGAAGATATAGCGGGTTATATCGGTAAGTCAGGAAAAGAGATTTGCTTAATCACCAAGGTTTTGTAATACACAAATTATAAAAAGTATAAAAACACTTCTCAAATTGAATTGCTATTTGTCTTTTCTTTGCTTTGAACAGGTGCTACAAGTGTCCGCTATCTGTCAGTTGAAGGCCTGGTGTCTGCTGTTCAAGGTGGGATAGAGTCACACGGGAAAGATGAGAGGATCAGCACTAAGACTACTAGATTTGGTCATTGCACAGCCTGTCTCACAGGAAAATACCCAGTGGAGCTGGAGTGGTGAATTTCAGCCCATAAAAATGTCTATTCATTTCTGTATAGAATAGTATTTTTTTTTCTTTTGTTTCTTTCAAAATCATTTGTTAAGACTGTGGTGCTGCTTTAACATTTGTTGCAGTTGGACAGGCTATATATACTGTTAGAAATAAAATAAAATATTCCAAGCATTTTTCAAACATTCCTTTAAAGCAGGGTTCCTCAAATCTTACCCTGGAGGTCCAATGCACTGCAGAGTTTCGATCTAACCCCAATCAAACACACCTGAGAATGCTAATCAGTGTCTTAAGGATCAATAGAA
>JAUCMS010000045.1:8490379-8510056 GCA_032357445.1 Enteromius radiatus
GCAGAGTTTCGATCTAACCCCAATCAAACACACCTGAGAATGCTAATCAGTGTCTTAAGGATCAATAGAAAACACAGGTAGGTGAGTTTTATCAGGGTTGGAGGTAAACTCTGCAGTGCATCGGACCTCCAGGGTAAGATTTGAGGAACCCTGCTTTAAAGAGTTGCATTAAAAGCATTCCTGTTGCTGCTAGTTTGGTTAACATTCTTGTCTAGTAAAAACACTATATTATAAATATCAACGCTATCTGTTTCAGTATCCATGTAAGCTTTTCAACTTTTTTTTCTTTCTTTTGATCAAATTTTGACTCAATGTGAGCTTTAGCAGCTGAGCTTCTTGAAGCAGATTTTCTTGCTTTTGTTAGTCCTCAAGAATGCACAAAATGTAACTCTGTATGTGAACTGCATGTTTATTAAAAATTTGTTGAAACAAAACATTTGAATTATTTACAGACACAACATTCAGCAATGTAGTTAGACACTTGTTTAAAAACTATTAAAATTAATCATTAAAAAAAAGAAATATTTACATAAAAAGTTTTACAGGGATATATTCAACAATTAAGCAATGTGTGTACATTGTCATCCTATATTTATCACTAGTTTAAATGATATAGTCAAAATATATAATTGTTTATTCCACAAGGGTTAACAGGCAGGCTGTGGAATGCGTACAGGAAACCACATCATTGCAGAAAACTGTACTGCAGCCGCCTCCTGGAGAGACTGAAGGAAAATAGATTCTTAATCTCTGTGATAGAGAATATCTCAATATCATTCTCAAATAACAAAATGTGTCTTTTTTAATATTTTCATGCATTTGCTTATTTTGTCCATTTTTACATCTCTAGAAAAGTTATATGAACTAATTAAAATGAAATCTGCAAGAAATTAACTTTAATATTTAACTTATAGTATTTTGTGCACAAATTACCTAGAAGAGAGTGGAGAGGTACCCTGATTAAACATCGGTCTCATGGGTGACACAGCTGTTGAAAAAATTGACATTAACATTTAATAACCAAGTATTTTACAGAGGCCATGGTGATGCAGAGCAAGTATTTATATAAATTAAAATATGACTACAAACCCTCCACTGGATGGACTCCACTTGGGGCATCTCTCTGCAAAAGCAAGTGGAGAAACTATTGTTTTACTGCATAAATAAATCTGTTTTTTGTTAAACTATTACAAATTGTTTTTGTTAACTGAAATACCATTAAAATGAAAAATGTTACATTATAATACATTTGTAATCAATATTCATACCCAAGACAAAGCATGTAGGTTCATTTGCATGTTTAATTTAGCCTCCCTGATTCTCCTGAGGTTTCCGGTGCCCCTGAGGAACCGGGGACTGGGGCACTGCAGCAGGACGGCTCTATCCCAGGTGTGTTTGTCTTCAGTAGGTTCTGACAAGTGAGGGCTCATATATTGGTCTCTCAGCTGGAGATGTTTTAGTGGAGAACGACTCTCTCGGAAACGTTTGAATCGAAGTGACTCTTCCACTTCGGGCTGACGGCGGCGTTTCTTGAGCTTGGTCCTCAGAGGAGTCAGAGCAAGAGCAGACATGCTGGAAGAAGAAAAGCTGGGGCTTCGGGACGTCTCCATCATTTGTCTTTCACACAGGTGACACTGGGAGGAAGGACATGGTGATGATGTGCCACGACAGATGAAGTGGTGATACAGCTTTCTGAACTCTGTATCAATCTGTGATTTGCTGAATGAGTAAGACTGGGGGCCAGAAAGAGAGCGTTGACGATTGGATGGAGTAAAACGGGATAGTTTCTCCACTTTGGATAAGCTCTGGTCAGGGTGGTCATAAACAGACCGCCAGGGTGATGAAAAAGGCACCTGTTTGACACCCCAAGGAGATCTAAGGACCTCAGAATGGGATAGATGGTGGGCGGGAGATCTTCGTTTTGGACTTGCTGTTGTATTTAATTGCCTTTCCATGCTCAGAACACTAGGTCTGAAGCTACTTTTGCTACTAGGAGACAAAACACCAATGAGACCGCGCTGCGGTGAGGGGACAGGAGAGCTATATTTGTCCAATATGGAAGGTCTGCAGTTGACTGATATTCCTCTCTGGTCAATTAGAGACAGATCTGCTCTGGTTTGTCGAGGAGAAATAAGGACAGATGA
Source organism: Enteromius radiatus (assembly GCA_032357445.1). Lineage (NCBI taxonomy): Eukaryota > Metazoa > Chordata > Actinopteri > Cypriniformes > Cyprinidae > Enteromius > Enteromius radiatus. The sequence continues at coordinate 8,492,524 of JAUCMS010000045.1, forward strand.
GGCTGGAACAGCGTGGGATGTTGGCCCAACATCATAGGTTTGGTCCAGATCTGGAGATTGGTCACTAAATGAGTGGGATTCTGAATGTGGAGATGTGGACAGGTCAATCACACGAGCAGGTTTACTGCTTAAATGTGAATCAGTCCATGGACACTCATCCGTCACACTGCTCACATCCATGCTGTTCCTCCTGGGTGAGTAAAAACAGGCACTGGCCTCACAGGATGAATTTTTGAGTGGCGAAGACCTTGGTTTGTTCTTTAGCAAATGTTGAAGTTTGTCGCTGCTCTTGAAACAGTGGCTAATGTTTCTTCGAACTGGACTTTGACTGGTAAAGGAGATCTCTGTTGTTTTGTTCAGAGTGCGGTTGTGTCTGTTCTTAAAGAATGTGTTGCAATGCATCGGGCCGGCTTGCCATTGTTTGCGGCGGTACTTCTGCACCACGGCCCTCGCCGAATCAGTCACATGCTGTCGCCGGTATACTTCGCCGATCTGGTTGAGCATGCTGGGATAGACATCCAAAAGGGTACTGCCATGGCTGCTCAGTGTTTTCTCCAGTTCTTCATCCTCTTCTTCAGGTGGAGACAGCTCACTCCACATAGATTCAGATGTGTTATTCATAATCATGGGGAGGAGGACTGATTCACCTCCATGCCCTAAAAGATCAACGAGACATGATTTGATGTCAGTTCCAAAATGAATGTCAGCTCATGAGAGCATGTAAGCGTGTAGTTCATATCTTCATATACACAACACAGTACTAGTAGCTGAAATGTTTCATTTGTCCTGAAGTGCAGGGCTACTTGTTTATTTTACATTTATATAAATATTGCTTACACAGATTTTCCCCATTTTCCTTTTGACCTGAGCCATTAAGATCATCCACAGTGACCCCTGACACATCCATCTGAAACTAGAGGGAAAAACAAAATATAGGTTAAAAAAAAAAAAAAAATGCTTTTTTTTTTTAACAACATATTGTTTTCTTTTCACTACCTGATCATTCTCCTGATCCTCAAACTCTAAAATACAAAACAAAAAGATTAATCTTGAGAAATAAGGACATATAGTATTATGCTCAAATATCAATTACCAAAGCTAACAAAATTATGTTCCTTACCCCTCATTGAATAGTCTGCTTGAACCCGAGTCTGCATATAAGGAAATAAATGTAACATCCCATTACAACCACTGTGCAAACTTATTACATACTACTACTTATTACTTATTCATTATTACATACTACAGAAGAACTTATGATTACAAACGAATTTAAGATTATTAAATACACAAAATCTAAATATTTTAGAAAATATTAATCTACATATGATTTTTCTTTATTTTCAACGTATCTCGCCTTTAATGCTTCCAACTCCCGTTCTCCCTCTGCACTGTCAATGGGCACAGGACCTGGAGTCACATAATACACTAACTCAGAAACTAATCTAAACGTGTATGTGTAAACAACACAACAACACAACATTTATTTTATTTTTTTAACTTAACCCACGAGTATAAAATATAAATGCTTAGATATCAGTTTTTCATTTCGAAATTTTAGCTTACCTCTACCAGTCTTGCAGGTCATTGTTTTCAGACAGACGTCTATCCCAGGATCATTTAGACAAGAATACTATAAAGGACGAATTAAACATGCTCTGTTAACGATACACGTTAATACACGGATTTGCTACAGGTTTTTTTTAGAAAACATTAGGTAAGAAATGCGCCATAATGTATATATTAATTACTTCATCTTAAACGTTCGTATGTTTGCTGTGACTCTTAACGGTACGTACCTTCTGAAAAATAGCTTCCATCGTGTTTCTGAACTCATCGTCATTTCTCTTGAATTGATCGGCATGTAAATATATTGCAGACATGTTGCATAAAAATATATATTGCAAACAAATGTATTTGACTAACATAAATCGATATTTTGCACTTAGCTAGCGGCTCGCCTGGACTTTCAAAATGTTCCGCGAGTAAACAAAACGAGCTCTGATTGGACGTTCTTTCTAGCAACACGAAACGTCATCTTAAAGCGCGAATTTGTCAAGGAGATGCCGGAGTCATTTCCGCGAATCGGTTCTTTTGAACAGTTCGTTTCAAAAAGCATGCACAAAAGAGACTGTTTGTTCATGTGGTTCTCTGTCATTTTATAGGCACTGTTTATATTTGCTTTGCGATTACGTTTATTTTTTTTATGCTATATTATAATGTAATATGATGTGCCCTAGATACGTGTTGCAGCCATAATTCAGCACATCAAATAATTTAGAACTTAAATATACATTTACATCAACCAATACGAAAATAAACAAATGCTGTCTGAAAACAAATCGATGTTTACATTAATGAGAACTGCTCGGACAGAACAAATTACGATATTCAGTCTAATTCGTCAACGAGTCGTTCAAACTTTTGTGAACCGGTTCAAAAACATTCGATTCAAATTCGTTCACGAGTTGGTATGCAAAACGGGCACTGCTAAACTGATGGGAATAGATTGAAACATTACGTTGCAGTTTCTCAGATTATGATTTAATATGATTTTCGCTCAGATATGACAGCAAAATTGCTTCATGAATTGGTACACGAGGCAGCGCGTGCTCATGGTAATAAAACAGCTGTCGCGTTCGACAGCAGCACTGCAGAGCGCGTCTGCTTGACATATGATGAAGTTATTTCCCTCGCAGATGAATTATCTGGACACTTGCGCATCTCTGTTCAGAAGCATGCTGGTACCATAGGGTTATTCTGTCATGCAGATGTCCTCCTTCCTGCCTGGATTATTGGGTACGTTTAGTTATGCAGTGTGTGTAACATGACTACAGGGTTATTCTAGTATCTTATTATTACTCTAAACAAACGTCTTGTAGTTTAATGCATATAATTTAAGTGTTTTTCTCTCTGAACAGTATTCTGCAGTTTCCTGCTGCATATGTACCTCTTGATCCTGCATCACCACCTTTGTGCAACCTGAGAATGATAAACAAGTGTAGACTGAAATACTGCTTATTACAAAACGAACTGCTTAATGTAGGTATATTATATGATATTATAGTATAGTATAGTATACTATTGCCTATATATTAATAACAATATTGTTGTTTCATCCCCAACAGAAATTCCAGAGTGAATTTTCCAACCTGCTATCCTTGGAAATATGTGCAACATCGTCTTCACGGCTTACTTTAATAAAAATACAAAGTGTGCAGGACGCAAATATTCAAATATCCGATGAGCGGTCCAGCTCTGCTAAGACCAAAGACATCCAACAGAGGGAGCCTTTGGCTTATGTTTTGCACACTTCCGGAACAACAGGGCTTCCAAAAATAGTGAAGGTCCCACACAGGTGTATTGTGCCTAATATCACACATTTAAGGTACGAACATGTTAAACTTTTAGTTCAAATGTGCTTTTTAAACTTTTAGTTTATTATGTAGTTTATTTGTATCTGAATGTATGACAGTGTGGTCTTAATGTGTTTACTTGACAGCTATAGCAAAAATATTGTGCTGAAATTGGATAGAAGGATAGAATTCATAAAAAAATAAATAAATACAAAAAATCAATTTTTTTTAAATACTTTCTCAGCAGATCTGTCTTTAAGATGACTGCAGAAGATGTTGTATTTCTGTGCTCTCCATTAACCTTTGACCCCTCTGTGGTGGAGGTATTTTTGGCCCTGTCCTCCGGAGCATGTCTCCTAATTGTCCCCTCAGCTGTTAAAAAGATGCCACGCAGACTTGCAAATGTGCTGTTTAAACGAAACAAAACGACAGTCTTACAGGCAAGTAACTTTATTCCTCACGGACCATCAGTCATGGCACAGACATCAGTGTTTACGACAGCCTATAATGAGAGATTTTAATAATCAAATCACTTCATCTGTCTATTTATATTTCTCATGAATGTGTACACGCTGTGAAGAGGAGATGATGGTGCTGTAATCAACATTGGTAGTGGGTGTAGTGAGCTGAAATGTCTGCATAATCCAGATTACAGAGATAATGAATTTGTTGATTTATCTACATGCACCAACTATTTGTTTTCAGTACTTTACTGTAACACATTTTGCATCATTTAGAATTTAATTTCGCACTTCAGCTCTTAAATTGATAGTTCATCCAAAAATGAAAATTCTGTCATTTATTTCTCACCTTCGTTATGTACCAAACTCGTAAGACCTTCATTCGTCTTTGAAACACAAATTTAAATATTTTTGATTAAATCTTTCTGATCTTCCATAGACAGCAAGTGAACTAACACATTTAAGGCCCAGAGATGTAGTAAGGATAGTGTTAAAACATTGCACGTGACATTTATGGACAGTGGGCAGTTTAGTTAAACATGGCCGACCATGAATAACATTTTTCTGATGTTCACATTTATATAGTACCTGAAACCTTTTAGCTTCCTCCACACCCCTAGGTGTCAGTAAATGTCAACACAACATAGTACTTACTTACAGTTTGAATACACAAAGGCAAAGCAAACTTGGGGCAATGTTGTACATCTCAAGCACTCAATACAGCACACCTATACTAAAATATTATAATTGACTTTTAACTCTTTTTTTCCAGGCCACTCCCACTCTTGTCAGGCGCTTTGGAAGGCGTATCCTTCAAGAGGAGGTGCTTAGTGCAAAATCAGCCCTGAGGTTATTGGCATTTGGAGGAGAACCATGTCCGTCTGTAAGCATTCTCAAGAGCTGGAGACAGGAAGGCAATAGCACACACATCTGTAATCTTTACGGGACAACAGAAGTTTCTTGCTGGGCAAGCTGTTACAAAGTCCCAGACGAACACCTGTGCTTGGAGGACATGTGAGTGGCACACAGAAATGAATAAAATGACAAACAAATCACAAAATTGACAACTTAAAACTGTAAATATGACAGTTAATTCAAAATATTTGTTAAAAACTCTAATAGTATGTAAATAATACTGAAATAGCACTAAAGATGCAAAGATGCATCAGCTACAAAAACATTAACAGTTTATAGAGAATGTTTTCTCAAAGAATTGACATAAATAATGCAAAATTATTATTATTTAGCAATTTCTTGTAATGCATTGTTTAAGTATCATATGTGTTATTTTAAAGAACTGATAAATTTGTGCCCCTTGGAGAGCCGATGTTGGATACCGTAATGGAGGTGAGAGATGAGACAGGACGTCCCGTCACTAAAGGAGAAGGACAGCTGTTCATTGGTATGGTACAATTGTCTTAAAGACGAAAAAGTAAAATCATTCGTATTTTTATTATTTTTAATAATGGTTTTTAATTATTTTATTTATTTTTTTATTCCGGTGATGGTAAAGCTGAATCTTCAACAGCACTCACTCCAGTCTTCAGTGTCACATGAACCTTCAGAAATCAGTCTAATATGCTGATTTGATGTTCAAGAAACATTTCTGATTATCCTCAATGTGGAAAACAGTTGTGCTGCTTAATATTATTTTGTGATAAATTTGTTTCTAGATTCTATAATAAGTAGAAAGTTCCAAAGAATATTATTTTATTTAAATAAAGTTGCTCTAAGAGATTTAAATAATAGTTTGTAGCATTATAAACATCTTAATTGTCATTTTAATGCATTCTTGCTCTACAAAAGTATCAATTTATTTTTTAAAAACTTATACTGACCCCAAACCTGTGAATGGTGGTGTACTTTAACATTCAGTTATTGTGTTTGTACAGTGAATTTCTGTTGTTTTATTTAGGTGGTCAAGAGAGGGTGTGTCTGCTTGATGATGAAGAAACTGTAGTCAAGGGAACAATGCGTGCTACAGGTGACTGGGTGCAGGTGCGTGATTCGCAGTTGTATTTTCTGGGCAGGAAGGATCGGCTCATCAAACGTTTTGGTCAGCGGGTACACCTAGATGCCTTGCAGCAGGTAGGTGATAAATAAAACAAAATCCATATGTATACAGGTACATATGATCTTATGTAATGATTTCTTTCTGTGCTCAGACCATTGAGAATTTGCCTCAGGTGGAGGCATGTGCTGTGAGCCTCATTGAGGGTGACAGGCTGCTGGCATTTATAGTGCTCACATCGGGTCAGCCAGGAACCCTTTCATCCTCTGAATTTCCTCATCAAAAGCCTTTCCAACATTCTACACAGTCCTCTGAAGACTTCACCACTGTCAACATCTCAAGAAACTCCACCTCCCCCTCACTCAGAGTTATTGAAGAAGAGATTCGCCAGAGGTTATCACAGCTTTTGGCCAGTCACAGCATTCCAGACACAATATTCTTCATCCCTGCTCTTCCAGTCACCTCTCATGGCAAGTGAACACAATCTTCTGAAGACCTAGCCATAATAAGAACAAAAACTATAAAGATAACTGACAATAATTTATATTAGACATTCCACTGATATGTTTACTGTTTATTTGTGCTATTTTAGCTGTGGTTTTACTTGGTTATCGTTATTGTCCTTGAAAGTACCCCTAATAGTTTAATTCATGTCAACTAATCAAAATATAATTAGTTGAAATATAAATATTTTATGCTACTAACCATTTATGCAATTATCCTTTTTTAACTATACATTATTATTTACATTATATATATGATGTCCTTTTTAATCAATAAAACATAAAAGGCTAAATAAAAATAGACTATGTACTAAAATGTGATTATTACTATTATTAGCCATTTTCCTTTTGTTTGGCATTTCTATAAACATGTTTTCGTTGTGGTCATTTGTATATTCCTGTTGTATATATTTTTAGGTAAAATAGCCATTGACGAATTGATGAGGATGTGTGACACTCAAAAACTAGATATAAATACACAAACTAAATGGAAAGACGTTGAATCTGTGAGACTGAAGTTAAAGACCCTATGGAAGGTATAAATAGCATTTACATTTAGTCCTTATGTTCACACTTTTACGGTCCAATTCTTGCTATTAATTATTAGCTATGACTTTTGCCTCAATAAACGGGAATTACTGCTTTCCCATTGCCTGCTGAATCATTGAAACTGCCTTTGTGTGTGTTTATGTATATTAGGAATGTCTTGGCCTGCCGAATGACACCATTTCAGAAGATGCACACTTCATGTTAAGTGGAGGAGACTCCCTTCAGGCCCTGCGTCTCTGTGATGAGATCACTGTTGCCATGGGGACAACCTCTGTGGGCCTGCTGGAGGTCATATTAGATGGCACTTTCTCAGATGTGGTTAGCCACGTCATGACAGAAACGCATAACAATGCAATCCAGCCTTCAAAGAAGAGAATGCTGGATGATTCAGGCTCTATAGTTTCACCCAAAAGACAACAGAAGGAAACGAGCATAGTGAATGCTACAGAAAGCACAGTGGGTGTTGTAGTTCCCTCAGTGAGAAGGACTATGGGATTTGTAGTTGTGAGACGAGCTGGTGAGGTTATTGATTGGGGGTGTTTTTGGAAAATGCAAGAGAAAAACGTCTCTGATGCTCTAGGAACAAATGAGAGCAAACTTACAGTGGCGAATACTTCTGAAGACAGTTTAATATCTAATCCCTCTCATGAACTGAATATATCTCAGGAAAATGCTATTAAAAAGATCAGAAAACGCCATGATCCTCAAGAAGCTACTGAGACGTTACATGTCAGTAAGAGCCCAGGTGAAGGTTTAAAGGAAGCCCGTTCTGATGTCCTGCCTCTGAGCCTGCGGGTTCTCTGGAGCTCAGACACAGGCAGGTGTGTGGATGCCTCTCCAGTGCTGCTGGTGGGTCCTGACAGGACCACAGTGTTCATCGGCTCTCACTCGCACAGGCTGCAAGCTCTTGACCTGTCCAACGGAGAGGTCATCTGGGAGCGTATCCTCGGAGATCGACTGGAGTCTTCAGCTGCCATTTCCAGATGCGGAAGTCTTGTAGCAGTTGGTTTGTACTTGATTTTAAAAGAAATATTCATTTAACCACTAACGTGATTGTAATAAGGTTGTTACTGCTTTAGCTTGGTTATGGTGGGTTTAGACTAAAAGCAGAACCAAGGGATATCAGGGTTAAATTTATTCATCAATTTATTTGTCATTCACATTTGTAAATAGAGTTTGACCCTTTTTCTCAGGCTGCTATGACAGACAGATATATTTCCTGGATGTCTCCAGTGGGGACACTGTGTGGACATTTGGGACTGGAGATGTGGTGAAGAGTTCCCCTACCGTAGACCCTAAAACTGGGCTAATGTTCACAGGGTCCCATGATGGCTTTGTTTATGCATTGGATCCACTGGTAATATACAAGATAAATACTTCTCGGTTTTGTTTTATTGCAATTCTGTACTGCTAATCAGTGTTTTTTAGTATTAGTAATATACTGTTATAGTGATTAATCATATATTTATGAAGCTTTTGTTTTTATATTTGTCTCTATTTCTTCCAGGCTAAGACTTGTGTATGGCAGCATTATTGTGGTGGAGGTGCAGTGTTTTCATCCCCTTGCATCCACTCGTCTCCTAGACAGTTATACTGTAGTTCTCTGGGAGGGAATTTACACTGTCTTGATCCAGTAAGTAAATGTTTCATTTTCATTAGAGTGAAAAAGACATATTATTATTGAGTGTTATGAAAATGTTCTGATATGAAAGGTCTTAAGAATGGAGTGCTGTAGGATCAGAGGTCTTATGTTTAAAGGCTAGCACTTTCATCCTCTCTTAACTGTCTGTCCAGGACAGTGGAAAACTCTTGTGGGTGCATTCCAGCAGTGTCCCGTTTTTCTCATCTCCTTGCTGCTCTGATTCCTCTGTCTTCATTGGCTCAGTAAATGGACAAATTATTGGAATAAGCCATTCTGGAGATACGGTGAGAGGAAAAAGGAAAAGTTGCTCTAAGAGATGATAAATTAAATGTATATGACTTTAATTAAAATTATTATTATTAATTCTTATTTTTCATAATTATGATCTTCAGAGGTGGAGCAATAAACAACAATTCTTTATTTTAATGTGTATTGCACTCATTTGTAAACCTTAGTTTTAGCAAATTATTATAAACATGGCTTATGGCAATATTCTTTTACTCTTCTGAATTAATTCAGTTATATTACAGTTTAATTACAGATGAAATGAGAGTGCCTCCATTGATTTTTTGTCAAAATCTGATTGCATTTTGTGCACCAAAGTGTGATTTACTATTTATTTTTTTTGTCATCATTTTGCAGTTATGGGAATTCTCCACTAAAGGACCCATCTTCTCATCACCATGCATTTCCTCTTTGACATTTTGGACTAATCAGCAGGTTTCTACAATACCCAACAGAAGCACATCATCATCCAATCACACAGTCACATGTGGGTCACATGACGGCCATGTATACTGTATAAATGGTGATAACGGATCATTACTGTGGCAGTTCCAGACCACAGGCAAGGTGTTCTCCACACCCTTTGTGTTTGATGGTGATCCCTGGGGTTTGAAGACACTAGTGGCTGTGTGCTCAACTGATGGAAAGTTGTGGATTTTAGATGGAGAAACCGGCACACTAAAGGCCACCTTGTCTTTGCCGGGCGAGCTCTTTTCCTCCCCTGTTTTATGGGGGAATAAGTTAGTGGTGGGGTGTCGCAATGATTATGTTTACTGTCTAGAACTGACCAAACAGTAAATATATTTTTATGGGCGCCTATTAAAAAAACACATGGATATATTCAGTATGTGTTATATGTGCATCTTGCAAAATACATAAATGATTTTAGCATTAATGTTCATGTTTGCTTTTGTACAAAAACAGAGTTTCAGTCCACCGAGTTCAAACAGCTTTCTTTAATTTTCTCTACATATTTCATAACATTTGCGTCACTTTTTCTGTAATGGGTTTTTCTAAAGTGGAACCAAAAAAAAGTGCAATTATCAACAAACTTTTTGTTTTATATCACATACAACACTGTTTACGCTACACTATTGCACACGACCAATGTAAAAACAAAGTGACGCGACTGCAGTTCAGGAGGTCTCCAAAAGTATACAGTCCGCTTCATTTCACTTCTATACATACATACATACCTACATACATTACATACATACAACATTACATTAGATAGTGGAGTCAATGGCTCTGCTGAGAGATCAAGGCTTCTGTTTAATAACCAACTTCACCTACAAGGACAATCCCCCTTTGAGCAATCTGGGGTTAGCTGCCTTATTCAAGGACTTCGAGGTGATGTCCGTTAATAGTTAGTTCATTCTCCCACTGTAAATGCTTCCTTTTTTGTAAAGGATGTTTCCATTTCCTCTTGTTCTTACTCCCCTCCACCCTGGGACATTGCATTTGAAACACTGATCTCCCATCACTTAGCCGCGATGCAGGTTTTGCTAATTAACGTTAGCGGTAAAAGAGATGCTAGCACACGCTACGCCAGGATAGCATTGTTTATGTTACAGCAAGCAGGCGGAACCCAGGCAACCAATTCTACAGAAACAGGCGGGTATAGACACTGCAAGAAGTAGATTTATCAATTGACAGCACGGCTCAAGTGCATATATACTATGATGTCATGGAAACTTGAAGGAAATAATCAGTGTTAGTTAATTACATGAGTAAACAGTGCTGACGTGTCATTATCGTGATGAGTTTTAGCAATAGTTAAAATGAGAGTAGTATTCACAGTTGTCACGGACACAGTGAAGATCTTTTTACTTTGCCAAGATATCAAATATAATAAGTTAAGAAATAAAAAAGTGAACTCGCCTGTCCATCGGCAAGGTCTGAGTGTTAACTCATTTGAGTGTATACATGGTGGGGAAAAGCAAGAAAAATTACAAAGCCATTTCTCTGATTTACATGCTTGTGGGAGCGAGGAGTGGAATTTGTGAAGGTTTCATCAGCTGTGTTATTATTAGCCCTTGAATTGCTTCCCATATTTATCACCAAAGCAATAACACCTTGTTTTACTTGAAATGTTACATTTGTACTTAATGTGAACCACTCATATTGTTTTAGTAATATCTAGAATCAACAGTTCGGCATGCATTGTGTATATACACTGTTAACCACTGGCGACTTCAAAGATATGAAGGGCTGCAGCTTCTCTGGAGATTATAGGGTTTGTTTGATTGGTTGTGACACAAATGAGTAAATATACTTTTGATGCATGTTGTTGCAATAATCCAGTATATTGAAAACCGGGTGGGTTGATGTAATGGTTTATCCTTAGTGCATCTGAATATTGGTACAATATTTTGTAGTTAAAATACCAAATATTCTGAAATGCAACTTTTGTTTTGTTGTTTAGAGCAGGTGCAGTGATGGCTAAGTGATGTGGATGAAGGAGATTACTTATTTGCTTTTTTACTGTTCAGCAGCAATGGTTCACTTGATAATCTGTGGGCAGTCACTCCAGGCTTTGGCCTTACGCTTTGCTAGGGCAAGCCACGCAGGCTCTGTAGAAACCTGGGTATTGTCACCCGGAGGGAAGCGCTTTGTCACATCTTTTGTTGCTGGCGGAGATGGTGTAGAGTCTGTTATTTCAACTGTCAAAAGAAAGAAAGAAAATCACTATAAAGACTTGGATTTATAAAGAGAGGGTTCTTTTATTCTTTTGTTGTGGTTCGATGTCTCCATTTTAAAAGCATTACATCATGATGGGAACCATGTCTAAATCCCACTCTTGATGTCAGTTGACTTTCAGATAGGGGAATGTATATGAAAGAAATAACAACTGAGCATAAGACACAAAAATAACAAAAAACACCCTTGTATAAAGCTACCCCGTGTCATCCAAGATGTTCATGTCTTTTTTGCCTTCAGTCAAAAAGAAATGTACCTGTTCTTTGAGGAAAACAGGATTTTTCTCCATATAGTGGACCTAAATGGCAGCCAATGGGTTGAAGTTTCAATGTAGCTTTAAAGGGCTCTACATGATCCCAGCCGAAGAATAAGGGTCTTATCTGGAGAAACGATCATTTTTCTAAAAAAAAAAAAAAAAAAAGGTATATACTTTTTAACCACAAATATTTGTCTGGCACTAGCTCTGCAATGTGTTTGCATGACCTCTCGTATTACATAATTACAATGAAAAGGTCATGTGTGGTTAGTTTTTCACCTGTCCAAAAAGGTAATCTAGGGCGAAAAAATCCACATTTTCTTCTTCAAATCGTCTGACATCATTGTCATTTTCACTTTTTTTTTTTTTTAAAGGTTCGTGTTTTACTTTCTTTGCATGTTCTCTTTGCAGACTTATAAAGAGCCCGTTTATTACTGCATTGAAACTGCAATTTGGACCTTCAACCCTTTGGCTTCCATTTATGTTCACTATGGAGAAAAACCTTGAAATGTTTCCCTCAAAGGTTAATTTCTTTTTTTACTGAAGAAAAACACATGAACATCTTGGATGACGTGGGGGTAAATTATCAGGATTTATTTTATTTTTCTGGAAGTGAACTGTTCCTTTAATCAAATTCTTTTTTTACCTGTGACTGAGCTGGGCAAGGTATTGGCTTTCTTCAAGTTATCACGTCGTTCAAAACGGGCCAGGAGTGTGTCTGGTCTCTTATTCTCATCTGTTGTTTGATGTTTGGGAGGGCAGGAACTTCCACTGCCCTTATCCTCTGTGGGACTGAGCATTCCAGCCTTTGCAGAGACAAACAACACCATATTGTAATTATTTGGAGCAAAATTTTGGACCAACAACATTCCCCATAATACGAGGTTACCCAGCACAAAACCACAGAAGTAGAAAACAAGTGCTCAAGAAATTGTTACTTGTCGTGGCTGGTAAAATTGATGCAAAATGGAAAACTGTGATTGCTTATTGCATTATACTGCATTGCAGCTGGTTAAAACACGGTGATTTGCAATTTTACACATAGTACCAACTGTGTAGCTAGTTAATGATAGTAGATTGTGTGGTTATATTGATAATCTATACATACACTATCTCTGTCCTTAGCTTGTTTCTCAGCCAGCTTAGCTTCTCTCTGGCTCTTCCTATCCTCTCGGTTTTGCTGCTGTTCTCTGAAGCCTTTCTGTTTTTGCAGTGCCAGTGTGATCCAAAGTGGTCCTGTCTCTTTCTCCTGCGTCCGTGAGCTATCCAGAGAGTGCCTGGCCTGTAGAGAGGGTTTTTCTGTGAAGGAGAAGAATGCAGGTGTCAGATTGACAAGCAAGACTAGAAAGAGTTTTCTACTCCTTTTTTAGTTAAGAATTGTTGAATACAATTATTTTGGTTTTCACTGCACACAAAAGTATTCTTTTAGCTGAATAAAATTCTGATTGAACCACTGATGTCACATGCATTACTACCTTTCTGAATCTTGACCTTGAAGTTTAAGGACTATAAATAAATTGATGCTTCGCAAGCATTATACTAATTGTGAAGATACAATTATAGCTCTGCAGTGTTTAAGTATTGCCAACCTTTTTTAATGAGTTCTGTCCTGCGATCTGTTTTTTCTCTCCATGGGATGCTGATGGATGGAAAAAATGACTTCCTTTCTTTAAGCTCCTCTTCTCCTTGTCCGTTTTTGTGAAACGGTAGGGATGCTGCAACTTCTTCCTTGTGATCACTGCTTTGCTCAGTATCTACCTGTTCTGCTTGCCCTGACCTTTGTGAAATCATATCCCCTGAAGTCCTTCTGCCAGGTTTCGGGAGAGGAGAGGGTGGAGGTGTGGCACCTTCAGATGGTTTGGGGGAGGTAGCTGGTTTTTGGTAAAGTGGAGGTTTGGGGACAAAGTTGTCACCTTCAGTGCATGCCAAAGGGAGACTTTTTCTGCTAAACTTACTTCGAGATTCTTTACTGGGTGCTGTATCAGGTCGAAATCTGGTAATGTCTTGTTGCAGAGAAACAGGGCTAGACTTTTCAGAGAGTGCAGAAGTGTCGGAATCTTGGTCAATGGAGGTGAGAGGCACTGGGACACCTTCAAAACTGTCTCCTGCACTGTACCTTTTTTTCCTCTTCTCTGCAGATTGTTCATTATGAAAGCGAAGAGAGTAGTTGGTTCTTCTCAACTTGATCCCAAAAGGTGAGGGCCGCTCATCACCACTCTGATCCTTCTGGTCCCCTCCATCCTTTGCATCCAAATCTTCTGATTCTCCCTGACTTGAGGATCCCGTCTCGGACCTCTGTGACTTGGGAGATCCATGTGGAGGACTGGGAACTAGGAAGGAGGGGAGGTCTTTGGCAAACATGCATTCTTCAGCACTATCTGCAATGCGGACAACTTTGCTTCCCTTGTTCTGGATCTTGTTACCTAAAGAGGGCAACTCTGATTTTTGGACAGAGGGAGTTTCCGTAGATGGTGATTCTATTTTCACACCTTCTTTGTCTTCCTGACCAAAACTCTCGGAGTTCCTGTTGGAATCAGCAAATTTCTTTCTAGCTGGTGTGATTGAAAACTTAGCACTGGCTGACATGGTTTTCCTGAGGTTGGTGTGAGAGAATGGCACTGTATTTAGATCCTCACTTATTGGCCTGCGACTCTGATCTGGGTTTTCTGCATATTTTCCATCCTCAGCACCTTTAAAAATTTTGAATCGGATGCTTGCCCATTCAGCCAGGACAGCAGCGTTGGATTGGTCTACAGATAAGGAAGACTCGTATAAGGATTTGGTTTTTCCAGATTTACGATCGGGAGAAGTCTTGCTCTTGGTTGGAGGAGTGCCCATGGCCTTTTTGCCTTCCGAAAGGCCAAGAAGAGACTTGCAGGCTGTGTCCTTGATCTGATCGAGATTGACTGCGGTTCCACAAAGTTGGGCTCCTGTCACAAGAATTGCAGTATGTGGGACATAAAGAGATGAAGACAGAGTTGGTGCATCTGTGCATCCTGGCGAAGAAGCTTTGGCTCCCTCCCTGGTTTCAGCTGTTGTTTCACCCTGTTGGCCAGTTGTTGGAGTAACAGGAGTGAGGTTGACCTTCTGGAATAGTATCTGCTTCTCGCCTGAAGAGACCTTAAAAGTGAAGGGTCTCTGTCGCTCCTCCATCTCTCTCCATCTAAGTTCCTCTGCTTTTCTTTTCCACTCTGGGTCAGTAGCTCCAGCTTTCTCCTCTTGCTGTTGCCTCTTTCTTTCCTCCTCCTCCTCCTCTAGTCTTTTCCTCTCGGCCTCCTCTTGTCGGCTCCTTTCCTCATCGAGGAGGCGTTGCTCTTCCTCTCTCTGCCGTTTCTCCTCTAACTCTTGAATCCTACGTTGTTCTGCCTCCTCCTCCTCTTTTCTCCTTCTCTCCTCCTGCTCCCTTTTTCTTTCCTCTTCCAGACGAAGACGCTCTGCCTCAAGTTCCTGCTGCCTTCTCTCCTCCTCTGCTCTCTTTCTTTCCTCTTCCTCTTTCCTCAGTCTTTCCTCCTCATGCCTTTTCCGCTCTTCCTCTTCTCTCCGTCTTTCTTCTTCTTCCCTTTCTTTTCTCACCTCTTCCTCTCGTTGCTTCCTCTCCTCTTCCTCCTTTTGCAGCCTTTCCTCTTCTTCTAGTCTCTGCTCCTCAATTCTCCTCCGTTGTTCCTCCATTTTTCTCTCTTCCTCTTGCTCCCTTCTCTGAAGCTCAAGGCGCTCTAGCTCCTCCTCATGAACTCGTCGCCTCATCGATTTCTCAGTGGGTTCATAATCCTCTTTGCTTCTAATGTTATAGTCCTCCCTTGACAAATCAAAGACGTCTTCGTCTTTTTGTGTTTCAAATTCCTCTTGCATTTCAGAGAGATCCTCTTCATGAAACTCCTGAAATATGTGAAATTAGAACAGAAGTTATTGCACTTGTATTATATACAAAGGATTGTTCACTGAATTATTTACTTTAATCCAGTTGTTTTAGACCCCACCGACATTGTATGGATAAATACAGTTGAAACATTAATCAAAATATTGACTTTTGTGTTTCAGACGTCATACAGGTTTGGAACATCAGAAGGTGAGTAAATTTGACTGAATAAAATTTTGTCTATGAACTCTTTAACACATCTTCATGCATAAAAACTCCCAATAGACACTTTAATGAACACCTTTCTCTTTACCTGTGTGAACCTTCGGTGTTTGCGTGACACCCTCTGGTTCTTCGGCTTGACAGACAGTTTATGTTTGGCAGCAGTGTTGTCCAAGCGTGGGACAGACTGAGGGACAGCATCAAGATTAATGGACTCAATTGTGCCAGGGGGAGGTGGGCGCTTGGTGCGTGGGGATTTGACTGGAGTTCTGTGCTGGACCGTGTCATGGCTGACAGCCTTGTAAAGCAAAAACACAAACGGTAACACTTTATTTCAATAGTCCACTGTAGACTTTCTACTAACAATAAGTAACTTTGCAACTACATGTCAACTAGCAGTCATTAGAGTGTGATTAGACTGTCTTCTTTATATCTTCTAACACATTATTTTGATGGATTCACAATGTACAACAACTATCAGAAACTTTTCAAGTGTATGTCAACTTACTCTACTAACCCTAAACCTACCCCCTACTCTGAGAGTTGAGATGTTGTTGAAATGTAGTTACAAAGTTACTTATAGTTTGTGTCTAAAGTGGACTATCAAAATAAAGTATACCCACACAAACAAGTTTGCGGTTATGCAGAGCAAGAAGCATGTTATATGTATGGGAATCAATGTATTCACAGTCTGACAGTTTCCTTCAGCTTTTCTAGAGTACACACCATTAACAACAATGTTACTGAAAAAAATTATATCTTGTATGTATATAATTTATGCCAAATGCATAAATGTACATTTTTGCAAACAAGGTAATCTGTGTTATAACATCAAAACTTAAAACAGAGCAGTGATTGTTAACAGTCCATATAAATGGTCAAAGTAAGTATATCAATTATCAACTTTGACTGACACAGCATTTATATAAGTAGTGGATAACAATATGGAGATGAACTTACTTGTTCCTTGGATTCGGTTTCTGTTGGTTCGCTCTCCACCTGAGCAAGAACCTTCAGTGGACTTCGTGGTACCTCTTCTTCATCTGAGCTACCTTCATCTCCTTCACTCCTTCTGAGTGAAGCAGGTCTCTGACCAAACTTGATATTATGTCCAATTTGCCTCTGTCAAAAAAGCATAGAGAGTACTTGTTTGTTTGTTTGTCTTGCTGCCTTGTTAGTCAAATTAGAGAAAATTAAGGAATTAGCCAAAATTAAGTCCTAAAGACACCAACTTGGTGCAATGCTAACATGAAAATTGTGTTAGTGAAGTCTGGTGGAAGACTTCACTGTTGGCATTGTTGGCATTGTTGGGGGTTGGGGGGGGGGGGGGGATTGCTCTTGGAAAAGTTAGTCGTAGACCGTGCGCGCCATCCACTGATATCCAGAGCGCCATTTCTTCCCGCGGGACAGTCCGCGTGGGAGAAGACGACAGGGGATAGATTCACAATTTAATTTTGTGGTGTTTATCTGTCAACAAAGGCTTAGGGGTCGCTCTTTCTTTTCAATGGAGCCGCGCAGTTTAAAATCCAAAGCAGAAATGATTTTGTAACTGACAGCACCTTCATGGTTGCCTGGCAACAGCAGACGCTACAGAAGCACGAGCGCCCAAGCGCTTTGAAATTGGTGGAAGAAGCGACGCCTCGCGTTTCCACGTGTTTTTAGACGCTTCAGGTGAACGTACGCTTAAGAGAG
>JAUCMS010000045.1:8515224-8530896 GCA_032357445.1 Enteromius radiatus
TCTTAAATGTCCTAAATTAGCAAAGATCTAGTCCTGGCTTAATCTAATTCCTGTACGGGAAACCGGCCCTAAATGTCTTGCATTTAATAACTATAATTAGTATAAAATCAGTGTATTTTAAATTACTTTTTTACTAGGGTATTCAAACAGACATGCATAATATATTGTCTTTTTACACTATGTTTTGGCATTGTTAATGTTCACAAATTAAAACTAAAACTACTTAAAATGTAATTGTTAGATAAAAATGCAAGAAAGCAAAAAAAAAAAATTGCAATTTTGGCAATTTACTGAAATAAGTTTGAATAACTAAAATGAGTGAACTGAAAAAAACAATAACTGATATTAAAAAAGAAAGATGGCTCCATGTAGGTACAGTACAGTGTATTATAACATCACACATGTGCTTGCTCAGCAGTCAAAATGAATGGCTATTTAAGAAGCACTTTTTCTACCATCTTATGTTAATGCATGCCCCATACGAGTTACAGCATATTAAAAAAAGCAAAAATGTAAATTGTTTTGTTAACAGCTTACCACATAATCCATTCAAATTCCCATGCATAATATAATTTTAATAAGTCAGTCCTAAAGTTCCCCAAATGAGGTTTTATTGTTGTTTTTTCCTGTAGGGATTGTTCATTCAGAATGCCAGGACACAAAATGCCAAGATTTAAAATGTCGTTGGTTTTCAGAACACATTGCCTCAAAACCTGCATTTCTTTTGGCAAACAAAAACCTTTTGGCAGCACAGTGTTGCACTGACGGTTAAACACAGCAAACTGTAAATGATTACAGTCTTACATCATGCTTGTGTGCAATTGTGTTGTTTCTCTTTGTATGAGAAGACAGTGTCCTCTAATGGCTCACACACAGGGTCATCCTGAAAGTCTCTCTGTCTGAGCAGGCTCAGCTGTGACAAAAAAAGGCTAGTCTGATTTTGATTCTGGTCCAGATGATTTTGTGCACATGCATCTGAGACTGCAACACAAGAGTGCACGTGCACATATTAGCCAGTGATCTTGCTTCTATTGTGCACATAATAGAAGCTGATGGTGAAAGCGCAAGTTGCAGCCACATGCGCTGCAGCAGGACACAGAAAAAAACTCAGACAAAGTGAAAAGCCAGCAGCAGAGCTACAGTTAGTCAGCTGCTAAGTTTAGCGCTAGCTGCTATAGTGCTAATTTAAACCACTGCTGATGTTTAAACATACAGTCTGACCTTACTACCAGGCTATAAAACCAAGAGCAGCTCTAACCATCATTACAAACATTTCTAGCCCAGACCTGCCTCTGTTTAACCAAAGAAGTGGACTATAAAATGTAAGTGGATTCCTGGAATGGTGCCCCTGTAACTCTTGAACCTAAAAGCTATGCGGGTCATCATTATAAGTCATAATAGATGCCATAATGACCCTTATCAACAGAATGAAAAAAAAACAAGATGACACACACTGAGTGTGCTTAAATACTGCAAATAAAATGTATGCAAGATGAGGTAGCGCTAGTGATCTGCTGCAGTGGCTAACAGCTAAAGCTAGTGTCGAGGCTAAATACAATAGGCTACTGTCCAAATGTGGCATTTAACAGAATATTTTCATTTAACAGGAATGCATTAAATTAGTGCCAAATCAGCATATTAGAATGATTTCTGAAGGATCGTGTGAGCTTAATACTGTAGCAATGGATACTGTATAGCATAGTGAGAAATGTTTTGACAGCAATTTCCTTCAAATTATTTGAACAGTAGTGTAAATTACCTAGTATTGATATAGATTTGTAAAGGAAACCTTTCCTGAATGGCAGACTTTCCAGATGCTATAGAATTAGCATTGATTAAGCAACCTTTCCATGAAAAGAGGCATAGAGCATTTGAAGCAGAATAGACAATGTTTGTAATGTGGCCTAGAGGCAACATACATGCATTTACACAGAAATCACACTTTTACAACATTGTTCATTGCCATTTATTTAGCATAATGTTGCCTTCTGTATTGATTCTCATGTACAGCTGATAGAACACAACATGTGTGGTTATTGCTATGACAACAGCAACATTAAAGGTGGTTCTGATGTAGCATTTTATCTACACAGAAAGAAAGGCTCAGCAGAGCTGCATCAGATACTACAGGATAAAGATTCTACCCTAAATCACATGTAATGCATTAAGTATTAGGGGTGAAATGTTCTTGATTTGCACAAAGAGCCGTATATTATTATGATAGCAAGCTAGCTTCACTTGTACAATGGAACGGCTTGAAGGAACAGCTAGAAATCACTGAAGCAAAATGGGATGGCTGACTGCACAGCGTATAGCAAAGCTTGTCTAGCTGCCTGTGCTTACTGAGCACAAAAGCACACTTTTACCTAGTTCAGCCGCGCAGCTGGAAAGAGCTGCACACCACTGAAGGAAAACCTTAGGGAACATGGATTCAACCTTCTGCACCTTGATTTACAAAGCTCTGTTGCTGCTCCTTGGTGCTTTAGGGAAAAATATAACAAAACCATTGAATCACAGCTTATAGAGCTCTATTAAATATAGTATTATAGCATGCCATATCTTAAAAGTCTTTATTGAATATGAAGGCTAATAAATTTAATTGTGTTGGTTCTGGATGAATGATGGTAATGGAGATCAAATGAACACAGAACTTTCATCAATAGCTCATAAGACCTCATTGGATGTCAGGGTTGCCTTTCAAAGCTTGACTTCAGCATTATGAACCAGGCAATTCTGATCCAAACTGTACTCTTATGAACTGAACCCTGTGTAACTTGCAGTAATATAAATAGATACCAGGGCTAGTTGTCACACTATTTAGGTTGATTCAAAGTCAATTTCTGTATACCCACCTTGAACAGTATTAACCAAGAAAAACATATAGCGCTTTGTGAGTTAAGTTGTCCCATACGGATACAAATATTTTAGTATATATTAAAAAAATATATCAAATTATAATACATTATAACATATAACAAATGTCACAGCTTTCTGAATAATGTATGAAAATGTCTAACTTTGTTCAAATAAATATATATATAATATATATATATATTTTTTTTAAAGATTTAAGAATTTGAATCTGACACACACACAACTGCTAACAAATAAACTTTAGTAAAAATAAATACTTAGTTAAATAAATATACGGCCATTGTGATAACTTCCCCATGTGACAACGAGTCCCAGTCTCCCTTATAATATAACATATATATTAAGTATATAATATATATGCCAAATAATGATACTAAACACTACTTCAACACTAAACCACTTCAGTAGCCTCCTGATCCACCAAACAGGCATTTTATGCAACTGTTTTGACTCAGTACTCAGTCTGCAGTCACAGACATCAGCAAGCTCTTTAGTCAGCCCTTCTAAAGTCATTTAGGGTTGGAAAAAAACTGTGCAGAGGGTTGGTTGTGTGAATCTGCCAGGTGCTAGTCTAGGCTTTTTTTGAAAAAACAAAATGCTTCTGTAATGCAGAATTTCCTTTTGGTCTAATTATTAAATGAATTATTGTTTATATGCACTATTGTTCAAACATCTAGGTTCAGTAATGTTTTTAAAAGATGTATCTTATGCTCATAAAGGTGGCGTTCATTTAATCAAAAACACAGTAAAGTTTAGGAACATTAATACAATTTAAAACTGTTTTCTATTTTAATATGAATGTAATTTATTCCTGTGTTATAGCAAAGCTGAATTACTCAAGTCTTCACTGTCACACAGTCCTTCAGAAATCATTCTAATATGATGATTTGCTTTGACATTTGGCATATATTACTATTTATGATGTTGAAAACGTATGTGTTACTGACATGTGATACAATTTTTGAAGATTATTTGGTATACAGAAAGTTCAAAAGAACAGCATTTACTTAAAATCTTTCGACATTATAAACGCCTTTACTATCACTTGCTGAAAAAAAGGATTCCCTTCAAAAAACAATAAGATCTTACTGAGCCCAAAAATTTAAAGACCATATATAAGATAAAAGGAACAAAGGTCTGAAACAACTATATAAGAAAGAAAACTTAATGGCAAGAATTGAGTAATCATGTCATACATGTATACCTACACACACAAATATGGTGCATTTCATGACCTTAGCCACTAACTTAAAATAAAACTGTATATATACACAAAAAGCTCAATTTACATTTTATTTTACACTAAAATAAGCAAAAAGATTTTGGACCTTGGTTCTAATGCACTGTTATCATTGAATATGCATACATTTATTTTCATTACAATGCATACAATAAGACAGACACAATGAGCCTTTAAGGATGTGGGCTGGCAAGAGATAATGGTAGTTTCATGAACAGAGGCCTATTGTGTTTACGCTATCATGCTACATGCATTACGCAAAAATCCTTTTAAAAATGTGCTATCGCATATATGGTCGAAGGTTTACGCAGGAATAAAGACTTACCTGGTTGTCGATTTATCTGAGTAAGAGGCTAGAATGTATGCGTGTATGAATGTGTGGCTGTTCCACTTGCCTGCTGTTACTGTGGAGCTACGCTATTACCTAGAGTCAGGTGTCACATTGCACAGGTGCACAGAGAACTCAAGAATGCTTACAGCCGTGTGTGTTGTAGTGCGGACATGAGGACGCATATCTGTAATGAAGGATGAATTCACAAACGATGAATCCACAAACATCTCCATTATTGAATACAGTGTGAAAAACGATGGTATGCATATCCCTAGCACCATAAAACTCACACAATGTATGTTTTTGTGTGTTCCTAGTGGGAATTTTTGTTTGTATGATGTCCTATGTGAGAGCTGTGTTTACATATGTGACTGAAAACAATCCCAGAATGTGTTTGAGAGAGGAGAAAGTGGGTGATGATGGTGAGGTGGTGTGCTGGTTCATACTGCTGTCTCTGTTGCTGCTCACAGAATGACACTTTGTTCATTGGCCAGCTTACCAAGGGCAGGAAGAACAGACATGCATTGATCATTTCAAACTGCCCAACACACACAAAGACCCTGACTGTAAGCTTGTTTGTCAGCGTATGTGAGGATGCGTGTGTGTATTGTGTTAAAACAATTTCAAAGAACAAGGGCCTCCATTAACCGAGTGAAGACATGTGGTGATCAATAGCGTCAGGAACTGCTACCTTTCTCCAAAGTCACAAATCAACTGTATTATTATGGAGCAATCTGAAGTAGATTATTTTGTAACCATGTAAAACATAAGCATTTAAGTTGAATCCATTACTTAATTAACATTCTCAATCAGAATCTTAATGAATGCCATTTACAAGGTTAAATACAAAAGTAGCTCAACATAATGCAAATCATTACATATAATATTGTCATATGTCTTTCCTAATCACTTGTGTCAAAAACAAATTCAGTGCACGTATCGAGTTCATGCAGTATTTTAAAACGCCTTTGCTGCTATAAGAGATGAAAAATGAAAATCCTGTCATTAATTACTCACCCTCATGTCATTCCAAAACCATAAGACCTTCATTCATCTTCAGAACAAATGAAGATTTATGAATTTTTGAGAGAGCTTCCTGACCCTTACCCATAGACAGCAATGTAACTACCATGTTAAAGCCCCAAAAAGGTAGTAAGAACATCATTAAAATAGTCAATGTGACATTAACCTTATTTTTACAAAGTTACATTTTCTGTGTACAAAAAAAAAAAAACATTGACATCAGTGTCCATCTTCAACGCACATTTAGCAGAGAACTGATTTGGGTGAACTATGCCTTTAAGTTGGGATGCAGCCAGGTAAGGTTTTGTGGTAGAATTAGGTTTACGAGTGGGTTAAGGCTTATAGAAACTAATTACAAATGTAACTATATGCAATAAGTGCATTTTCTCAAAATAATTAATTAAAAACAGTATTGAAAGGTACTTACTATGAAGTAGATCCTGATTAATTATAATTAAGTTATTCTGGTTCTCTAATCTAAATGGTCAAGAGGTGCTAATATAAATGGCTAATATAAATTTGTTTGATGACACCTGAAGCAGCTAATCAAGGTGTTCTGGGTTACTTAATAATTACAGACAGGTGTGTTGGAGCACGGCTTGAGCTAAGATCTGCAGGACGGTAGCTCTCCAGGAGCAGGGTTGGAGACCTCTGGGTTAGGGTTAAGTTTTAGTGAATCTTTCTGTCACACATGTAGGTGATTAAAAGTAACCGTCTTCATTAATTATTCCCTAACCTATTCGCTGAATCATTCAGGAGTGAAGGAGCCAACTGTCTTTACAAGTTATGCAGAGTTCACACTGCAGGATTTTAGCCTTGATTTTCACTCGCTTATAGGTTTTACGAAATCGCAGACAAATGCTCAAGATCAAAATCGGGGCTTGTTCACATGAGTGACAATTATAGTGTGAATTATCAAAAACGCGATCTGAGAGAATTGCCCATGAAATATTTGGCATGCTAAATATCTGGACCTGTCGGCGATTCAAAATCCTGAGTTCTGACTGAAAAATACATTGCAGATAAACTACAGCCGATGAGAGAGCAAGATACAGGGCAGTGGGAAGTCCAGGGAGGAGTTCCCCGGAGGAGTAAAAACACAGCATGTACTGAAAGGTTTTGAAGCTTAAATGCTGGTTTTAGCAGGTTTGTGCTGGTCATGAGCTGGTTTAAGATGGTCCTTTTCTGGTTTAAGCTGGTCCTTAGCTGGTCATGAGCTGGATGAACCAGCTTAAACCAAATCAAACCAGCATCTATGTTTTTTTTCAACAGAGTAATAATATGCACTCAGTCAAAATATGCTGTTCAATATTACTTATGTAAATATTCCTTGTTACCAGAAAGTAATTATAGATCTTATAGGATAAAATGCAGTCTCAAAGGACAAGAACACTTAGCAGTTAGCATGAGCTGGAACAAATGTCATTTCTGCTGTACTCAGCACTACTGACAGACATGTTCACTGAGTGTTAACATGATGAACTATATTTACTAATAGACTATGAACATGCAATGCTTAGCAATAGTATTTAGACCCTGTAAGCTGATGTGTGCAGTTTACTTGATGTAAAAATCAATTCTCATGTCTCAGTTTAATGTGGAGAGACATCTGTTAGTAAACCACTTGCAAACTAGCTTGCTAGACAAACATGTCAGCGTGTGGCTTAACCAATGGTGTGAGTTCGGAGCAGGAGTTCTTGGTTGAACAATGATAGATGGGGGCGGGGAGAAATGTGTAGTATTTATTTGGAAACAGTCATTATTGCATCAGTAGTGTGGGAATTATATGCTGCCGCTTCAACAATGCTACTTTCAATTGTTTGTTTTCGGTTCTAAAAATAAGTTCATTATCTTGATGGTGTTTCGAGATTCAGAATCGCCTGCACTGGATGGCTGAGTCTGTCTTAGATGTGTTAAACTTCAGAGACTGTAGTGACTCACTCTGGCAGTGAATATCGGCGTTTAATAAAAACTCCCACAGAACAGATACAGAAGGGAATCATTGAGGAATCAGACTCAATCTCAAAACATTACCTTTCAAAATCTGCAGAAGTACTGGCCAAGACCAGCAGCCCACTCCAATAAAACACATGCCCTCCAGTGATCCCTAACTCTACAATATGAGTCCACAGAGAACAACTTTATGGTCTCAGTTTTAATTGATATGTTGGAAATGTGATTTCCAGTCAGTTGTTAATCATTTCTCAACTTGATAGTATGTGGTCACCTAAAAATAACAATGCAGGTTATCTATCTATCTATCTATCTATCTATCTACCTAAATGGCAAAAACAATATTAGAAAGAATGCTGAATCCTGTTATTCAGTAAGAGAAAATAATTAACAATGAAATATGACTAATAGTTCAAAACTATATCTGGTGTGGTTTTTTAGTGTTTCCACCAGACTTTTTTACTAGCAACATGTTTATAGTCATCCAGCTACATGATAGACTATCACTCCTTTTGCTGATAAAGCATCTATGTGTGCAAGACCAGAACCAAACCAGCACTAACTAGTCTATACCAGCAAATTCAAAGTCTTGCCATTGCATTGTAATTGTATAGCAGTTTTGCATACCCAAGGACCGACCTGTGTTCTGGTACAGAAGGTATTTTCTGTACAACATGACTTTGTGGTTGGGGTGAAATTAGAGACGCTTTAATGTTGAAATTATTGCTGTGGGGCACTAGTTATTGTATGATAGTGCAGCTAAAATGCCTTACTTACAGCATACAGTGTTGCTGATTAAAATGAGAGGAGGAACTGGGCTGAACCAGGTAATGTAATTACAGCACGTTCCCTGACAGGCACACATTTCCTAATTGTGTCCTGTCGCAGTCTCTCTATCAAACACACACATATGCAGTCCCTGTTTTTATTCAGAATGAACAAAAACAAAAAGCATCCACGTGTAAAAATATCGCAATGCATCAGAATCTGTCAAATGTGGCCTTTGTTTTGTTAGTCTGTTTGTGATCTTAAAATATCCCTCGTTTTGTACAGAAATTTGTGCAGGGTCATTGTTAACAGTGGTCTGTACCGACTGTGTTCCGCTACTTAAAATGTATGTCAATATTTTAGTGCAGGCATGTCTTAGGATGTCCTTACTCTTGGCAGGTTTGGTTTGATTAAAATGAACTGGAGTGATTACTTTGATAGTGCAGTTCATTTGAATAATTTAAATGGGGCTGTTTTCCTTCCACTTCCAAACAAACTTTGGTGTGGTTCAACTGATATATGAATGCAACACTGATCAGAGATGCTTAAATGAACCCTAAAACAAGAAGTAAAGTCACAAGATACTCTAAAATGTACACAATTCTCAAGCATACCTGTTATTATCTGTTATTACCATTACAGATCTGTACAGGCACTGGAACAGCAGTAGATCTCAGTGCAATAGAGGACTGCTGTTTGTGAGTTATAAGATGCTAAATATAGAGACATATATACATATAAGTGCATTTAGCCCAGCACACAGCATTGTTTCGTATGTTCACAAAATATACGAATATGACCTACATGTCAAAAATTGTGTGTTCTAGTGTCTAGGCAACATTTGCCTGTTTTCATACATGCACGCAATCGAATATCAGTCCAGATTTAACACGTCTTACTTCATGTGATGTATTCAAGTCTTCTGAAATCTTTGCTTATGAAAGAGCATCTTCGAATGATACCAAAGTGCAGATTGCGTTATTTCATATCCGATGGTAATGTAAGTGCCTATTAAGACACTGTTTGATTGTGTCTATTGATGCCCATCTATTTTAATATCTGCAGCAAAAGGCAATATGAATTCCTCTAGGGATCAGTGGATGATTCTATATTAGTATTGTCTATCTGTGTCGTGCTACACTAGAGGGCAATGTTATACCACATAATGTTTTGGGGCCAGTGTCTGTCATGTCCAATCCATGAGCATACTACAGTGGGTTTAATTAGGTCATATCGTGGTGGAAAATAACATCCTATAAAGTCCAGCATGCTTAAGACACACCCACTGTTGTTTAAAGATGTGTAACCTTATTCAGATTATGCTGTGGGTTCGTCTGTCGCATCAACAAAAGCAAAGTCAAACACAGGCCTTTCCCCTTCACTGGTCAACTTGTATTGACGCAGTACTTTTTATGGATTAATATTAATTGGCCTTTTCATAAATTATTTACAGTGGGAGGAAGCCTCGGGAGCAGTTTCTCTGGTTTCCTCTACTTGAACGCACAAATCTCCAGGGTGAATAAGAGGAGCATGCCCCCAAACCAAGGTCAGCAGTGGGAACTTCTGGGGCTGTTTCCGGTCCTAAAAATTTTATTTTTTAGCTTTGAAATGGCAGGCCCAAGAATGTAAAATTCAAAGAGGAGTAAGCTTCTGTGATGAGCTGTAAATTCTGTGTATTTAAAGAACATTTCTGCTTGTTTCTTCACACAGTTTTAATGCTTTAATGCTAATCCAGTGTATGTTTTAATTATATTTTCAATTTTTTATATAATATTTTATCTGATATTTAGATTTTTCCATTAATGATCCATGACCTTTCCATTTAAATTATGATTTCATAACTGGGTTTTCATGAGGCAAATAAATTTGTCTTTGTACCTAAGTAATGTTTTGGTTTTCAACCATTGATTGAAACTGATTTTTTTGTCAGTATTGAACTGTACATGCTCATTTCCACTATTCTTTTACATTTCTTACTTTCATCTAACACTCACCAAAAGTCCATTTTAAAAAAAGCAAATAATTTATAAAAAAAAAAAAATTATTTAACATTGGCTAATCTGAATGAATATTGTTTCATGCAGTACTTTAAAATGTTATGATGTCTAAATTGACTTGTATTTAGTTTTCAGCTTTTTTTGTTTTTTTTTTTAAAAAAAGTTTAAATACTGCTTAATTTATCATATTAGCCATAAATTCTAATACCAGTGCATGCATAATCCTAAAAGCATGTGATCCAAGCAGTTCAGATTGAAATTACTTTGATTCAATTTCATTTCAATCATCTGTCTGTACATTTACTGAAAACCCATCCATCCATTCATGAGTTATGTGTAAACTGAGAAAAAAAATAGTAAGGTTTACATATGTTTTTTGATCAGTGAGCCTTCAGCAATATAAAAGCAATGATAGATACGCAATAAACAACTCATGCATGTACGCCACGTCAGTGTGTTTATATAGTGTGAACCTAATAGAAAATACAAACAAAGAAAAAAATTGTAATTCAATTTACAGTTAGGCATTACATCATCGTTACGTCATTACAAAATAAGTATAATTAGCCCAGACACTGTCTATTAAAAATATTAGCCTACTGGTTTTATTAGTATTGACGCCTATCTTGCTTTAAATAATGATAATAAAGCGTATCAGTGATATATATTTGGCTTATTTAAATAATGACTAGCCATCACGTCCTTTTTAGGTACGGGCAATGCTATCGATGACATCTTTTGCCACAAAAGCATGCATTGTGGCAGGTATGCATCGTGAGAGAAAACGACACTGAAGCTCAGGGCACCATCAATTGCCTGCACCAGTTCCCGTAAGCATATTATGAATGACTGACGACTCATAATTCAAATAGTCAATGTTTTGCGGAGATATCTAAGAAATCCACAGCATCACCTAATCAAAACGACTGTCATTCATAAATAAGCTAATAAAAGGCAATATACTGAGGGGGCAGATTGATGTGATGATGCAAACGTATCGACGGCGTTTTCTACACAATGACAGATTCTTATATCATGCATTTCAACGCCAAATGCAGCCTGAGACATCTTAATGCCTCCCCAGCTGAGCACACATCTGTGAAGAATGGTGGATTTTGGAAGATGGGCTATATGACAAGGTCAGTATCACCGACAAAGCTATGCAGCTCAAACAAATGTTTGTTCATATCCTACCTCTCCAGAGTGTGACGGCACGGCACGCCGATCAGGTCCTATGCTTCCTTTATTGTGTCTCGCGGCACTCGGTTATCTTCCATTCAAGTCGCAGCACGCGAGCTGACCTCTTTGTGTATGTGTGTGTGCGTGCGTGCGTGCGTGTGTGGATGTGTGTGTTGCTGATGCTGCGAGTGCTCGCCGCCTCCTCGCGACAGTTCCGTACGCATTCAGTGCGCGCGGAGGCGCTGCTTCTCGCCCAGCTGCACGTGAAACACGAGGGTGTGGCAGAGGCCGTGCACACCATAAAAACAGAGCATTCTGCTCTAACGTTTCTGTTTCTAAATATACACCCTTTTAATTTAATGAACGCTGCACAAGCCTCTAAATGCAGGCCACAGTCTGAAAGAATTATAGAGACATATTTTGCTAATTAAAAAGTCTTTACACCCAAATACACAGCACTTTTGAGAAACAAAAATAATATAATTCTTTAGAATTCACAAGACATCATTTTAAACATCTGACAGTCCTGTTCAAACTAAAAATGATAACTATTAACTACTGTTTAAGTGTCCAGAGATTCGGGAAAAAAAACAACAACGAACGACAACATCGTGTTGTTTATAAGCGTGTACTGCAGTTTGTATGTATGCTTTAAATGCTTGAGCTTAAAATATGTGCATTCTGATTGGCTATAAGTGTTTTTATCTCTCATGAAAAAGATCGTTCTGAGAGTAAATCCAATTTTTTCTGTGCCATTAATTATAACATTTTCTTACTAATCTTACTAATTCATATTATTGGATAGTGACTGACAACTAATATGCATATGCATTGTAATGCATTAGTAGTAAAAAATTTATACTAATACTGTAATGAAAACAAAAAAAAGCACATTTCAACATTCCAGTAAAATAGATTTTCTATTTGTTCATATTTAGGGGCTTATAGGCATAATTATTATGTTATTTAAACTTGAATTCTCTTAAACAGCAAATATGTGACCATTAGCCACAAAACCAGTTAATTAGACGGCTGAATAAAGCTTTCCACTGATGGTTTGTTAGGATAGGACAATATTTGGCTGAAATACAACTATCTGAAATCTGACCGTGCAAAAAAATGAAATATTGGGAAGTCGCCTTTAATCTTGTCCAACTGAAGTTCTTGGTAATGCATATTACTAATCATTTAAATATTAACGATAGGAAATGTCATAATGTTGTTTGGCTGGTTTTGTGGTTCAGTGTCACATAACTGTAGCCACTTTTATCTGTCGTTTCACTCAGTCTCCACTAGATGGCGCAGTTTCAGTGATGGCAATGAGCAGGACTGGGCTTTCCTTCTCCTCGGCGCCATTTTCAAACAGCGTTACCGCCACCGGAAGACCGTTTGTCGAGGGGAGGGGAGGAAATCTGCAGGATACACTGATGCTTAGCTAACCTCAAAACAGTTTCACACTATGAAAGCACCGAGGAGAAGCACCCAAACAACGACTTCAAGGGTTAATTGTTATATCAGCTGTTGTATTCACCCTGAGGAGAGAAGCTTTATTTCCGTGGGCCAGAGACGCTGCTAATGTTAATGTTATGAATACTACAGAATGAAGACTGAGGCTAATGCAGCGAACTGCCCTCCCAAGACAGACTGACAGTTTACGTAAACAACAACAAGGGTCAGGGTAAGTATGTTTTGTGAAAAATGTGTATGTGTGTACTAGTAAATGGCTTAATGTAGTAATGGTTGCGTTTTATAACTCGGCTGCATATCTAGACAGTTGTCAAACGTACGCAGTTCGTCTAAAAGTGCTGTCTAGAGGTCTGTTTCACACTTAAGGTGCTTTATGCAACCGGGCACTGTTTCCCAAAGGCATCAATGGTTTCAAGTTCTATTGAACTCTATTGGTAACGACGAAACTTGCGACCTTAGCTGCTTCTCAAAAACGCACCCCAGTTTGGCAGCTCACTAGATTTTGGGACACAACTGGCGCATCTGCTTCTTAAATGCCTATTTGAAAAATTCTTAAATTATAAAATAAAGAAATAAAACCAACTAATGCTATGTCTCTATCATTGTGCGTATGCAGAGCGGAGCGTGTATTTGTGTTGAACGACCATGACGACCAGCGCCGAGCGGAAGTTTATCAATCTGCGGAAACGTTTGGATCAGCTGGGCTACAGACAGCCACTAGCCATTGAGAGCTTGCCACTGGTCGAGAAACTCTTCAGGTGAATATACAATATTATGCATGCTGAAAGGTTTTTGTCGTCTGGATCAGTATTTTATATACTTCTGCACTGCTGTTATTTTCACTGGCCCCGGCACAGGAAACTGTAACCTTTTAATTTGTTTAAAAAATGTTTGTGTGTAATGGACTCCCTTTAGTTTTGATTTCGGCACACATTCACTGTGGCATCATTCAATAAGCTTCTGTCATATAATATGTGTGTGTGTCTAATTGAAATAGTCTTCATAAAATATCAAACATGACATACATTTTATTAATGGGTTTAATATGTGAAGCATGATTTGACAGGAGCATAATCATTCTGTTTTCATTTATATCTCAGTGACCTGGTCCACACCACAGAGAGTCTCAGGAGTGCCAAGCTTGCTGCAGGAAAGACAGAAAAAGAAAGTCGAAATGTTGATTCTGTTCTGGAGCCATATAAAGCTGAAAATGCCCGGCTAGTCAGAGAAAACAATGAACTGCACCTTGGGCTGTTGAAACTGAGAGGGGAGAAGGATCGGATCAGCAAGGGTATGGATTCAGTTTATTGCCTCAAATTTTGTTGTAAACAAATTTGATCCAGAGGGAATGGTTATAAAAAACATTTTTCCATTAACAGAGTTGAAAGCATACATCAGGAAACTGGACCATGAAACCTCAGACCTGAAATTCCTCAATAATCAGTATGTGCACAAAGTCCGGTCTCTTGAGCTGGATAGCAAAGCTAAGACAGAGCGTATCCTGCAGCTCCAGGAGAAAAACATGCAAGCTGTTGTTCAGACTCCAGGTTCATACATTTTATTTCAACACTGCAGCTGTGATCTTCATCTGTTTATGTTACAGTTGAGCAATTTATAATCAATGACTCTAATTAGGAGGGAAGAAACGATCTATCCCATTTAGACGTCAACGGATGCAGATAGATGAACTCCTCCCACCCTCTAGTGGCCCCGTCCCTTCGTCTGTGGCTCAACCAGATGATCCTTACATCGCTGACCTTCTTCAGGTGGCTGATGACAGGTGGGGGGAAGGAAACAAAACAGAATCATGAAAAATCTATTATTTTGTAATTAATGCGTTTATTAATATGCATTAATTTTTATAGCACAGATTCTAAGGGTGTGTCTCAATCAAGCAAAATCCCTCTAGTGCACTAGAACTTTCGCTCCCTGACAAATCCCACAATGCATATAATTTGATATTTATAAGTGCTATAAATATGAAGTTAGATATACTTAATCTGTTGCACAAGTTAACAAATTCGACCCAGTATCATATAATAAACATGAAGTAAACATTTTAAAGTTATTATAAGTCCTTGAATAATTCTGTTATTATGAAAACATTGTTCATAAATATGAATACAATTATCCCTTTTACAGCTTTTATAATAATACAAATATTATGACACTTTGTGCTAGGATCCAGGAGCTTCAAAATGAAGTGTCACAGCTGAAGCTTGACCTGGAGAGAGCGCAGGCAGGAATCAAACATCTCAACACTCAGGTAAGCATGCACACATTTAAACTAATCTAATTGAATTATATGCATTCTGATTGCTTAGGTTCAACCCCAGTTCTTTTTTATGTTATACGTCATCATATGTCAGATAATATGTATACATTAAAGCACACAGAGATTACACAGCTCACACACCCAGGAGCAAAAAAACTTTTCAGCATTGCCCCACTACTTTTATTGATAACACTTTATATACTGAATAGCTACATTATATTTTTCAGCATCCAGAGGACAAAATCTGTTTTGGTTTAAAAGAGAGATGTGCATACATGCAGCGTCCTTCTGTCTCTTTCTCTATTTGAGAAAAAGGGTTTAGCGAATGTCTGGTGGTAATCGCCCTGATCAGACATGAAAATATGTTGTGGCGCTTTGAATACTTTGAATAACATGACCCATATGGTATTGGTATTCAGAACTGTTAAAGGGTTAGTTCGCCCATTTAAGACAGGAAGTTGTATGCATTCATTACCAGCACTATAGTCTATACACACTGACCCACTCTGTGATCACCTCCCTGGTCAGAGTTCTGGCCGCTGGAAGTTTTTTAAGAAAGTAGTCC
>JAUCMS010000045.1:8530996-8542678 GCA_032357445.1 Enteromius radiatus
CAGTGTGTATACACTATAGTGCTGGTAAGGATTGCATACAACTTCATGTCTTAAATGGGCGAACTAACCCTTTAAAGTGATTTCTAAAATAATATTGTCTCATTAAGTATATTTTAACAGTGTTAGTGCCTTTATTCATAACATGTAACTTAAGAAATCTTGAAATGCCCTGTGTACAGGTGGAAGAGCGAGATAAAGAGATTGAGCGTCTCAATCGAGCTCTGGATGGTGGGCGACCAAATGATGTCATCTCTCTGGAAGCTCAAAACATCAGTAATGAAAAGCTCATAGCTCATCTGAACCTTCAGGTAAATAGATATTCCTTTAATAATTACGTTTACTTTATCTTGTCTGACTGAGACCAGTGAACCAAGCATATGTCTTTTGGGATTAATATGTCTGTTTGCTTTATGTGATTATAGGTGTTTAACTCCAGGTAGATAGTAACCCTGTAATAACCATATAATAACAAATAATTTCCTCTCTCAGATAGAGTATCTGCAGGAGACCAACAGATCCCTGGAACAGAGGATTGACGGACTGCAGCAGAGGAAGAAAAACGTGTCAAGTGAGGTGGCTGATCTGAGCGCTCGAAATCAAGAGCTGTGTCAGGAGCTCAATGAGATAGACCAGCTCGCCCAGCAGCTAGAGAAAGATAAAGAGAAGGTTCTAGAGACCGCCGACATGGAGCTGCAAGAGGCCAAGGTGAACTCAGGGGCCAGGGTCTATGCTTGTGATCAACTTTTTAAAGTAATAAAATAAACCGCAGTTCTTCTCTGAAGGTTTAAACTTGAAGTACACTGGATGGATTAACACACTGTAGTTTTGTGAAATCTGTTTATAAAAAAATAATAATATTGGATTATTGTTGCTATGTATAAGTGATAGAAATAGACAAATATTAGATGACATTTATTATACAGAGAATCTTAATCTGGCTTTGTGAAATATACAATTTTTTAATTATTTTACTAAACACATATTAAAAATTACTGCTATGTAATACTTAATGTATATTGATTGTGATATTAATGTTTTAAATTTGGATTTTAATATAAACATTTAGCTTTATGATACTTACACTAGCCCTGTTTTTTATCTCTAGAAAGAGATTCAGCGTCAACAGCAGGAGCTAGAGAACATGGAGGAGGTCATCGCTACATTAAGACAGGTATGTGCATGGGTCCACACTACAGCATGTGAAATGAGCTGTTAAATTAACCATCTGGTTCAGAACAGCACATTTATTCTGTCTGGCCTGACATGACATGGATGGTTCAGTGTAGCTTCTGGATAAAAAGCTTTGGGTAATTACTTTACAACATCTATTAAAAGAATTTCTCACTATAAGGAAGTGTCAATCAAATCAATATTGATTGATATATATAAAACAAATTAAAACAACAGTACTTGACCATTGTGCTGGACAAAAAGACAAAGGATAAATCTAAAAAAAGAGACAGGAAGGATATAAAGGCTGCAAAAGCAGTTCATGTTAAATTATAATTAACTCCTGCAAAATTCTACTTTAAAAATCAAAGAAAGTTGTAAACCTTGGAGAAAAGTTGTTTTTTAAAGTTGTTTTATGCTTGGATTTTAAGTCAGACTCTCTGGAAATTAATCTTTTAGACATGGAGACTATTCCACAATTTTGGAATGGTAATAGAAAAACACTTGTTCACCTCTCGACTTAAGTTTAGATCTTGGAACCATCAGCAATCTTTGTTGAGATGATTTTAATAATCTCACAGTTAATTTCATTCAAAAGATCAGAGAGATTTTGGAGCTAATCCGTTCAGAGCTTTAAAAACAAACGGCAGAATTTTTAAATCAATACTGTCAGAAATCAAGTTCTTGAATAGTGGTACCTTTTAGAGAGCTTGAAAATTAAATGAAAATGAAAAATCAAAGATGATTCAACATAATAAACTGTTTTTATTAAGTAAAAAAAAAGACAAATTAAAAATAATAATATATAATTTGAAGCACACGGCATCACCTCTTACCAGTTCACATCCACAGTGCCACCCAGTACATTCAGGTATAACTGTAATTTGGGGGGGGGGGAATATATATATATATATATATATAATATTTATTTTTTGCAATGGTTTGCTCCAGGATATGGCAGAGGGAGATCATGTGAAAGACCGTCTGAGGGATCAGATGCTTAATCTTCAAGAACAGAATGACAAGATGGAGGGCCTGATACACTTTCTGGAAGAAGACAAAAAGAGACTTCAGGATAAAGTAGACGCAATAACACAGGCTGGTGAGATGTAACTCTTTATTTTATTTGCAGGTGGAGTTGTGTGTGTGTGCGTGCAATGTTTTCATATGTGTTTTGTCATTCATCTGATTCGGGTACTGTGCTTTTTTTTTCAGACAAGGAGATGATTCTAGAATTGGAGCGGATGCGTGCAAGGCATGGGATGTGTGGCAAGGAGCAGTCTCCATCCCGTCTGGATGGCTTTGTGAAAAGTTTAGAGGAGGAAAGGAATTACTACAAACAGGAACTGGAGCAATACCGGCTGCTTAGGGTTAGGACAGACAAAAGCCCCACCCCTAGTCCAGGCAGAGGGAGGAACCCCAGAGGAAGAGGCAGCTGGCTCGGAAAGGTTAGAGCTGACACATAATTCAGTTATTACAACTAGATATTTGGTTTAAGCAAAGAGTAAAATTCAGATTACACAGTTATTCACGGTTTATCATTCTTGCAATATCTGCACCTGTAAGTTTTCAGAATATAAAAGCCAATGCCAATTGAATTAAAAAAAACTTTATTTTATATATCAGAACTGATTTTGTAACAAGGCTGCATTTTATTGATTAATTCCTCAATTAAAAACAATTATTTTATATAGTAGTTACCAAATATAACAAAACAACATGATTACATCACACCTCACTGGGAAACAAGTGTCTGTTTTTGTTTTTCTAGAGAGATGATGACGCAGAACTTTTAAATGCACTGAAGGAGAGGGATGAGCTACAATCAGTGCTGCTGGGCTTTGAGAAACACATGGAGGAAATTCAGACCAGAGTTAAATTACTGACTGCAGAGAGAGACCAGCTCAGCTCTCAGTACCAACAGGTGAGAAGAAATTGTAAAATGTATTTCTTAAAATGGAATATCCCTTTAAGATTAGACACAGCTAGGTGTTTTCCTTTTAAGGTTGTTCATGTGTTTTAAATATAGGCTCAGGAGGAGCTGAGACGTGTCCAAAGGGAGCTTGAGTCCTCTGAACTCCAGCACAGGATCAGAGATGACAGGGAACAGACTGAAGCTGAACTCCAGAGAGTTATTGCCGAGAGAGACACACTTAGAGACAGACTCAAGGTGTGTGTGTGTGTGAGTGCATTTGTGTAAGCGTTTACAAACAGATTTCTTTTAGCAGACCATAAATAGCTGCTAAGTATATGCAAGCAGTTTTCTGTGGTTAGAGTTGTGCATTTGAAATTCCACACAGCACTTCTAAACTGTAGTTCACTTGTAGAGTGAGAGATATAGCTGTGTGTTGAAGGGAGAGTTGCCAAGATAAATCTTCTTTCGGTCTTTGCAGGTTGCACAGAGCACAGCTCTGACAGACCGAGAACAGGAGGAAATCAGGATTCTTGACCTGGAGAACACAGTTGAGATGGTATTACACTAACTGAGCTTGCACCTTTTATAGTTTCACAAACATTACCAGTGTGTTTTGTCATGTCTGGATAATTATGGGCTAACTCCAGATGTCTTGACGTGCACTGCAGGAAGGGGGCGGTGCTCGTAGGGTTGTTAAAAATGAATGTAAGCTGTACGTTTGTAATTTGCTATATAACTAACTACTATAGCTATTTGTTTTTCATTTTCCTATAAACGTAGGTTTTGATTGTATGTTATGAGGGTAACCTGGGGCCAGTAATGTTTAGATCGATGTAGGATTTAACAAAAGTGCACATATATGAGAGCAATGCAATTGTTTACCTCGTTGTGGGTAGGGCGAAGTAATGCTCACTTATGAATTTGCCCTATATGTGAGGTTACTTTTAGGTAAAAAAAAAAGAAGAATATTGTAAATATTGCATTACTCTGTCTGTGTGTGTGTGTGTGTGTGTGTGTGTGTGTGTAGCTGGAAAGAGAAAGGGCTGACCTGCGTGCTCAGGTGTCTGTACTGAAGGAGAGCCACGTTGCTGTTGAGAAGGAGCTGAAGGCTCAGTCAGCAGTGCTGCTGCAGAATGTAGAAGAGGCCACACAACAGAGAGCCGAGAGCTGTGCACTCAGGTCTGTGTGTGTAGCACTGCTGTAGACAGACATTTCTGCCCGTATTGGTTGTGCTCAAATAAGCAGTTGTACCCAAAATTCAAAATCTGCTTGATATTTTGTGTGTGTGTACATGCGTTTAGGCTTCTGCAGGAACAGATGGAGCGGTCTCTCTCAGATGTTCAGCACAGATTATCTGTCAAGACCAGTGAACTGCAGGCAGCTCACCAACAGATCGACAAACTAGAAGAGAAAATCGGTGTGTCTCAGAACAATGTCTTGTATTGTATACTCTCTTAATTTTTTCAAGTGCACATTTTTATCTAATTATTAGCTGTTCGGTCTCTCCTGTTTTCTCTCATGCATCTCTCACTGTAGTATTTAGCCAACACATTTCATTGTTCTTACTGTATTAACTAATTGAGAAAGTTACTTAACTGATATAAGTAAAGTTACTGCGATATGCCACTGTTTCAAATTAATTAGTAAATATATTGTTAATAATGTTTCTTCAACACCAAATCAACATGATGAATAAAATTCATTATAACGTTGATTTCTTATATATGATTTCTAAAAAATGTGTACGGAGTTGTGTTCAATAGCTTATTATTTTTTTTTGTTTGTTTGTTTTTTTTGTGTAGCTGATCTAAGTAGACATGGTTCATCTCGGAAGGGTGAGCTTGCAGCTCTTCAGAGCACAATAGCATCTCTAGACCGAGAGAAAGACACCCTGCAGGATGCCGTAGACCAGAAGACTGAGAGTATGGTGCTGCTACAAGATGATATACACAGGAAGGTACTGCTAATATATTATAATATAATAGCTGCTAATAAGGAGATGTCTCATTGCATCCCTTTTTCCAATACAGAATGCTTTATAGAATCTGTAGAGCACATAAACGGCTGCAATCAGTTAATCATGAAAAATGTGGTACTGCTTTAAATTCTAAAGTTGGTTTTTCTCTACAGGAAAAAACTCTCTTGGATGTCCGGCTTACGGTCACAGACTTGGAGAACTCCCTGGAGTAAGTATTATGAATGTTTTTTTTAGATGACAAGATGTTTTTGTCTTTCTGTGGAGGAATTGAATGTCATGTACTTTAGTCAGCTGAAGGTGACATTAAGCAGTCGAGAGAGGGAGATCGCTAGCCTGCGCAGACAACTGGACCAATCACAAGAGGAGCTCTCAACCGTCAGTCGAGACAGAGAGGTCATGCTGAGAGAGAACCGCAGGTTACAGGAAGATCTGTCCACCATGACCAGAGAAAACCAGGTGTATTCATCCATACCAATAGACCTCTCTGCTTTTGTTTTTTCTTCTTCCCACCCCCTTTCTGCACTTCTGTTCATGTGACCATCTATGACAAGTGAACTTCACATACACATGCTCACATTATTGTCGTCCTTTCTCCAGGCAGTGCACGCAGAGATGCAGGAAGCTCTGAACGAGAGGGATGAACTGAAGCTCAGGGTTCACTCATATATCTCAGAGGTGGCACGGATAGAAAGCGTGATGGCTGCCAAGGTGAGAAATGGAGAAGAAAAAACACCAAAATAAGTAAAACCACCAAAATAACTGATTTAAGATGCCACTGTATAGTAAACAGTTATATTAAATAACCTGGGATTACAGTGTCCAGTGCTTATAATTACCTTTACAGATCTCAAACTAGAAAATGAAAGTATATGATGAAAATACTACATTAACTTTAAAAAGAAAAAGGAATATTCAGCCTATTCGTTTTGTGAACGCCTTCAATTTTAAGGCAGAAGTGTCCGTTTTATCAGATGTTTTATCAGTTTTATGCTGTGTGTAGGAACAGGAAAACCGAGACATGCTGGAGCGTTTCCGGACCATCCACACAGAGTCAGAGGACAGAGAGCTGAAGCTGCAGCAGGCTGAGGGACTAAACAGTTCTATCAGACTGGAGCTGCTCTCATCTGACACAGAGCGCAGACACCTCCGAGAGAGAGTTTCACTGCAGGACAGAGAGATACAGGAAGTATGAGTGACTCACTGAAGCATGAGGAGCACACTGAAAGGCTGTGTTTCATTGCCTTATCACCTCTGTTTTCCTTCAGCACTTGAACGCTCTGCAAGCATATGAAGCTCAGGTGTCGTCGCTGGCACGGGCAATGTCTCGTTTGGAAGAGGAGGTCCAGGAGACTCGAGCCGAGAAAGCTTCAGTGTTGGCTGATCTGGCGTCTGTCAGAGAACTGTGCGTCAAACTCGACTCCAGCAAAGAGCTCACTGTTCGCCAGCTGACGGCTAAGAGCATGGAGCTTGAGAGAGTAAGATATACACTTATGCATCTTTAGGAAGGGTTTGAAAATGAACCAACACTAACCTTTGAATGTCAACCTTAGGTGACGGGTGAACTAGAGGATGTGCGCTCTGAGGCAGAGCTCCTGAAAAAGCAGCTGGCCAGCGAGCGCCTGGCGGTACGCAATCTAGAGACACTGCTCTCCACCAATCGACAGAAGGAGTTTCAGACACACCTGAGTGCCAGTGAGAAAGAGTCTGAGCTCAAAATGCTGAAGGACCGCCTGACTCTTGCTGACAGCAGAACGTAAGTGGAAAAACAGTGGACCGTTCATATAGTTTTTGTGACTGTTACACTACCTTTCAAAAGTTTGTAAGTTGCTTGGTAAATGTTTGTTTTTAAAGTCTTTATGAAATTATTTTAAAAACACAATCCTGTTGTTTAGAGTAGGTTTTTTTTGTTGTGAAGAAAACTGTGTGTGTGTGTGTGTGTGTATAAAAGTATTATTTCCTGGAGCATGTGAACTGTGTGAAGTATTTGTCATTGGCAAACACAGAGGACTGTGTTCTCTTTAAGGGTGGATAAAGAGTCCATTGAATGTTGCTTTCCTCCATCAACAAGCAGTTTCTCAATAGTGTTGCCTGTGCAGTTGCCATGGCGATCACTGATGGAAGCATGTTGAACAAACCGACATCAATCAAATGAGGATGTCTTAATACACTCGAGCACAGTTTGAAAGCAGGACAAACTAGTTCTAAAAACATTTTTACCCTTTCTTCCATAGTTTTAAAATGTGTTTATTTGTAGGGCTGGTCATGCTAAAGAGGTTTCCCAGCTGCGTGGAAAAGTGTCTCAGCTACAGACAGAAATGGACGTCCTCAAGAGGCAGCTAACCACTGAGCGCTTTGAAAGGTTAGACCTTGGCTTTATTACAAAACCTAGTGTGCTGCCTAACCATCATTGAATGTATTGTAAGTGAGCCATTTGAAACATTCTACGTCTACCTTAACTATTTAGCCAAACGAAAAGTGTTTGCTAAATTGAGGGCACAATACTAATAAGAATATAAATGGATGAGGCAAATACGAGATAAAAGCATTCATTTTTATGTTAACTTGTAAAAACTAGTATTTTGTTTGAGTATGTTGCGACTGTGATCTTGGCACTTTGTTTTGTGGGTTTTTTGTTGATGTGTGGCTGTGTTTTTTTGTGGTAGGGAGAGAGCTGTGCAGGAAATGCGCAGACAGGGTTTATCTTTCTCTTCGCTACGGAGCTCCTCCCCTCTCAGCACCTCTCTCAGTCCCCGGCCTGCTTCTCCTGAGCACTCCATCCTCCGCACACCAGAGCACTCCATAGACAAAATACCAGAAAAGTGAGTATTGCCCAAATCCTGCACGTGTAATATCATTTATCTGCAGCAGATATCACTTCTTGTGTGATTTATATGGAAGGCCGTTTCTGCCACTGGAAAAATTTTGACTTTTTAACACTTTTTTTTGACATATGAGCTGAATTGCAAGTTAGTCGTAATTGTTGTTCTTTTTTTTTTCTTGGAGTAGTGTGATTTTTTTTATTCAAATGTGAGTTTCTCACAATTCTGACTTTATTTCTCAGAATTTTTTGTTATTTTTATCGTATCTATCTCAAAGTTTACATCTTGCAATTCTGACTTTCACTCACAATTGTGAGAAAAAAAGTTGCGAATTGCGAGTTTGTGCCATGCAATCCTGAGAAAAAAAAGTTGATAGTCGCAATTACTTTTTTTATATATATATATATATATATATATGATTTTTTTTATTCAGTGGAATCTGGCTTCCATAGATATTCATAACCATGCATATTTGATTTAAATTAACCCCTGTTTGCTTTACATTTTTCAGAAGTGTGAGCTTTAAGGAGTAGCCGTAAAGGAAAAGATTCAGGTTGTCCAATATTCACTGACAAAAGACACAAATGTTGTGTGGAAAATTCTTGTGTTTAGTCAGTTCTGAGGAAACATTTGTGTTGGGCCAGAAATGGCTCTGAGATCAGTCCAGAAGATATTTCCTTGAGCTTCAAAAATGGAAATTCTGTATGGTCGAAGGACAATTATGCCACCAAAGCCAATATGTAGAGCAGTGTCTTTTGTGAATTTATACACTTTGTAATTGTTTTGCAGTAGTGTTGTCATTATTGTTCTTAATAATAATAGATTTGTGAATGGAAAATGAAGCAGCTTGTAGCATGTGATGTATTTTATATTTGATCATTCTTACAGGGCAGGCCTTTAAGTTACACTTGAGAGTAAAACTGATCTAAAACATGGCTGAAATTGAAATGAACTAGCAATGCAAGTGACCAAAGAGGTCTTCAGAAGTCGATATGGCCATGTTACTCAGGGCTGTGTTAATGTCACACTACCACTCCGACCCGTGTTTGTATGTATGTA
Source organism: Enteromius radiatus (assembly GCA_032357445.1). Classification (NCBI taxonomy): domain Eukaryota; kingdom Metazoa; phylum Chordata; class Actinopteri; order Cypriniformes; family Cyprinidae; genus Enteromius; species Enteromius radiatus. The sequence goes on from JAUCMS010000045.1 coordinate 8,539,938, forward strand.
TAATAGAACTTATGTCGACTGATTTATTTATAAATAAACGTGAATAGTTTTTAATATAATCTGTTTCAGGGTTAGTATTTACTGTTTATTTACTCTGTTTACTGTACAGTAATGTAACTATATTTTTAATGTGTTTAATTTAATCACTGTTTTTGTTTTTTTATCACATTGGTATGTAACTCGTTCTACACCATTTGCTTCATGAATGAGGGGGTTTACTGAAGTGTGCTGTTATGTCAAATGACTGGTTTTGTTAGCCATGAAAAATAATCTCAGTGGAATCAGCAGTAAAAAAAATATAAAAGTACGATTAAGACTTGAGTTCTCAGCTCTTGACTTGTAAGCAGCTATCCACAACGCCCTAATGAGCTGTTTACTAATGAGCTGTTTACATAGAAAATGTACAAGCAGCACATTAGAATGGAAAAATGCATTCTGTGTGAACAGCTCCTGCCAAGTGCTTGGCAATGCATTAGAAACCACTCAGAACCCAACAAGCAACACACAGAACGTTCCCCTAACTTCATGTTCGCATATGGTTTAAGGAGAAGCAAACAATAACATTCTAGTAATGTTCTCTTATGATTTTTCAAAGAAAACAAACATTCCCAAAAACATTACGAGAACCAATCATAACACGATCATTGGTGGTTGGTGGTTATTGTTGTAGTTCTTGGTGTGAACAGCCCTTAAAAGGGATACCTCCTGGTATCTGTGTATTATCCAGACTGACCTTTTGGGTGAGCTTTCACATCCCTCCCACATATTTCTCATTTTGCCGGTAGGATTTAAATCATCATTAGCTTGTTACTGGTTTAGTTCTTTAATGTAAATATCATGCTCAGACCAAAAAAATATATATCTGAAGAAATACAGCTGGGTTTGAAAGATTTTTTATTTCCTCATTGTACAGTACTTCTGCTTTTGGATGTGAAACTGCATTCCTTGTAATCTCTTAAGGGATTCAACACAGTCCCATCCTTTCATAGGAAGTGGCAGATGGGAAGGGTTCAAGTTTGTGGTCAGAAATATTTGTTTTGTTCATATGAAACTCAACACGCTCGCAACACAATTCAATAGACACAGATACAGGAACGGCTATTTGGAGTCTCATTTTTTCTCTATAGGTTTCACATTTCATTTTGTAAAAGCATTTATCTGCAACATAATAAGGGTGACAGCAGAGGTAATGATCATCCAAATAATTAAAATGAAAACACTGGAAACTAATACTGCAATGACAAGTGAAAAAAAAATTATTGTGATAGCTTGTGCTTACTAATATAAAACTCTGATGATAGTCTTGCGCACAGCACAATGTTCTTCATGTTATGCCCATTTATATGGACACCCTACTGCATCTCATGATTGAAAATAGCTGATCTGCGTATTTCCAGTTTTAAATAGTGGTTTGGACTTAAATAGCTCTCAAATACACTGTACCGAGGCTCATATTCGAATATATATTCAATACTGTACAGGTAAAAAAAAAAAAAACTTTAAAAATTTAAATATTAATATACTGAAAGATTATAGACAGTCTCACAATGCTGGTTTAAGCCAATGCCTTTGTTAATGCCGACAGTATTCCGTGGTTGTGTTGGGTAAAGGATAACCGAACAGAGAGAAGTCCAAAATATACTTGGGCAGGAGCTCTTTGAGGAACTTCTGTGGGACAGTGCATAAGTAATAATGCAGCGTTTCTTTGGTAACGGGTTTGTACCATGTTTGGCGTTCCGGGAAGCGTACGTGTTGCGGCGCTCCGACGCGTTCCAGGATGTAAGCGGCATCACTCTCCAGCCTCTCGTACGAGCCTATAAAGTCATATTCTATCGCGCAGGGCTGGCACAGGTTGTAGATGGGCATCCAGTGTTCGTTCATTCGCTCCGGGTCTTCGTCGAGCAAATAACGCACAAACTCCGTAAACGTCACGTCGTTCCCTGGTATTTTTTTCTCCTTTGCGTAGCCTTTTCTATAGCGGCGTATGATCTCTGCGCCGTATTTTCGCTGATACGCTTCAATTTCGCCAAACTTGTTGCGATAGGCTGAAAGCAAGCGTGCCATGGGCTCCCGCACGAACATGAATTTGAAATAATGCCGTAGTCGATGGCGAATCTCTTCGGGCGGCAAGTCAGAAAGAAAGACCAAATCAGCACGATGGTCCATCTTCACTTTGACCTCCACGTTGGCCAGAGCGCCGCTCAGCACCTTCAGCACTCGTTTCCAGTTGGAACAGGCCACTTTGGGCACGTAGCAGTAGAGGAAGCGATGCTCGTCGTTCACTAGGATGTGCTGGAGGAGAGTCTTCCTCTGCAGCGGACTCAGAGACCACACGCTGTGAGGCATGTTCTTCTGACCACACATCGATCTTATGGTGCGATTGCGGATCTCTTGTATAATCTGGGGGGAAAGAGGCATATATAACTTTAGAAATATACAGTCACCTTTAACATTTCTCACAGCTTATATACACAGTTAATGGTTATGAAATAAGACAAGAGCTCTGAGTTAAACTAACTTTAACTCATTACATATGGGTTGAATAGCTTACAGCTGTTAAATTTAAGTTCACACTTAGATGATACCAATTTAGGTCAACACATTGCCAACTAATCTTTAATTTTGTCCAGTCTGTGGTGTAAAAAGTTAGCAAAATAAAGAAAACCACTTAAAGGTGCCATAGAATGGAAAACTGAATTGACCTTGGCATGGTTGAATAATAAGAGTTCAGTACATGGACA
>JAUCMS010000045.1:8547161-8572499 GCA_032357445.1 Enteromius radiatus
AGTCCAGTCAGTATAATCAAACACAGCTGGACTCAAATGAAGGTGTAGAACCATCTCAAGGATGATCAGAAGAAATGCACAGCACCTGAGTTATATATAATTATATAAGTGTCACAGCATGTGATATTTCAGTTTTTCTTTTTTACTAAATCTGCAAAAATGTCAAAATGGGTTGGTGTGTGTACATTGAGGAAAAAAATGAACTTATATTGCAGCCATTTGCTAAAATCATTTAACAAAGAGTGAAAAATTTAAGGGGGTCTGAATACTTTTCGTACCCACTATATGTAAACAAAAAGTACAATAAGAGAAAAGGCACTCAAAGCGGTGTGCTGCTGCATTATGAATATAGAAACATACTAAAATGTTTTGTGGCACTCTCATGCCTTAATATTGAAAATGATTGATGGTTTTCCTTTTTAAAGTTTTCAAGGACCGCTAACAATTTACATACAGTTCTCGTTCATACTTTTTTTTTTTTCTTTTGTGAACACACATGCATCCGTTTTATAATTTTTTCTTTTTCACAATAAATTACAAGAAAAGAACATTAACTTTAAAAAGTATGCTTTATTTATTTATTACACTTGACTCCGGGCCTTTTTTTAATGTGTTGACACGCATCAGCATTCATGTGCACGAAAAATCAGCCACGCATATTTAGTGTTGAGGTTTTTTCCAGAAATAATGAGAAAGTTCAGTCATATGTGATTTACTATACTACTGCATAAAGCAATTTTGGTGAAAAAAGTAATGAAATCAGTAACAACAGAAACTCAAGCTGCATGTTACAAACAAGGTTCCAGTGTTAGTTATGACACAACATGACCAGCAAAACTGCACTGATGTGCACAAATATGTACAAGACAAGCACTCATTCTCTCACACACAGCACTTTTCTTCTCACTCTGGCATAATCTCACAATCATTCTGCTTCCTGTTTTAGTGGGACTGAGCGATACTGGAGAAGTACTCCAGCATGTCTTTAATGGTGAACTCCATAGTGATTCCAGACCCTGGGTAGCAGCGGTTTATCAGGCCCTCAAAGTGCTTGTATTGCCGAATGAACTCGTCTTGCATGGAGTGCCACACGACCTAGTGCACAGAACAAAACTCGCATTAACACACAATCGCAGAAACATTAAAAATGCCATTTAGTGTTATTTTCCTGGTTTTATTCACCTGTAACAGATTCTCCTCTTCACACAGATGCTTATCCACCTTCTTGTAGAGGTTGTCCAGGCCCTTCTTCACCTCCTTCCCAGGATATTCTTTAATGACCTTACGCAGTTCCTGTTTATTGAAGGCCAACTGGTAGCTCACTTCCTCTTCACGGACACCCTGAGCTACACGGGCTTCCACTCCCTCAAAGAAGTGCTGCAAAATGGGAAGAAAATTAAAAATGATCCATGACCATAAAGGCTGGTCACATTAATAGTCCAAATGCATTTTAGTTTAATTTCAAAATTGTAATTTACACAGATGTTCCTGGTTTTCATGAGGATTTGGCTTACATTAAGTTTCTCAAGCGGTTGGCCCAGTGAGTTGATGACGTAGGACTGCAGGTGTTCTGTGTATTTCTGCTTGGCCTCCTTCCTCTCTGCCTCCAGACAGGAGATCTTTAGGCTGGAGAGTGTTGAGAAGATATGGTGGAAGTTCTCCATCATCACCACATCACGTGGGGTCTTCTGACTCTCGTTGGCCACTTTCTCCACTATGGATATGCAAACAGAAATAGGCCAATCAGGTGAACAAGAGTGTTAAAAACTAAAGAGAAAGCAAAACCGCAAAACACTGAAAATGTACATGAAGAATTAGTTACATTTTCTATAAATAGATGGCTCTTAACATTGCTGTTACTGGTTTTCAGTAACTGAATCAAAGATAAAATATAAATATATAAGATGACAAACTTACAACAATACGTTGAAGCTAAAAAAACAAAATGACTAAAACCCGAAATAATATAAAAATGACAAAATCACAACAATAACTAAAACATAAAGAAATAAAAATTAACTGCAAATATAATATCTTGAAATAATATTTATATTTAAATTATTTTGATATGTACATAAAAAAACAAATATTTAGAAAAATGCAAAATAATAATAATAATGTGTACAAGTATGCTTTCTTTCTCTTCAAAAACTTCTTGCACATTCTCAAAACTAGTGATGATCCTCACCGTTACTGAAGACAGCTCTGATGAGTTTGATGTAGGCTTTATCCAGATCACCCCGTCTTTCTGCATTTCGGAAAATAGCCTCTGCCAGCTTAGCAAACTCTTCAAAGCCGATGACAAAGGGCAGGATGCCCACTTTACTCTTCTTTGAAATCTTCACCTCCTCCATCTGACGAATCTGTCCAGACTACAACCGTAACAAAACACATCCGACTTAAATGATGGTCTCACCATCAATACATCAAACAAGCATGACATGAGTTCCACTTACAATGCATTTATCAAAGTTTCTCTTGACAGTGACCAGCACGTTGCCCAGCGTTGTGCTGAGATAAGATGCGGGATCAACATTTTCGGCCGTCCAGACGTGGTGACTCATCTTCACCAGCATGTAAAGAGAGTTGAAGCTGTCGATCTTATCACCCAAAGCTATCAGATTGTTCAGCTCTGTTTCAATGCTCTGAAAGATCTTAGTCATCATCGTCCGAACCATGTCCTTTCTGCAAGAGAAATGCATGTGTGATCATTTTTTGTAATCTGCTTAAAAACTAAATTTAAATGAACTGTCACTCACTCAGATATTGAATGTCTGTGTTCACTGGGAGGTCTGGAGTGAACCATTCCATCGCTGTCATCCACGTTTTCTGCCTACCAAGGAATTCATAACATCATTAAATCACACATAAATAGCATACACTCACAGATCTGAGCCGTACTATATCTGATCCTCACCTGAGCTAGTGTAGGATTTTGCTGCAGCTTAAAGAACTTGCTGATAAAGTCCTGTTCAGCCAGACACAGTGGCTCGAGCTCACTCAAAACCTGCTCAAAGATCTAGAAAAAAAACATCAAGAAGTGCTGTCAATGTACGCCATCATTCAAAAGCGCAATCTTACCAATATGAAATATAGCAAAAGGAGTAATACTGTATTTAGCAACATTTAGCGGTGGCACACCTTATCAAACCTGGTCCTGTCTGCTACGTCCAGGTCAGAGGCGGACATGTTGCCCATATCGAGCAGAGAAGACGACTGAGAGCGCCTGCTGTTGGAGCTGCTCACAGCGAGTTTATTCAGACTTGATGTGGAGCCTGTAAGCTTCCCAGAGCTCCCATGCAGGCCTGAGAGAGTCCATCAGAAGAGACACCATCAGAATGTGAACTCCATATGGAACATAAAGTCAGTTGTACTTGATTTATATTAAAATCACCTCCGTTTTTAAACTTACCTTGTAAAGTACATGTTGATCTGAAAGGGGTCATAACATGCATGCAACCCAACTAACTAAAAATCTCATACAGATCACAGAGGCTTTATGGCCTGATTTAACAATCCATTTCCCCTTTAACCACTGATACATTAACATTAAAGATTTTAATATTTGATAAACTGCTAGACATGTTTGAGGTTAGCTTTGATTGAGAAAAAGTAAATAAGGCAAAATGCAATCCATAAAATGGTGCTTGTAACTTCAAGAGATTGTTTTGCATAGCCATGAAACATTGAAACTGAAGTTATAATAATGGTTTACTCTACTTATGAGGAAGAGACACCCTTTGACTAAGAGAATGAAGCAAGGCATTATGGGATAGGCATGGCATGTGGCGTTGATACTTACTCTCAGTCTCCTGTTTGAGAGCACTCTCTTTCCGCGGAAGCGTGGCTGGAGGCCGGTTAGAAAGGCAGGCATCAGAGACAGAGACACGTTAGGCTTACAACATGCAGCATGGTGCCAGAGTTAGGGGTTAAAGGTCAAAAGTTTTTAAATATGACATGCACTGCAGTGGCTGAATTTAGGCTTTGGGCTCTTTGGCCGTTTGGAAACAAAAAGCTCATTTTATTTCATCAAGTGGAGGAAAAAGTGGAGAAGGCTAATGATACGTTTTTTTTAAATAATAGGAACATCTTGTAAACAACCTGGAAGTGTTCCAGCGTAATCAGGGATAAATGTTTCCAATAGGGATGGGCACAAATAATAGATTACTTGGACATGACAGCAGTGATCAGTCACGAAAGACAAAAATAGGACCCCAAATAGGTTTCCAAAAAAACAAAAACATTATGAGAATAAAAAGCTCTGTCTATGCCATTTGGAAGTGTGCCTTTAATGCCATGTGTAATAGTTCACACACTGTGGGCCTTGCAGCACATATCAAAACATTACATGAAAACATGTAACATTGCACATCATCATATCAGAGACAAGCAATGACTGACATCTCAATGATTTTTACTAGAGAACTGTTAAATCATGTAGTTTAACATTAGTGTAAGAAAAAAAACACATATCTTACAAAAGACACACACGTAGACAACACTCAACGAAGCATACACAGGACATACAGAGACTGAAGAAACAGCATAAACAAAAATGCCTTTCTAAGAGTAGGTTTCCTGATAAACATTAAAAAAGTTTATATTGAGGTCTTACCGAATTTTCCTTTCCCATCCTTACTAGTGCCTGCCATTTTGATCTTTGCCACTTCAAAGAAGTCCTTTATTTCCCGCTCATACAATCGGGTCATGTAATCCATATAGGTCTATAAAAACATGAGGGAATACAAGCAATTTGACCAAATTTCGATTTTTGTTTATCAGCGTTTTTCTCATTTAGAGGAAGGTAGAAAGTTCACAGGAAATAACAGTGAGTGAGACAAGAGAAAACAAATCTAATCTGCCAGAGTAAACACAGCAACATCCAGGCCCCATCTGCCATCACATTTGGATTTCAAAGACAGTTTAATAATAGAGGGCAGAGATAAATGCATCTAAAACATTTGGGAATCAGATTAGCACCGAGCGATGATCAGAAAAGGACTAATCGCTCTGACTAAACCCTTAAATATGGCCTTCCCCTTGGTCTAATGTTTGTAGAATAACATTAACAGTACTATTAAGTCTGAGCAGAGCTAAAATTAAATATAACTGCTACTTTCCTTTACTATAAGGCATTGAAATTTCAAAAGCAAAACCACTGGCTCTCAGAGGACATCAGGATAAGATACTGCAGCGTTATTATCATGGCATTTTAATGGTTGCTGTAACCGATCATAAGGATACATAGTGGTCATAAATGATAACAGTTACATATTACCGTTAGTGATTGTAACTGTCACAGCAATAATGGAACTGTTAATGTTTTATTAAAGTTAAACTATGTACATTTTTGTTCAAAATGTACCAAAAATGATATACTGAGCAAGTACATGAATCATAAATGTTTCCTGAATCACTACTGTATGTCAACAATGTATGTTCATATTCACATTTACTATTATTTAGCATTCTGATATGTACTCAACACACTTTTTTCAAGTGAAGTGTGTTAAATACAGTCCCACTCAAATACATAAGAGGTAATATTGTGAGTAATATTGATTGTGAACAACAGGTATTGAGATATTGCAATGCTGTAATGCTAATAATCTACAGCGTCAGTAAAATTATAAATGTTACAGTAATTAATAACGTTTTTGTCCTTGACTTTTGTCACACTGTTAATGATTAGAGTTTCCATTCACTTTACAACAATTTGTACAAATGTGACAGATTGCTTTCAAACTTTAATGGTGTCTGCCATTCCATCGTGATAACAATTACTGTGTTAATCAGCAGAGTGACGTACAGTTAGTGATAAACACTCACCATGGAAAGACCCTCGTATTTCTCTCTCTGGGTGTTCTTCAGCCACTCCATGAGTTTGGCGTATCTGAGCAGGTCTCTGTGCAGAGGGCTGTGTTTGGGTAGTGTCATCTCAGCTGTGTGCTGGGACAGTGTGGAGCTCTGATCGTGTCCCTACACACACACAAACACACAGACACACTCAGTGAGTGGAAACTCTGAACGAAAAAAAGTTCACTGTCCAAGCAAGTTAATATTATGGAAATCACGCAAACACACACTCACATAGAGCTGGGTAAAAATACAGATTTTCCAAAATAATAATAAAAAAAAAAATCTTCTTTTGTCAAATTCAAGTCTTTTGTTTTAGTAGCTGTGTTACAAGTCCTATTTTGCATTTGTGTTTTGAATATCTGTTATTGAATATTGAATGTGATGCAATTGGTACCGCAAAAAAATAAACTCAAAAGAGTCTTTTAAACAGGTTCTTTTCAGTATATCAATAACAGAGTAAACAGTGCAGTTTGATTCATGAACAAATCACTTATACGAACTGGTTCTAGTAAATTGAGAACATACAAAATGGACACTGCTATAGAATTCACTAAAAAAGCTCTAAACGAATAGTTAAAACAATACTCAGTTACTCAGTGAATCAAACTAAAACACTGTCCTGCACACCAGCATTAGCAGAACAAGAATATCTTTGCTTATAGAGAAAATCTGCATAAACACCCAGTTCTACTTCCACACAAAAGGTCACTTGTTACACTACAGTAACGTCGAGCTCAAACAGTAATCAGTTGGGCAAAAATCACCAAGCCTCACAAATCCATGAACACTGCCACAAAACCGACAATAGTGCTCACAGTTCTCACAGTCAAGCAGTTCCTTCTCAATGCATCTATGAAACATCCACATCATAAAAGCAAACACTGCAGGAACTGCATGCTGACCAGGCCATTTCTTCTCACGAGCACCTCACAATTCCATCGGAGAGTGAGCAAAACAAGGCAATGAAGATCCCCTTTACAAAATCAACAGCTAACACGAGAATGATGTTGGCTGGGAGGTTAATGGGGCGATCATCTTAGAAACCCTAAGATGAGAATGTCTGGGTTACATCGCTATGAACATGCTTAAACGGGATGTTTCCATGAAGAGAAAAAAGCATTGATGAGACAGTTAGGTCTAAAGAAGTGGAGTTGCGTGACTGTTAGAGTGGGCGGGTCAAACAGGATGCTGGAGTGGGTGTACTCACAGGGAGTGACAGACAGGACGACCTATAGAACTGAGGGATGGTCATTTTGAAGTGACTGAAGTGGTTGAACTGACAGAGGAACAGAGAGCACAGTGAAGTAAAGTGATATAGAGAGACACGACCGGTGGCCAAACAGGAACACAGGAGAAAGAATCAGTCAAACAGAGGCAGATAAAAGACTCAGGAAAAGGAAAGAAAGCCTAACACTCATTATATATGCATGTTGTACGTGTTCTTTACCTGGAACATGTGTAATAATGTTACCTGGTGCACAAACACGTTGTTGAGGTGGTTGGTGAGACGTCGGGCAAAAGTGTCTCTGAGCTCAGAAAACAGATGCTGCTGCTGCTTGACTGCCATCAGCTTGTCATGGCCTGTAGCAGAACATCATATAAACATAACTAATGCTGTTCAAGGACAGCTCGAAGTGCTGTTTTCATACAGTGGGTGAGGTTTGAGAGCAGTACCTGGTTTGAGCGCTACGTTCATGCACTGTGACAGAGCCTCAGATGCATTGATGCAAGCTTCGATACCCTTAGGAGAAGACAAATCCCCTTCCTGCAAAGCCTTGATGTGCCCTTTTGATAGATCCATGTAGTTCTAACATGGAAAAAAATGAAGAAATATTAACAAAGAGATAATTATAGACATCAGAATTCTAATAATGCCAGTAGATTTTTGTTTTAGTATCAAACAAAAGCAGTACTCAAAACATCTAGACCTTTGTTTACCCTGTTCGAAAAAAATACAAAGGTTTAGGTTAAAAGAAATTAGGATTAAAATTAATTTTTATAATTAAAAATTGCACCATTAAGCAAAATAAAATTAATTATATTTATAATATATTGGGATCTGTGGAGGAATCACAGGGACTTGATAATTATGTCAAACGTCAAAAGGAAAAAAAAAAGTGAAAATTAATATAAATAATTTCAGATTTAAAACAAATCCAAATAAAACATATATTTTAAGTTTGCCTGTATGCCATATGACCATTACCCATCATCTGAGAACTTTGAACATCTGAATGTGTGAATATTAAAATCTTGGTGACAAAAAAAAGTTTTGGAATCCTTTTATACAGTTTTCAATTAAAGATTGGACGCAGAAGTGTTATAAGGAATATGTATGTACGCTTATCACATTAAACATGACCCTGGACAACAAAATCCAAAGGGTCAATTTTCATCTGAATAATAAATAAGCTTTTTTAGGATAGGACAATATTTGGCTGAGATACAATTATTTCAAAATCAAATAAAATCTAAATATTGAGAAAATTGCATAAAAGTTTCAAAATTTTGAAAAAAAAGCATCAAATTTCATAAAAGTAAAAAAAAAATATTTATTTGCAGTAAGAAATTAACAAAATATCTTCATGGACCACGATCTTTTATGATTTTTGGCATTAAAGAAAAATCAGTCATTTTGACCCATGCAGTGTGTTGTTTTTCTGAAATGTAAAAAAAAAGAAATAAAGAAATATCAACCGATATATCGGATTTTAAAATATTTGTATCGGTATCAGCCTTCAAAATCCTTTATCGGTCAGGCTCTACTAGTTTATATAGAAATTCTTTTGTTAATGCTCCACTCAACAACGTGATGTTTTCGGAGATCTATCTCTACTGTGTCCCAACATACCACGAGAAACTGGATCTCATCCAGTAGTTTTCCATTGTTGGTATTGCTGATTTGGATGAGACGGTTGCTCTGGGAAATCTGGTCCATCTGTTCTTTCACGCTCTGCAGCATTTCCTCATAACTGAGCAACTTCCCCTCAATATTGTCCACCTCTGACAGAGCCTGATCCAGCAACTGCATCAGGATGTTCACCTGTTTCTCAGAGGCCATGATGGACTGGATGTTAGCCTGAGGAAAGAAGAACAAATGATCACTATTCACCAAAACTAAAATAAAGCCTCATATCTTTGATACGACTGTCAAACAATAATAAGACCTCTATTCCCTAATCAAACAAACTTTAATCCACATTTTCGTTAATCATTAGATAATTGTTGCACTTAGTTCAATATAGATAAAGTTAATTATAAACTCCTGATAACAGGTGCAATCAATATTTCCACTATGTCTAGTGTTTTACCATTAAACAAACTCACCCCATCTAGAACTTGTAGCTCGCGGGACAGTTTCTCAGCAAAGGCCTCTGCGTTGGAAATGGCATACTCGCAGACCTCCATCATACCCTCAATGTCCTGCTCCTCACGGGCGTTCAGCTCCTGGTAATCGTCCAGAGCATCCTCATCTCCCCCTGCAACACTCTGACTCTCTCCACTTGGGACCGACTCTGAGAAGCAGGAAAGATACATGAAAATAGCACTTTTTTAAAAAAAGAAACACACCACCTTTTTTAAAAATAGGTTAATTTTACAACTCCCCTAGAGTTGACTAAAGAGTTTCGATATTTTTCCTATTTTAAATTTGACTCTTCTATAGTCATCATCATCATCATATACTAAGACCAACGGAAGTGAAAAGTTGTGCTTTTCTAGGCTGATATAACTAGGAACTATACTCTCATTCCGTTTTAATAATCAAGGAACTTTGAGAGCCAAGTTTTAAATAGGAAAAATATTATATATCAATATTATAATATGTTTAGCGTGATGCTAAACGGTCTAATCAGATTTAATTATCTATGCTAAGCTACAGCTAAAAGTGCTACTGCCAGACCTGGAGATCAGCTGAATGGATTCAAAACTGGTAAAACTCAACTGTTTAACTGTTGGGAAGTTGGAAAATTTGTTAAGTGTTGACTTCCTTTAACTTCAAAAGTTTATTACTATATATGCTACCATTCAAACGTATTTTTGTTTTTTAAGAAACCACGTGATATGACAGTAAAGATTTTTTTATAATCCAAATAAATGCTATTCTATTGAATATTTAAAATGTAATAAAAATTAAATGCATAAATTACATGTTTAAATATATTTTTAAAAAAGTGTCAGATTATAAAAGAATGGCATGACATTATAACATTGTAACAATTTTTTAGTCTTACTATTTTTATTGTATTTGTGATAAAAAAAAATGCAGCCTTATTGAGACTTCTTTCATAAAACATATCCAAACTTTTGAATGGTAGTGTATGTGTGCATATGAGTATATGAACTAAACTACTCCATAAATGCAATGTACACAAACACAATCAAGAGAGTGAGCAGAGGGTAAATGTTTCCATGTAGCTATGTGATTAAGCAAAATTAATTATTGTGAAGAAAGAAAGACAATTAATGACGGGAAATGATAGCAGGAGGTGGAAACTGGAGTAGGGAAATGGAAGAGGATGAAAGATGGAAGAAAAAACTGCGTACAAACCTTCAGCTTTAGGAAGCTCTGGCCAGTGAGAAATTTAGAGAGAACAGCAGAGATCAGGTTAAAGCATTAAGGGACACTCAAAAAGACACATTGCAGAATCCCAAAGAGCTCAGAAAAAGACAGAGAGAGAGAACTAGCCACAGGAAAACGGAAACTAGTTTGAGTTTCTACCACTGCAAATGTAATAGTTCTACATTCAAGCTTTCAGACTCTTTTAGAATTACATATTAGAAACACACTGGTTGTTTTATCAACATGCTATTAAACTCCCACAACCCCTGGGAACAGTAGTGAGACAAACCTTCCAGCAGCTGTGGACTGACGTTTACAAACTCCACTTTCTTCCGAAAGTAGCGCTGGTTCAGCTTCCAGATACATGAGATGAACGAATTCTTCTCTGCAGTGCTGCTCGCCACCCACCGATAAACCTTCTCAAAATGAAGGTCAAACTCTGGGTTCTCCTGGAAGATAGAAGAGTCCAAGATTTACTCCGTAAATTCAGGTCAATTCTAGGTCAAGAATTGTTCTCCATTAATATGTTCCATGTCTAAATAATTTAAATACAAAACAATAAATATAAATTCAATCAGCTGAAGTGCTATTTAAGTATAACAACATTATTTATTTACTTTTTATTTTATTTGTATTTAACAGTGTTATTTATATTTTTTAAATAATAATTTTAAGTAGCCTTTCAGTAATGGTGTAGGTCATTTTAAATCCAACCGGTGATATTACTGGAAATTAAACTAAAATAAAAACATTTTGTTAAATGAAATGTAGCATAAATATTAGATGAAAAAACAAATAAATAAATATATATATATATATATATATATATATAGAATCAATACTTTATAGTATAAAAATTACACTAAAATAATACTGAATCCAATATCATGCAATTAACAAACTGAAACAGTTAATATATATGTATCTATAATATTTAGTAATAGTGATTTTGTTACTGTCTGAATTTAACCTTTCACACATGACCTCTGACCTTATTGGCATCTTTTGCATCAACTTCTGTCAGGTCCCGTAGTTCCCATGCCATCTGTCTCTTATAGAAATCTCCTTTATCTGACTTCTTCACTTTCACCACCTTCACCTGCACTGGGCGCTCTGTAGTCACTAGATGTTAAACAGAATTGACAGGTAAAATAAACCAAAAAATATATATTTATGGATGTTCTCTGACATGGATCTCTCTGTCTGCTCTAACTTACCTGTGGCACACAGGAAACAGTTCTTTTTCTTTTTCCCCGCCTTGCAGACATTGACGATGCTCAGCAGACGCTCATCATTGGGGGTAAAAATATCCCTCTGAAGGGCATGCTTGATGGCAGTCATGTTTAATCCTGAAATAAAAGCACAATTGGCATTACATTTGTTTTAACTAAGCAAATGTAAGCTGAAAGCATCTTCTGCTTATTCAAAAGTGTCTTCTTTTGTATGCAACATTATTAAAAAAGGTTTAAATTAAATAACATTACAAACTTGTTTGATGCATGTAGGCAAACAAAGGTGTTTACTACAATAAAATATAAAATCCATTCATTAATTTGCCCTTCATTCACAGAACTGTACTAGAATGTACCATATTGGTTGCATGTAAATACCACGTTATATGAACATGCAAATTATTCAGTAACGTGACATATATCAGAATAATACGTCAATACAGTCAGTTGCAGAGTAACGTTAAAAATTTTTCGTAAATGCAGAGTTCGTGATTTTCGTGACGATTCTTTAAATCTCAGTTTATATAACTATGTTTTGTATATAGATGAAGATATTTTTGTTATTATAGTAACATAGATGTTTTATGAAAGGTCAGCTGACAGAGTAAACATCGAAGCTGCGGTCTGGTCTGCTTTCAGGAAGCAAATCAACTGCGACGTTAGTCGAATCTTACCTTACGTTTAGCCACTTGAGCAACTAAAATGCCTTCTCTGGCGCTTTAACTTGTATTTGCTAAAAATAAAAGCTTTTTTGTAATATCACATCAGCTGTCAGGGACCCAGCCCTGAGAGCAGTGTGAACACGAAAACTGTAAACTTCCGTGAACTTCCTGCTTCCGGTTAGCGTTTCCACAGTAAAAGTCCCTTAATACTATGTTGCGTATTATCATTATTATTGTGGATAATATTTTTACGATATATTTGAGAATTATTTTATCCCGTGTGCCTATAAAGATAATATAAACTGATGATTAATAATATATCAGAGCTGTAAGCATATCATACAGTTTATCAGCTGTGTCCCTATCTCTTTAGATAAACCCTCTAATGGACCATGTGGGTCAAAAATGCAAACTGTAAAAAAAGTTTAAAAACACTTTTCCACTTTTCAATGCAGTGTGTGAGTAAGTGATCAATTTTAAAACAAATCTGAAATGATTTGTTTTAAAATTGATCACTTACTCACACAGTGGACATTTAGGCTGGTTTGGCAACTGGTTTGACAATAAACTGACTTAGAACTACAGAAAATAGATTGTCTTATCAGTGCCCTGATAATGCTTATAAAACTGAGATCAGCTTGTGCTGATTTTCACTCTGCTTAGCAGCATCTCAAGATGAAGTCAGAACTTCTGCTGGTGTTGGCCTTGTCTCTCTGTGTGAGCAGTAAACCCCTGTCCAAAACGAAGACGTATAATAAGTTGCTGCTGATCTCCTTTGATGGTTTCAGGTGGAATTATGACCAAGATGCGAACACACCAAATCTGGACGAACTAGTTAAAGAAGGAGTCAAGGCAAAATACATACATCCCCCAGCGATCACCATGACATCTCCATCACACTTTACAACTATGACTGGTAAGGCTACACTTTCTGATTATTTAAATCTGATTGGCTTTGTGTGTATTCAGAATACACAGTTACAGAGGAAAAAAAATAGAAGCACCTAATTGGTAGCTATAATGTTATAATTTGTACTTAAATATTATGACATTTATATTATTTAATACATTTAGAAAAAATACAAAAATAATATGCATAAATATATGCATGCACCTGCTTCAGCATAGTTTACTCTGTGTTAATGTGCATATTCTTTTCCAGTCTGCAATATCATGATGTTCAAAGTCTTAAGCTGTCTTCTGAGAGCTGCTGAGCACACACTTACCGGGTCAATTACCTCATTAAAAATCATGTGCTAAGTTAGCACAAGCTCCAACTTCAAGGTTATTACATAATCAGTGTTCCTTGTTCATAAACCTTGCTCAGTTGGCCAATTTACAGTCCTTGACATTATGTGTATTGAGTCATGTATAAGAGTATTAAGAAATGTGGTTCATGCACACTGCATCAAAGAAATGTATTGGTTTATCTAACTGAATCCATGTTAGATGCTTATATTTAAGTATGAGTGTATCTTAATATTTTCTTCAGGGAGATGGATAGAGGACCATGGTGTTGTCCATAACCTGATGTTTAATGATACAACTGGCCTGAGGGTTCCCCACAAGGCAACACTGAAAAGATCAGAATGGTGGGATAATGGTGCTTTGCCCCTGTGGATAACAGCCCAGAATCAGGTGGACTTTTAGGACACATTTGCTGGCTTTTCATTAAAATAACTTTTATTTTCCTGTGAGTTATGTACATTAGGGTTTTGTCTTATGTTCTTAAATTAATATTTATAGCATTATTTTATTATTATGTTTGTTACCGTGATGGCATTTTGTATTTGTTTGCAGCTTATGTAGCAGTTATATAGTATTTAGCTCAGCTTGTGGAAAAGCTACATGTTTTCTCTTTATCCCCTGTGTTTTGCTGGTTATTAGTGTATTATAAAAGTACAAAACAGATTTTAGTATTTCAGTAGGTTGGTACTGTATAATAACATTATTTTAGTTTTTTAATTTTAATGTTCTGGTAACCATAAATTTCACAGATGTTCCTTACAATGTAAATAGTAAATATGTCCAGTGAAAACATTCCTCATTGTAAATTAATTAACAAACAAATACATACTGCTCTTTTCCCATAATTTCTCCTATATATTTCAAAGGGTCTGAAAACAGCATCTTTCTTCTACCCTGGTGGAGGAGTGAATTACGGTGGCCAAGCTGTGAATCGCTTCCTGGTGGAAGATCATGGGCAACCTGATGACAATGAGACAGAGTGGCGGCAGAACATCGACACCGTGATGGATTGGTTCACAAAAGAGGACTTTGACTTTGTTACCTTTTACAATGGAGAACCAGACAACGTGGGTCACAATTCTGGCCCCGAAACCCCAGAGAGAATAAAGATCGTTGAACAGATCGACCGCACTGTTGGCTACCTCAGGGAGGCAATTCACAAAAACGGTTTGACTGATCATCTTAATGTCATCCTGACCTCAGACCATGGTATGACCACTGTTAAAATGGCTAGTGAGATAAAACTTAGCAATTACATGAGTTTAATAAATCTATCCCGCTTTGACCTGCTTGACTACGGTGGGTTTGGGATGATCACTCCTAGGGAGGGCAAAGAACAGGAAGTTTATGATGCCCTGAAGAACGCACATCCCAATCTGAAAGTCTATAAGAAAGAAGAGATACCAGAACACTTTCACATTCGTAAACATGAGAGAATTCAACCCATTGTCCTTCAGGCTGACCTGGGCTTCAATATCAACTCTGTAAGGGTCTTTGAATATAAATCTCACTCATTTTAGCCAGTTTGGAAAATGTCAAACATGCTAATTATGTCATACTAGCTTCACATTATTTGGCCAGTCACATTAGTTTACAGTCTGTGTTAGTAAAAGATCAATAATTAGTGAGATTTTAAAATAATAACAGCATTTATTTGAAATAGAAATAGTTTGGAACATGATAAATGTCTTTGCTGTGACTTTTGATGAATTAAATGTGTCCATGATTAATAATAAAGAATTGTAGTGAATAGTAAATACTGCTTAAAGCTGCATATTAGGTATCTGAAGTTATGTATAGAGGCAGGACAAATTTATTAAACATTCTGTCTTCTACTCTAACTTTTTGTTTGCTGTTTGTGCAGAGGATCATTTTGCATATCAACAAAGGAGATCATGGATTCAGTAATGAGGAAATGGATATGAAAATGATCTTTCGAGCCTTTGGGCCAGACTTCAGGAACAATTTCTTGGCTGAGCCGTTTGACAGTGTCAGCATCTATCCGTTGATGTGTAAGCTGTTGGGTGTAGTTCCAGAAGCAAACAACGGAAGTCTCAGCGACACCAAAGACATGCTAGTGGAGAACTCTGGTAAGCATTTGAAGTGACTCTCAGAAGGGGTTTCATTCAAAAATGGCCTCTCCCATCAGTCTAAAAAATTATTTGAAGAAAATGTAATACCCAGTTAATGACATTAACTCTTCTTTTTTTGCAGGTGGGAGAAACAAGGTGTCTTTTAGCTTTCTGGCACTAATGATAATTATCTTAACCTTAATTTGAAGAGATTTGCCAAAACCAACTAGTTTGTAGCAATCAGCAAGCCCAAAATACATTTAAACTTATACTACTACAATCACCAATGCCTATTAAACAAAGACTTATTTCAGTGCTGAATGTGATGGTGATAAGGGAACTTTGTCCTTTTTTTATTTATTATATAAAGTAAAATAAAAACAAGCTTGTATTGGAAATTTGTTTTATTGCGCACACATTTATGAAATATAGCAAATATCAAACATGGCCACAATAGTCACCAAAAGTGAAAGTGAAAAATGTGATTATGTTTAAAATGTATTTGTGATTTACTAAACTTCAGATTTTATTTACATGCGAGTTTTTATAAAAATCCCTTAATCCCTACATATTCCACTTCCCTTTAAGTGCATTCAAAACATAAATACACATTCTTTTAAGTTTAGAGTACTGAAAAACACACACACAACAGCATCAATATTGCACACAGTATAATACACAGAATTCAACATATATATATTTCCAAGCATTATATACATTTCATGCACATGAAATATTCAATTGAAATTATTCAAAAGTTACATGTGAAGAGGGTTTAGTTTGTGTTCTTGATTACATATTACTGTATGTATATTACATAAACATGTTTAAAAAAAGTCTCTGGATTCAAACTAAATTTGTTCAGGTATTTTGATCAAAATTGAACTCAACTCTGCAAACAGTTGTTTTACATCTGTTATAATATTTATTTCATCATTGTTTTGCAAGCATTACTTTCATGATGCTAAACTGACATACATCTGCACTTTTTAAAAATACATAACAAAGGAAAAACTTTTATAAAATTCTGGTAAAAAAAAAAGAAAAGAAAGATATTTTAGAAACCCTTATCTTTTTAAACATCCCAACTGCCCCTAACTGGGATGCACAAGTGGCACATTTTTGGTGGCAACTGATACTAAAGTAGAGTACTGAAAGAGTCATGTACTTGCTCAATGCCAGTCCTCATCCTGCTCATCATCCAGCTCTACTGAGCTTTCCTCAGCTCCACTACTCTCTTCTTGCCCTCCTCTTTGTGCCTCTTTCCTCCTTGCTGCCTCAAGCATCTCCTGCCGTGCTTTAGCGGCCCGCTCCTCCTCTTCTCTTAGGCGCTGTGCTGCTGCCTTCTTCTCCTGCTCGGCGTGACTCTTCATGTGAGCGCTGCGACTCTTCACCTTATAGAACACCCTGTAAATACAGACCTCATTATAATTTATTCAAATCAAGCTTTACATATGCTAAATAGCGTTTTTATATTATATATATATATTATTAATTAATATATAATATTTATTATTCTATATATATATATATATATATAAAAAGCCACTAACCAGCAAAAGAAAAGAAAAGAAAAGAAAAGAAAAGAAAAGAAAAGAAAAGAAAAGAAATTGTATTAATTTTAGCCATTTTTTAAAGCGTGGGCATGAGAATTCATTCATGAGAATTTATGAAGCACTTAATTATCACAAAAAAAATTTAACATTTAGATCTGTCATGTTGTATGCTAAATATTTATGTTGCCTCAGACCAATGAGACTGATAAAGTATTAAATTTAATATTAAAATATAAGATTAGCATTAATTTTAATAATAATTTCAATTAATGCTATAATTTGTTTTTTTACATATTAAAGTGTGTTGGAGACATATCACTGTTAAGATGGTAATATACATTAGGAAATTATTAATTAAACAATATTTTGAAATACTTAATTGTAATATAATTTATTATTGTAAAACATTCATTTATCCTAATAATTGTAGTATTACTACTAATAATAAAATAAACAACAACATGCTTACAATTAAAATATTGATATATTTAGTAATTAGGACAAATATATATTATTGAAAAATTAAATACTAAATTTTTTTAATAAATTAATTGTGATGATATTATTAACACAGGAGACAGAAATATTACTTTCAATATTTTAGAGAAACTATATTGGAGATCAGAGAAAGAGAATACAGTGAGCAGAATTCTTACTCTGGAACAAACTGTTCTCAACTGTCTTTTGAAGTAAATGTAACTAGAACAAGCTGGGTTCCTTTATATTTAATGAGTAGAAATTCAAAAGACACATACTGTCAGTGTTGGGGGTAACACATTACAAGCGAGTTATGTAATAATATTACTTTTTCCAAGTAACTAGTAAAGTAACGCATTACTTTTTAATTTTAGAGTAATATAACTGAGTAAATTAAAAATCAACGCTAGTTACTTTGTTTTCTTATTTATTTATTACAGGTTTCCTGACCCTATGTTGGGAGAAATCAGAATTACAGAGCATTGTGTGCGGTGTGTGAATACAATGTAGTTCTAGACTAAATGTGAATGTGCATTCATTCATCTCATGCTCAAAAAACAGATTCAGTATTAAACAAAATAAATTCAAATAAACTCTGAATATGATGCAAACCTGCAATAATTAAAAATCACACAAATATATCTAATCCCATTTTATTAACCAATGTCTTTTCTACTGACCTTTGATGATCCAGTTCAACCATACTTGCAAGCAAAAACTGACTGTGCTTCATTGTTTTTTATTACTGAACAGTATTGAACTTTCTTCTGTATTCTACTTTACAGATGTGAATTTACTTTTTCATCATTCTGAGGTTTATTCGTGACACTTTTAGGTGTGAAAGAGCTTTTACAT
The DNA here is from genome assembly GCA_032357445.1 of Enteromius radiatus. Lineage (NCBI taxonomy): Eukaryota > Metazoa > Chordata > Actinopteri > Cypriniformes > Cyprinidae > Enteromius > Enteromius radiatus. Next base: position 8,565,684 of record JAUCMS010000045.1, read on the forward strand.
TTGCTATAAATATAACTTCTTATATTAAAAACAAACATTCAAGCTCGGCCAATTTTTAAAAAGTAAGTCTAACGTAACGTAATATTGTAATGCATTACTTTTAAAAGTGTATTTCCCCAACACGGCATACTGTTATATAAAAACTGACTCACCTATCGCACTTCTTGCAAGGGAAAATACCCTCTGGCTCTCCCTGACTTTTGCTGACAGTTGAGGCCCTGCTTTTCTTCCCGGTACTGTCAGAATGAGGCTTTGGAGGTGCAGGGGAAGGAGTTTTGAAGGAGGATTGAGGAGCTGGCATAAGTCCAGAAGACTCCTCCACAGAGCTGTTCTTCTGGTCCTCATGAACCACGTCTGCCCTCTCCTGGACGGATGAGTAAACACAACCATGCAATCAGATTTAGCTATTCATTGAATCTTTAACTGAACATTTAGGCCCGGTTTCACAAACAGGGCTTAGCTTGAGCCATGACTAGGCCTTTAGTTAAATTAAGATATTAAGAAACAAAAATGCCTTATAAGAAAACATTGTGTGCATCCTGAAACAGAGCAATAACACGGACATATTTTAAGATACCGGGGGTTAATATTCCGGCCCAGAGAAACATGATGGTGTCTTTATAATGTATTCACGATATCTATATACAAACTTTAATCCAAATACTCACATTCTTAATATTTTGAAGTGTCTTGGTCACATTTTGTACACTGTCATCCACATTGTCTTGTCTTCCCTCCTGTTGTCTGCCATCATTTTCCTCTTCTTGTTTTACTTTAATCTTGTTGGAGAACACACAAAGATGATATAAAAATGAAAGTCTCTCTAAGGCAAATATGACCAGCACTTGTACAGATTGTTTTAGCACAGATGTTGTAATCATTCATACAAATTTCAAATTAATTTACTGTACATACGCCATTAGCTCTTTACACAAAACAATGTCTAAAAGCAGGAAGCAGTAATAGCCTTTACCACAGGGATGTTATCCTCTGGCTCTAAAGGTCCATATGTATATGTGCCATTCCGACCAACCTTTGCTTGTTTCTTATAGCTGTAGTAGAACTCCACACACTGTGCCACTGTTTTACTCCTCACCTGTCAAATTAGAAACACAATGTCATCTTAAAAAGGAAATTTAATTTATATGAATATATGACCAGTAAACAAAAAGACTGTATACCAGTTTTTGCACCAAGAAGAAATCTTTCCTATAAGCAGAAATCCCCTTGTTGAAGTATCGTTTTTCATCCACAGTCCAGCAGTCGGATCCTGACAGTATTTAAGGGACAGCAAGTTTTTTTCTATACGCCATACATTACAAACATTTTGCTGCACTGCAATACTACTTTTACAGTCACAGTGTGCTGAATCGTTATTAATGTTACTAACAGAACACAGTGAGCTCTGCAATTAGATGTAAATACATTTCTACCTGCATAGTGGTAGTTTGCTAGATGATGGTTCGTGGAGAAGATGGGATTCTTCATCAACATCATTTCCAGAGCTTCCTACAGAGTCAAAATATATTTGTTGTACATCTTTAAAACATGCAATGTGTCCAAACGCTTTTGGTACTACTGTTTATTTAACTGTGCTCACCATGACATCCCCTTTGCACTCATGCAGGCAGTGCATCGCTAGCTCTGGGTTGGTTCCTCCTCCATACATGACACTGGAGCAGACCAGGTTCATCAGGTCATCAACTGGAAAATAATGGGAATGGTAGGATTGGAACAAAAGGTATGTGAGAAAGAGGTCTTTGTTATATGCAGCTGGTGAGCATCAGCTATAAGTCTAAAGATAAGTTACGTCTCGTATCCTGGGAGGATGTAGAATAAGCCTTTGAATTAGGAAACCAGACTATAGTGGCTTTATGCTGGTCCTTTAGGGCCAGAGTTCCATCCAATAGTTCTGGAATTTCTGCCTGATACTGAGAGCCAATATTTATGCGCCTAAAATTTGCAAAAGAGAGGAAATATATATGAACAGCAAACTGTGATGAATAGCGATTTAAATTGTTTTAATAAATACTCACGGTTCTAGGCTGACAGGTGCTGCTTCTCCAATCACTGAGAGTGAAGGAGGGGTGATTTCAGAATTGCCTAAAGTGCAGAAACGCAATAGAGATATAGAAATTAATCATGTCAATGATGAACAACAATTCATCTACACTTGCAATTCATTAAGTAAGAATAAACAAATAAACAGTGAAAAACATAAGTTGCCATTATTTAACAAAATAACATTATTAGTTCATAATACAATGATGTACGATGTATTAACTAATAAACTATACACTTACAACTTTTTATTTAGTTTATTTTTACATACCCTATTGAAAAGCAAATATACTAAAATTAACGAATTCATGTCATGCTAAGTATACAAAAAATACATTTACATATGTATATATATATATATATATATATATAAATAAAAATACCCTGCCATGCTAAATACCTCATTTTATAGTAAGTGTACTTTAATTGTGCAGAAGTAACTATTAGTATGAAATGTATTATCTTTTTTAAATATCCTACTTATTTAAATAATTTAATTAAAATTAGTTAATAATAGTGCGTTTATGTTGTAAACTTACATTAATGGTTAATAAATGCTCCACATATGCCCAGTTTATTGATAGTTCAGGATATCTATTTAATGTTAATTACTTTATCTATTAATATGTCTGAATAATCAAAGAGTGAAGTTAAAAAAAGGTTACACTGTACAATGAGGTTACATATGATAACATTAGCTAGCACAAAAGCTAAGATGGTAATAGTTATCTAATAATGCATTATATTAACAACATAAAAATATGAATGCCATCTTATTAAAAGTTCTGTTACAAACATTATGAACTATCAAGGAACAATACTATGTTTATACTGTAAATGAATACAAAACCAGATTAATAAATACTGAAATAACTAATGCATTAGCAAATGTTTAGAACCTTACTGGAAAGCATTACTAATGCAAAAAATCCTTTAAAACAAGAAGATATGGAACCCACTTGAATGTAGCAAACTTCGAGTGGCACTGTGGGGTGTGGATGGAGGTGGCAGGACCTGGCTGCTTGCTGCCATAGAAGAGAGGACAGCAGAGAAGTACAGCCCAGAGCCTTCTCGCACAGGTGATAGAATGGGTGGAGGGGTGTAGGGAGGGATGATACTGGCATGGTCTATCAGGTGTACTGGAGAGCGCAGATTGCTCTGGTAAGACGTGATGCTGGAGTAAACCGAAGGGGTGATGAATGTGCACGGATGAGGGATGACCAGAGGCTCGGGACGTGGGCGGCGCCTGGATTTATCCTCTTGCCCTTTACCCTGATTTTAAAGAACAGATATTTAAACTATAACTATATAAGTATTTTAGAAGCCCTAAACAATTACACTTCTAGTGTGGAAAAAGGCATTAACCGTTTTGAGATGCTTTAAGAGCATTAACCCGTGTTACCAGGTCTCACTAAAGAAATAAGCGAAATAGTCAGAAAAATAAGCCCCAAAAAAACCAACCACTAGTTTTGTGGGAGGGGCATACATACATCATGCCAACCTTATTGTAAAACGTTACTGAAATATTTTGCTGTTTCATCAAAAGCAGCTTGTGATGGAATAAACTATATATCTACAAACAGCTCTTGCAAATATTACAGCATTGTTTTGATGAAAAAAAGGAGGGAAAAACAACACAATGACAGTGGAATTTACAGACAGATGAACATTATCCCACACTACATATTGATAAATTGGTTTAGACCTAAAAGTACCAAAACAATATTCTATAAAAAGCCCTTAAAAAAACAACCCTGCAAACTACCCAAATCTATAAGTGACTTCATAAATAAACATGCCAAAAAAATGCTTATAATAAGTGGATCTGGCATTAACTTGTATTATCTGTATTAACCTGGATGAAGCTCTCAGATGCGGAGTTCTTGATTGAGTGCCGGCGTGCTACAATAACTGAGGGTTTACGATCAGACTGGTTTTGTTGATGCAAAATCTCTGAGGGCTGTCGAATATTATCCAGCTGTGTCCAGCTGCCCGGTGCTTCCATCTGACCTTTCCGAACTGGCACTGAGACTGGGATGACTAGGGGTGCCATACCAGCTGGCCTACCAGGGGTAATGTTCTCACACTATTAAGAGAAGACAGAAAAACACAGAATAAAATATAAATGGAAAAAGAGAAAAACAAAGGATAGAGAGACGCACGAATAAAAGTGTGTAAGCAACCGGCATGTTTAAGTGAGTCATGGAGCTAGTTAAGTTCCTCTGCCCTAAAAACACCTTTACAGTTTTTAATATTTTATTTTAAAAAATTTTAAACATCCATCTCAAACAAATGGAGCCATTTCTGCCCTGTTACTTTACATGAAAATATCTTAAATCTACAACATTTTACAGAATAAATTCATACCATAATTGTCTTGTTTTGTGAGGCTTGGATCAGATTTTAGCAAATAGGGCTTGGTGAATCAGCCCCTCCCAAATCCAACTGAATGGATTTTGAGAGAATGTGGAATGTGAAGGTGTGCAGACATGCAGCCACTGCTTTACAATGCTCAATAACTATAAACTCTACTGTACTTTATACTGTATGTGATTGGGGAAGCATGATATCAAGCACTACTCTGAGTTGAGTTTGTACAGTAATGTTTACTCGTATAGTTTGATTAGTCATACAGCTGGTGACACGTTTCACTCAGCTCCAACTTCTTACTAGAGTTAGCAATGGAAACTTTTAGGTTTTGAATGAACTAATTTGTAAGCTGGTGCAAACAACAAAGCAACTCATGAGACCATCATAGCATCAAAACAATCCAGCATATATTTAATGCATGCTAACCTTTCAAAAGTTTGTGGTCAGTAAAATAACCGTTTTGAAATAAATACTTATATTCAACAAATACGCGTTATCAAAAGTAACAGTAAATACATTTATTATGTCAAAAAAAGATTTCTATTTCAAATAAATGCAGAAAATGTTTCCCAAGAAACATATCAGCATATTATTTCCAGCCCAGTATGTTCTAATGTTACATTTAATATTAAAACAAATATTCCACTGTTGTAAAAACAGGCTTCAAACAGATTTCCAAAAGAAACAAGCTCACCTTTGCTGGCAAAAACTCCATCTCTGAAGCCTTTTGAGCAAGAGTCTCAAGGTTGATCTCCTTTGAGGCCCTCCGTCGTCTCTGAGTGCTTTGGATGACCCCCACTGCGGGTCCTTGGACTCCGCCGACTCCTCCATTCTGAGCAGAAACCTTGTCCTTGGATGTCTGGTTGCCTTGAGGAGAGAGTCCATCTTTGGAAAGCCGCCGAGAGCGGCGAGGGGGGACATGACGTTTGGTCTGGGTCTCCCGGAGTTCTGAAGTGGCCTCTGTGGGACTCGATTCCTGATAATTTGCTCCCTGAGGGACAATGTGTTGTGTCTGAGCAATGGTGAGCTGGGTCTGACTCGAATCTGTTTTCACCGGAGTACTGGCTAGATCCTGTGACTCGATGTCTTGTTTGACTCGCTGCTTTTCTATAGTCTCTGGGTTTTGAAAACCTTGTGCATGCTGTTGCAGTTGCTGCTGCATCTGTTGCAGTTGGTATTGCTGTTGCATTTGATGCAGCCGCTGCTGCTGTTGCATTTGGTGGTGCTGCTGCTGTTGTTGGTGTTGTTGCTGCTGCTGCAACTGACGGATTTGTTGCAGCTGTTGCATCTGGTGCTGGCGATGCAGCTGCTGCTGTTGCAACTGCATAAGATGCTGTTGCGATTTTGGTTTCTCATTATAATTCATATTTAAAGACGCATTGTTGCCTTGGAAGACTTGTTGGAAACCAGGCGCCTGCGGTTGCTTGGTAGGTCCAAATGCCAGCTGGAAGGGTTGCAGAGTAGAGTCTGACATATCGTGATGCATTCCCTGAGGCTGATACTGGAGGTCTGCAGGTCTGTGACCTTGCTGGAGTGCCTGATATTGAGCATGATGCATGGCTGCCATCGTGTGATGGTCCCAATCTGCCCCGGGAATGTGAGAGGTGTCTGTGTAGGACTGTGAGGAACTTGGTGAATGCTTCTCCAATTTTGTCACCTCCATTTCATGACTTTTGTGAAAAGCTCTTGGGTCATCCATACCACCTAGAGAAGGTCCAAAGTTCTGTGACCACTTATTCAGATTTGGGGCACCCTGAAACCAAGTTGTAGTCTGCACTGGGTTTTGAGGTGTCCACTTTACTGGTCCCGACTGCTGAAAATGGCCCCGGACCTGATATGCTTTATCCGATTTGTAAACGCTCTGGACTTCAGGGCTAGAATCCACCAAAACCTCTGGGCTGCTGTGAGCTTGCTCCAAAGAGGGAGCACCTACATTGTAAAACAGATCTCCTGAATGCTGCATTGTTTCACCAGTGGCTTCAACATTCTGCTTGCTAATACTGTTTATGGTTCCTCTCTCGTGTGGAGAAAGACTCATGGCAATTGTGTGAAACAATAAAACAAAGAAAAACCCGGGGCCTTCAATACTTCAGTTTTAAGTAAGAATATTACAAGATGGATGTAAAAAATTTTTTACAGAGCAGAGCACATGCAAGATTTTGTGGGGTCTACGAGCCCCACCTCTGTTCTTGCTTCCAAACTGCAGTATAAAGGTGGTGTATATTTAAAAACTCAATCATTCCTCAGTCACAGGAAATGTTCTAAAAAGGAGAGAAAGACAAAAAGTAAAGTCAATAGAGGTATAATGTAGAGCTGTCAAACGATTAATCGCGATTAATCGCATCCAAAATAAAAGTTTTTCTTTACATAATATATGCGTTTATG
>JAUCMS010000045.1:8599642-8614301 GCA_032357445.1 Enteromius radiatus
TCTGTCACCTTAAAGGCATAGTTGACCAAATAAGCTGTTTTACAAGGCCTAAATGAGCCATCATGGTCCATTCAGTAGCTCCTAATAAATCCAGTTTGTTCTTGACCAGCATTTGCTAAAGAAAGAAGATGCAGTGGTGTACAGTACAATTGATTGTGATCCAGATCCTTATCCACTTAATGGAGGTTAAAAATGGGAAAAGACAGCTGACTTTGTGTCTTTAGGCATACATGGTCAGTTGAAGCCACTGTGTATATAGTGTAGAAAACAGGAACTTGTTAGTGTGTAAATAGCAGTGTAAAAAATAATGCAAATATGATTAAAAAAAAGATGCTTCTTGCTAATCTTTATTCTGTTAATATTCAATAAAACATTATGCTGCTCACCTCAAAAACATTGAGCTTGATGATGCCATCTCCATCCCTGTCAAAGGCTCTGAATGCTCCTGTAGAAGAATCGCTTTTACTACAAGTATCTGTTAGCTGCAAAGTCTCATTATGGTTGTAAAGCCTAAAAAAAAAGCAGTGGTACTTTGTCCGAATAGAAAAGAGCATCACACTTACTGAACATTCCCTCGAGTCGAACTAAGCAGCTAATATAGCTGTCGAAATCCATCTCCATGTGTTCATTGGCATATCGCATACAAATAATGTCATACAGCTGATTGTTGAGTTGAAAACCTGAGTAACGGAGAGATATCTCAAGGATCAGACCAATAAAAATGTGTCGTCATCAAATTAGAAAGTTAAAAAAAGACGTCTGACTGCCTGACCTGCTTCAGTAAGTGCGTTCCTCATCTCAAAACTGCTGATCGTACTGGATTTGTCTGTGTCAAATTGTGTGAACACCAGCTGAAACAAATAAACAGAGAGGCCATGTGTCTATGGCTTTAACTAATATAGTCTATTACAAAACAGCATGACTGGACATGCTTTATAAAGGCAAAAACAATACCATACCTTCCACTTTTTAATCTTGCTCCACAAGTGTTTAAACTCTTGCAGGTTTAGGTGGCCTGTCCCATCAGTCTAAGGTGTCATGGTTAAGTTACATTTCTGAGCCTTTGTATGAATGTGTACCATCATGCATGTGACGAATGTTGAACGATGATGTTGAAATGATCATCCAGGCCACAAGGGGCACTGTTCACATACTTGCCACAAGAAATTCAATCTAAAGAAAGGAGGGTGGGAGAGGGATGCATAGGGACACACTTTTGCAAGTGTTTGCAGAGCTTGCAAATCAGCTTCCTTATGGATAATAGACTTTATTATTATTGTTGTGTTTCTAATTATATAATAAAGTACAAATAATATGAAAGTGAGTGAGCTAGCGGTTGTGCATACAGTATGTAAATGATTTGGTCATAATGCTCAGTGAAGGATACATCCATAAGTGCAATCATACTTCTGCAGCTCTCCAGACTGAAACCCTCTGTTTTCAGCTCTTTATCTGAGGAGAGGAAGGGGTAGATACTGTAGTTACATTTTATATTGAAAGTCCATTTAGACATTATACTGACTATAAGTATTTTTTTAACTACATGTCAACTAATTCTCATTAATTCACAACCACATCTCTGCTAACTCTCAGATTAGACTGTTAGGGGTAGGTTTAGACTTGGTAGAATAAGTTGATATATACTTGCAAAGTTTCTGATAGTCAAGCAGACAGTCTACTAATACTCTGATGACTGTTAGTTGACGTGGTTGCAAAATTACTTACTGTTGGTATAGATTATCAGACAGAGACATAAGAGAATCAGTAGCTGAAAATAATATTTTACACACGTTTGGCAATCACTCTGTTAAGGACATTTCTGAGTTCGTTGGCATTAATCTGCATGTCCTGCAAAAAGAAAGAGAGTCACAATGTGAAGTGAATATGGCCTTCAGAAGTACATCTCCATAACTGCACTCACGTCTCCAGCTATCTGCTGAAAGATGGCTCTGAACTGCTTTTCTTCTTCAGTCTCCTCCTCCTCAAATGGCTAAACATAAAAAATGAGAAATACAGAATGTATACAGAACTAAATTAGTGGGCATCCTAATATGTGCCTTTAAATAGTTCCTATTCGGTTTTCCTATTCTATAGCTGTTGCAAGTAAAATTACTTTTTTCGTGGTGGTTATTACGATTTTGAGTGTGATTATGAATTATAGTTTTGGCATACTGTACCACCTCATGCTGTTCATCATTACTGAAGCAGAACTGAAGATGAAAACAGAGCTGCATGTCTACAGCAGCGCAGCCAATTAACAGAACACCACATCACAAAGATTTTTCATCTGCTTTTCCATCTTTTTTTGCTCCATCATCTGACATGGCCTGGCATGGAATATCCAAAAGGAAAGAAATCTCATTTCAATATTTACCTTGATTTTCTTCTTGACATCCGTCTGTTGGTATAAGAAAGTGAAATATTAGGTATAAAAATCTTTTTGTATTCTCTTTTGTGGTTATGCAGAGGAAGAAAAAACTGAACTGCATTAGTTTTCGGTTGCACTAAATTAATGATCTACTACATTCGAGAGACCAAACCACTTGACATAGTGATTCATAGACAAGCATAAAGACAGGATGAAGTACGAGGTGCTACAGAACATGACAGACGGACAGAGACAGGTGTGGACTCACCACAGGCTCCACCTCGATATCTGCACCTATAACCCTGAGAGAAAACATGCAGCTGTCAGCCAAACCCACGAGCATTAGCAGGTCAAGAGGTTCCTTTTAAAAACTTCTGACTGTAACAAGAGCTTAAATTTGAAACACACTTCATTTAAAAGTCTTTAGAATAAGATATGCATACATGTACATTTGTATACAATATATATACACACACACACACAGTCGAACGTATATGTTAATATGTTATATAAAATGATGGATTGGTAAATGACTGATTTAACATGTCCAGTCATCGTTAAAACTCACTCTGAGGTGCTCCTGTTCTCAGCGAAGACTCTGAGCAGAAACTCAGACTCCTTGTGAGGATCAAAGGTGGATGGAACGATGACATACTCGCCCGGTTTCAGGCAGAAACGTTCCGTCACCTCACGCATGTTGACGTAAGACTTGCAGCGAGCTGTAGAAGCATTATACAGGAAGAAATCCTTTGGCAGCTGTTGTTGGTTGCCCTTCATCTAAAATCAGGATCGCAGATAGAACATTCAAGGCAAAATATGTGACTTTTTAAAAAAATAATAATCAATTTGGTCCTTATTATTTGTAGTCCAGCCAATTTAAATATTTTATAGCTGAGAAAAATCTGTATTCTATTTAAAAACAGCATTAAAATACACTTAAATTCTATTTAAATTTAATGAAGTACTGGCAATCAACAAAGATGTGTCTGTTTAAATGAAGTCACACTGATATGATGTCATCATTGCAGTCTCTTCATGATGTAGTCATACCTCTTTAGGAACCTGGGGAAGACATTGAATTTAATCAGCACAATTTAATTGAAAAACTGTAGGTAACTGAACTGCTAAAAAATATATAGACCATTTAGCCTTGCATAGTCTAAAAATTAAGGTTCCAAAAAAGGGGCTTTCACACTCATGCCATAGAAGAACCATCCAGTGAACAGTTCTCAGTTTTTAGTGTGAAGAACATAAACTGAAGTACCTTTTTCTGCTATAAAGAATGTTTTGCACATTTGAAAGGTTCTTTATGGAACCATAGTTGCTAATAAAGGGTGTTGATTATGTGTGTACTGTACTGTATATTGTAATATTCTTTGTACTGTTAATTGATCGCACCTCATAGATGGCGAACCCAATGTTGTGCAGGGATGCACCTGAGCAGCGCTCTTTTCTTCTGCCCTTCTGCATTAATGCCACCACCACAGTGCAGGTTTTCTCTTTAGCGTCCGCCTCCAGAAGAACCAGGCGGAACTGAGGGTTCGTCCAGTATGTATCTGTGACCAAATGGACAAAAAAGGGATTATTGTGAAATCACGTTTAAGCTTTTTCAATGAAAACGACTAAAAACCATAAAAAAGTTCTATTACTAGAAATACAAAATAAAAATGAGCTGGAATAGAATAAAATATAAAAAACCTTAAAATATGAAAATGGCAAATCTAAAAATAAAAATGATATATATAGCATATGTACTGTATAAATCCCAATGAAAAATAACAATATTGTTTCATAAAATATGAAATACCTGGAAAGTTTCTGCAGCCACCAGCAGAGCAGCCTTTCACCCATCGGCCCTCGTGGATGGTCACATTCCACTTGAACATCTGGTCTTCCTCAAGAGTGTCTGGGGTAAGATTACAGATCTCCAGTTTGGTGAAGTTCTTCTTAAACTCTTCAAAGCACATCCTTGAGTAAAGACAAATGAGCAAAATGATAAGAGGTACCGGCAAGTTTTAAATGAAGATGGTTTGAGACTTTCTGGAAGCCTGATGAACTAACCAGAACTCCCCTTGCTCTGTAGGACGGAGTCTCTCCTTGTCTTGCTCAGATGTGGCTAGTGCAGCCCAGTCATTAGACTTACAGGTTGGAGGGGGGGCAACTCCCCAGGGGTCTCGCACACGAACCAGACGGATCATTAAGTCTTTACCATCCTTACGTTTACCCTGTGAACAAGGATTTGGCTATTGCATTGAAATATGCAGCTGATGCAGAGACCAGGGTTAAGACTAACACCAAAAAAAAACCATGAAGTAAAATAAAATTACATATAAAAAAATGCATGTTTAATGTAGTTTCCTCTGCACTATTTTTTTCAATAAAAATAATCAGATTCGAATATTTATAAAACTATAATAGTATCTAAACAATAATAAAATAACACTGATTGCATGCATCCTTACACAATGCTCTGTATTGTGAGGTTTGATACAAACAACAAGCCCACCTGCTCAACTCCAGTGACTGAATATGCATGTCCTGTCACAAGTCCAGATGCTGTTTTAGTCCTTTGAGCAGTTGGAACCAAAACCTGTGCAGAAGCAGTAAATTGGAATAGCATGTCACATAAATGTCACATTAATGCAACGTTTGTTTTTTTTTTTTTAATAAAATGCTTAATTATATATGTGATATCAGTTAATTATAATCAATATCACATGTGCAAGAGTTGGTATGTGATTGTGTTTTAACTTCATCAGTGAAAATAGTTCAAAACGTACCGCAAGCAACCAACCATTTCACATTTCTTAGCAAACAAAACATAACAGGGTTGTGTCCCTAAAAGGATCATTGTATTTGAATGAATCTGGTTGATTAAAGACAGTAGCTGCATTCAAAATCTCATGCTTTCCTTGCTAGACAGTAGATTTTATTTTAGCACACACAGAGAAGCGTCGGATATATTTATGAGCTGGTTTCTAACCAGAACAGCATCCGGCTCATTTATAATACGTACATCTATGGCACAGCTCATGAGGGATCCTCTCTTCAGAGCCTTTCTCATGATGTTGTACAGCTCCTTCGGGGCCTCTGTAATCTCATAGAACTCAGTTACTCCTCCAGTGAAGTCCTCCATGGCTTCCAGTGAGTTTCCTCCCTTTAAAGCCTCATAAGAGCCGTGTAGTCTAGGATCCAGAAGTCAAACCATCACGTTTAGCACATTGGACTCATTTCTGACATACACTAAGGATATATAGAAAAGCATGAACAGGCCTACAATGACAAAGTATTATAGTGTAACTTTTTTAAATAAACCAAATCAACAAAACAACTTACTTAGCATATGCCTTCTCCAAAAGAGCACTCCAAAATTCATTCTTCTGCCCAGACCTGGTGAACACCAGCTGGTTTCTGTATGTAGGAAGTCTATCATCCACAACCACATCCACCCACTCCCCATAGCGCCAGAACTAGAAGAACAGACAAAGAACAAGTTAAGTTTGTGCTTTATTCATGAGACAGTAAAGCATGGTCCAGTTTTGACGCTCATACCTGGAAGTGGAAAATGCCAGCATAGTTTTCAGTGAAGCTCTGGTCATGAGGAACCACCCTCTTCAGAATGATATCATTAAGGGTCAGGCAAGCAATGGCAGCCAGCAGCCAGCAGTCTCCTGTAGAAGTCAATACACCACCGAAAATAAGCATTGCAACACATTTATTTTTTTTATTAAATATATATGAGATTCTATTTTCAACATATGTAAAAATACATGTACGCATCCTGTAAGCCATTGTTTTAGTGGTTTGGACCACCTTTTAATCAACAGTTTTAAATGATTAGTTAACTTGAATGGTCATACAAACACATAAAAATTGAAATACAATATTAGTATCTTATATATTTAGATATTTTTTTACAAATACAAATAATGAAACTGCATGCATATTAATTCTAACACATTTTGAAAAATGCCATCGTTCTGGATTGAGCTCAGCATAACAAGACAAGATATTACAAATCAGTTCAGTAAGATCTTGTACAATATAAACTATTTTATGCTTGGAAAATAACACGTTAGGCATAAATAATAATCTGTTACAACCCAGCATTGCCAAAGAAAACACATTAAAGGTTTAAGTGTAAACTAACAAACAAAAATAAAATGAACTGAAAATCCTTTGGACATACAAAGCTGTATACTGTACAGGTGCAGAAATGAAGGCCTTTGCTCTATGCGCCTCTTGCATGCACTGGATGCCTGTGTGGAACTCAGCACCGCAGCTCAGATACCACAGCAGACACTTAATTCATTTCTTCTGTGTCACGCAACCAATCTATTTTCCAACAGTATATGGATACGCTGAGAGGAAAGGAAATCCCTGTATGCAGGTCACAAGCAGGTGCTATGTAGTTACCTTTAGTAATCTTTAGCAAATGTTTAATAATATCCACTTTTCTAAATGCACTTATATATCATCCTAGAAACATTAGTTTTGTTTTTTGTTTTTTATTCAGAATGTCACTTTCATACCCAGGTCTCCTTGGCAGATATCTGTCCTGTTGGCTCCCCCAAGAATGAACTGTGGATTGCTGCAAATTTCCTGTTTAGTAAAGAGAAACATATATTTATATTTGTCATAAAATATGTAACATAATAACTGTATTTTTAGACTAGCTTCAGAAAAAGAATATGACTATATCTGTGAAGATCAGCACCACCACAGAAATTCAGCAGCTGTCCATGGGTCATAAAGTTTGCTGACCGGAACTACGCTAGCGCGTTTTTATGAGCTGCATCTCAAAAGAGGTCAAGGCATGATAATGTACACTATTTAAACCCCTCTTATTATAAGTGCACAGTAAATGCGTATGAAAATGTGTGACTGACTTTTTGAAGCACCAGTCCAAAAACTGATTTAACGACCTAGCAAAGGCTACGCAGGCCGTGTCCAGTAACCTGATTCTCTTCAGTGTTATAAAGTAAAGCTAGTAAATGTCTGTCACACATCAGTCGAAACAACATAAATATCCACTATACAATAATGCATTACAAGTTTCAAGATTCAACCTCTTTGTTTACATTATTTAATGTTGATAATAAGATAGAGCCACATATCAAATCTATTGACATAAGTGCATTACCAGGCAGAGCTCTGCTTTATGAAGCACTGGCACAACATAGCATGCATGACTTGGCAAGTCAGCTGCCAGAGCGTGCTAAACCGCAGCCATGTCCCCAACACACACACACTACAGAAATCCTCCCACAATGCCTGCAAAAATATCTTATGTCATGCTCATGATTGTTGCTTAGTAAACCAAATGAAACACTTTAATTGATTGATTATTAATCAACAGCTGGAGTAAATACATAATTTTTTATGCATGTACGGGATAAATGTATGGAGATGGTCATGTAAGGAAATAGAGTAACATTCTAACAAAATGGCAAAAATAAAATCATATTTTAAGAACACTAATTAAATTTAATTTAAAAGATCTCATTTATTTCAATTAAATGAATTAAAATTAAAATATATTTTAATAAGTCAAGAAGACATCTCTGTTCCACAGAGGGTCATATGTTAGTGATCTCATGCACAGTGCCACCTTACGGTAGGTCACTCACCGACGGCCGCTTCCATTCAAGCTTTAGAGGGAACTTTTCAGTGTAAAAGAGAGAGGAATCCTGGGCAGGGAACAGTGGGTCTTCAAACAGCACTTTCTTAAGGACATATTTGTCTCTGAGCTCCTGGAAGTCCTTGAGACGCCTAGCATCTTTAACAGCCTCGTTGCGGCTTAAAATGGCTGAATATATGTTTCCCGGGGCAGTAAAACCACTGCCCACTGTCTGTGGAGCAGCTTCAGTCAGTTGGACAGATGTTTCTGAGAACTTCTGTTCTTCTGCCATATTGCTGTTTGATGAAAGAAGCGAAGAATAAATAGGGCTCAGTATCAGTATCCTCAGTCTTCTCTTAGTCCTTAATCCTTATTTCACTCCTCAGTTGCTTTATTTTCTGGTGGAGGCACACCCCTGGTCATGTACACAAATAAACACTCAGGCTAAGGCAAATGCTCTACACCGGTTCACACACACATGCACACATGTGCTTGCAACTTTTCCCTGTTCCTTTTGGAAGCTAGCTCTATTAATAGTCCTCCTACAGGGACATGAGGGTTTCTCTTTTTCTGCCTGTCTAATGGGGGCATGATTCCCAGCTGGTGACCTCAGACATTTTCAATGCAGATAATGGGAATAACAGAGGTCCACTACAAATATCTACCACAAATCTCAATGTGTATTTTTACAGATGTTTGTAGATGGTGTTAAAAAATAAATTCTCCTCTATATTTAGAAATTATACATTTCTCTCTCGTATTGTAGAAAAGAAAAACACAAATAATAATAATAATTAAAAAATCTCCCCCAAAAAAGTGCTTTGGACAAATTAAAATAAATAAATAAATAAATAAATACATGCACAGGGACACAAGTTGGATTATACAAAATATATTTAGAGGTGTTCTTTTGTACACTCATATATATCCATATAAGCTATATAGGCCAAACGTATAATATATATCATATAATATATAAATACATTATATTTAATAATATCGCTCTATATGTAGTGCATTAATATATAAAGGATGAACGACTAAATGTGTGTTATTTTCTCTCCGTTGCTAATTGAGGGTTAAATCCTGAGCTGTGAAGGTGTGAGGATGATGTCATCCAGCAGATGGCGCTGTGTGAACTTGGTCCTGCTTTACACTCGCTTTATAAACCACAGAGCGGTTCACAGAGGAATAGGCAACAGCGCACCACAAAACTCGGAGCTGTCGCCATTTACCTGTAGCTTTTTCAGGGATATCGGTGTTTAGTTAATTTGAGTCCATTCGTGTCATAATATTTAAGTGTTGCGGGAGAAACAAATCTTTCTGTGAAGACTTGAGTGAAGAAGGTGAATATCCGGGAGTGTAGCATCTGCGGCTATCGGACTAAACGCGTCAAATTTGACAAGACAGCAAGTAATATTTGTTTCTGTTCTAGCTGATTTTGCTGAGCAGAAGGTTTTGACATATTGTTTATTTTATTTATCGTTTACCATATCGTCCAAGGAAGTCTAGTTATCAGATATAATAATCGCGAAGGCTCCGGAGGCCGCGGAGCTGTGCTGCTAGCTTCTCACTCGCGAGTCGGCAAAGGAGAAATTGAACAGTCCTTTCATATCTTGAAATTTCTGTGGACCACTAACTCTCCCCTCGACAGCTACACCCCCACACGGACTCATATTGTTTGAGGATTTATAATTTTTTTCCCTTGTCTGAAGATTTCCCTCCTCCGTGTCCTTAACTTCCAACGACTAGCTGCTTCCGGCGAGCTGGCGACACCGCTGAACTCAGGATAGACTAAAGTAAGATAATCGACAATGCATTTTATGGGTGTTGTGTTTGTTTCTTTTTAGTGAGGTGGCATGGTCGGTATACTATGTTTTAAATGCTTGAAAATAAACTGAGGCCTGGGTTGAATTGAAAAGACTATGAGGAGAGAGAAATTATGTAAACATCACAAATGCGTGTGTCTGTTCATGCCTCAGCAGATTGTTACCGTTTTGGAGGTAAAAATTACCTTTTAATTGAAACTGACACGGTGCCACTGAGTTGAAAGTTGAAGTGAGTCACTTCAGTTTCTGCTGTTTACATTTTTCCTTCGTTTGAAATTAAAGTGGGGTTTTTTTGTGTTTCAGAGTGATTTTTTTTTTACTGGTTCCCTTTCATTTGAGATTTGAGCACACTTAATGTATAATTTACATGGGATATAAATGTTAACCAGCAAAGTGTAATGTATGGCTCACTTTACTTGTATTTTGTTTGCAGTTGTACATTTTCAGGACAGAAAAATCTAAGAAAAAACAATACAAAGTGAAATAAATGGTAACACTTTACAATAAGATGTCATTTGTTAATATTAATTAATATATTAACTAACATAAACAAAGAACAATGCATTTAATACACAGATATCGTTTTTTGTAAATGTTAGCTAAAGAAAATACAGTACAGTTGTTAATTTATTCATGTTCGTTCACAGTGCAACTTGTGATTTTAATAATGCATTGGTAAGTGCTGAAATTAACATGAACTAAGATGAGTAAATGTTGAGGAAGGATTGTTAATTCTTAAGTTAAATTTTTTTGTAGTGTAGTTAACTAATGAACCTTATTGTAAAGTGTTACCAAATAAATAAGTAATAGTAATAAAGTACAAATAAATATTTTAACAGCTAGCTTTTTGATCGCAGTTGTTTTCATTTATTAAAAGTAATGTTTTGTTTTGATCTTGAATGCATATATACTGTTTATGCTCCTTGTGATGAATCTCTCTTGATTTTGCAGCTCTCTGCCTCCTGCCTTTGAGGTGTGAGTCAGCCAGGCGTCTTCTGTGTGGTGGTTCAGGACAGGGCTGTCAGTTATCAATCAGTGATGTCAGAAGAAGGAAAACAGAGCGCCACGCCTGCCCCTGCATCCACTATGGACACAAAGTCTGAATCCACAGCCTCACCACCTACCGGCCAGGCGGTTTCATCGGTGTCTCCTCCAGTGTCCACAGTAACTCAGCCTGCCCCACCTGCGACTGAAGATGAGGAGGAGGAGAGCGAAGATGAATCTGAGATCCTGGAGGAAAGCCCCTGTGGACGCTGGCAGAAACGAAGAGAAGAGGTTCGTTCCAAGTCTTCCTGTAGCTTTGTGTAAAGAATGGATCAATATTTGATAAAGTATTCACTGATAAAATGTCCCTCTTCATCAGGTTAACCAGCGTAACGTCCCAGGTATCGACAATGCTTATCTTGCCATGGACACGGAGGAAGGTGTGGAGGTGGTGTGGAATGAGGTCATGTTTTCTGAAAGGAAGAACTTCAAACTACAAGAGGTAAAACTGCTAATTTTGTGCATGCTTTGTTGTTTCTGTGAGAAGGGTTTGCAGTGACTTATACTTGAAATAGCTGCTGAAACTTCAATGATATTCATTAAGAAAAAATGTGAGGTGTGACTTGATTTTATGCGTCAGTTACATACCGGAAATCCGATTGAATGCAAGTTTGCTAAAACCTGCTTTCATATCTATTTTAACAATGTCCAATAGCATGCACCTGAACAATGCCATTGTAATAGAAGGTTATTTCAGATTAGGATTATCTAAAGTCTAGGGTCAGTATAATTTTATTTAATTTTTTTTTTTAAGGAAATTGGTAGTTTTATTTAGCAAGGATGCATTCAGTTGATCAAAACTTACAGTAAATACGATAATAAGATTGCAGAAGATTTATGTTTAAAATTAATGGGTTTTTTTTTTTGTACTCTTTATCAAAAAATACAAACATCTACTAACATATTAAGCAGCGCAACTGTTAAACACTTTGATGATAATACGATTTTTTTTTTTCTTGAGCACCAAATCAGCATATTAGTATATATTTTTGGGTCATGTGACTGAATGGATGCTGAAAATCCAGGTTTGCTATCATAGAAATAAAATAGAAGTTATAATATTGTAATAATATTTTACAATATTATTGTAACATGCATTAAAGTAAATAGGGTCAGTTTTGAGATCATGTTGATCTTCGTTTTAAGCAGTGTGAATGAACTGATAGTTTGCTGCTGAATGTTTATTTAAACACGTGATGTGAGCTTTCTGGTGTGAAAGTTCACCGGTGATTATTATCTCCATACACAGGTCTGCACTGCTTCCTGTGTTCTTGCTTACTAATATGATAAGCCGTGAATAAGCAATACCAGTGAGTATTTAACTATGAGTGTTAGGACATCATGATTGCTTCACAGAATGAGTGTGCTTACCTTCATTTCTTGGGTGTAAGCTCCTTACATAAAGTGGTCTGACCTGTTTGCTGCCAAGCCTTTATGGAAACGGCAATCTCACTCAGAGCCTTCAGCTACTTATGAAAGTATTGTGAGAAAAGCATTCTCTGTGGTTATGTAACGATCTCTTAAGTGTTGAAATATCTAAAAGGTCATTCTTCTCTTTCTAATATAGCACAGTTCACTCTGTCATTGCCTGTGAGCGCTTTTAATCAAACTCGATTCATTAATGCCTGGCATAGAGTCGTGGACAGCCATCTGTTAGGCCCGTCCACATACTGCGCTCCGCTCTGCTTGGCAGACACTCTTAGTGGAATTCAATAAGTAATTTTAGAGGTTTCTTTTGACAAGCTTTGCCGTTTATGCTGCTGATTGCATTTCCCATAAACACATGTGACTAGTGCAGTCATAAAAAGTTCTTCCCCTGATCTTTTAAATAAGTTTGTTGTAATTGTATAATAAAGCAAGAGTTCACTATTGTGTTATAATAACCTGTTCCTCTAAAAGTCAAGACGTTATGTTACGTATTTTTATCAAAGAGCTCCCGCAGGGTTAAATTAATCTAATTTTCTTTTTATGTTTCTCAGGAAAAAGTCAAGGCGGTATTTGATAACCTCATCCAGCTGGAACATGTGAATATAGTAAAGTTTCACAAGTACTGGGCAGATGTGAAGGAGAACAGAGCCAGGGTATGAAACGCAACATCACAAATATAAAAAATTTTTAAATTTTTGGAGTGTTATAATTTTTTTTTGTCACCCCCTTCAGGTTATTTTCATTACAGAGTACATGTCTTCTGGGAGCCTGAAGCAGTTTCTAAAGAAGACAAAGAAAAATCATAAGACCATGAATGAAAAGGTAGCCTAATATTGCTGCTGTTTATTCAGACAAATAGACAAAAAAGCTATTAGGATATAATTCGCCTAAAAGATTAATACATGTTTTGTCTTAAATTACTTGCTTGAATATTAGTCGTGGTTGAACAGTATGGCCCAACCCAATTTGTTTAAAACTCTGAATTATATTTTCTTAGAGAGTGTACTGTTTGCTAGTAGTATTTTGGTTCAATATTAATAATTTCAAATATTGGACCTCCGTAAGAACAAAATGTGTTATTATTTTGGGTTTAATGAAGTAATCATGTCTTCTCAATGCCGTTAACTCTTTCTGGGACTCTTCTAGGCATGGAAACGCTGGTGCACTCAGATATTATCTGCCTTAAGGTGTGTGTACTTTTCTCTATCTATCTTTGTGGGTTTTTTTTTTTTTTTTTGGTCCAAATACTAGGACATTTACCAGTAATGTGGAGATATAATTGGAAACGTTGACTAAAATTCCTCATTGCCTGTTATAGCTATCCATTTCTTTTTGTTTTTATGTTCTCGTGGAGAGCTCCTATTACACTCACATTTCTCACCGTTCTACCTTCAGCTATCTGCATTCATGTGAACCTCCCATTATCCACGGGAACCTGACCTGTGACACCATTTTCATACAGCACAATGGACTCATCAAAATCGGCTCAGGTGGGTTGAAGCACACTGTTGAGAATGATCTTTTAAATGTGACACGTTTTATTATTGTTGCTGATGTTTCTGTGTCTTTTTGCAGTGGCCCCAGACACCATTAATAACCATGTGAAAACATGTCGGGAGGAACAGAAGAGTTTGCACTTCTTTGCTCCAGAGTATGGAGGTAAAACAAAATTTTTTTAAAACCCAGTTTTTGTTTTAATGTGATTAAGTGAAACGTGACTTTATACAATTTTCTTTTTATCCTTCCACTTCAGCTGTTGCCAATGTCACTACAGCCGTGGACATCTATTCCTTTGGAATGTGCGCCTTAGAGGTAAGTGCTGTTTATTGTTTGATCATCAGGGTATCGGACTGACCAGACCAGTGATTCAAGTTTTTCTTCCACTGTTTTAGATGGCTGTGCTGGAAATCCAAAGCAATGGAGAGTCCTCATATGTGTCACAAGAAGCCATTAATAGTGCCATCCAGTCTCTGGAGGACCCACTGCAGAGAGTAAGTAAAGATTGCCAGTACTACTGTTCAAATGGAAGCTCAGCAAGGCTGCATTCATTTGATTAAAAATACAGTAAACATTTTAATATTGTGAAGTATTACTACATTAGAAAATAACTACTTTTCTATTGTGAAATCTTTCTGTAGTCATTGCTTTAGTCTTTAGTGATTCTTCACATGATTCTATAGAAGTCATTCTTATTGCTTATGCTTATTCGCTACTGAAGAAACAATTTTATCTTTTGTGAACTTTATTTTTTTTAAATCAGCATTTTTGATGACTAAAAAGTTCTGAATAACCATATATATATATATATATATATATATATATATATATTAGTGCTGTCAAACGATTAATCACTATTAATCGCATCCAAAA
>JAUCMS010000045.1:8621842-8646916 GCA_032357445.1 Enteromius radiatus
ATGTTTCTAAATATTCTTAAATGTCCTAAATTAGCAAAGGTCTAGTCCTGGCTTAATCTAATTCCTATCCGGGAAACGGGCCCATAATGTTTAAAGAATTAGTTCAGCTAGAATTCATTATTTACTCTCCCTCGTGTTGTTCCAAACCTCTGTGGCTTACTTTCTTCGTTTGTGACCAAACATATTCAGTTCCCGTTGACCCGTAATTGTAATTTTTGTCCATACAAGTAAATGGGAACTGAAACTGTTTGGTCACAAATATTCTTCAAAATATTTTTTTTTTGTTCCACAGAAGCAAGTAAGTCACATATTTTTGGAACAACATAAGGGTGAGTAAATGATGACAGATATCTGTTGAAAAAAAAACAGCATATGCTAGTTTGTTTTGAAGCTAAGACGCTAGTTTATGATAGTCCTTTTTCCAATTTCCTTTGTTTGCTACTCGATGCAAATAAATCACATACTTTATCTTTAAAGCAACTGTATGTAGTTTTGTGTATTTTTGCTACTTTGGAGCCCCCTACAGTTAAGTGAGTGGAATTGACTGTCGTAATCACACACACATTTGTTGTCGTAAAGCAATCCGTCCCTATCGGGAAATTTCTTACCCGCCTACCAAACTCCCAGAAGAAGAGACATTTCAAGGTTAAAAAAAGTAAAGAAAGAAAGAAAAAACGTAAGTAGAAATGTATTAAACGTTTGTTTCCAGCTCAAGGAGTCATTATAGAAGACTATACTGTTGTAAAATGGCTACTGAAAAAATAGTCTACTATTTTTTTTTTACAATAATTACGTAATTTCGTTTTGAGTCCAGCAGTGTTTAATTGACTTATATTACTCTGTCAATACCAAAACAACATAAAACAAAAAATCAAAAAAAAGAAAAGAAGGAAAATTGATTTAATTCATCATGATACAAAAATTCTCAGGTTGCTCAATAGTCTCTGAAAGATGTGTGCTTCCTGTTTTGGCATGGTTTATAAAGCAGATGGCAATAACAGCATTTAAACTGGGAGAGGAACAAGAAATAATGACGACAAAAGCAAAAAACTCAGAATCACCATTCGGCACAGAAAATTTCACCCACACCATCCAAAACAAAAATAAAAAGAGCCACAGGCTGAACACCACAGACAACAAGCTACCGGATCCACATGTGTCAGAACATGAAGAACATAAAAAAATATGAACCACAAACATCCAGCACAGCACAACTATTCAATGCAGTATGTAACTGAACAGATCTACGAACCGCGTCCTTTACCTCCACTTCATTCTCTAGAGCTATCATTCGATTTTCTTTCTCCTGATATTCCAGCTGTAGTTGTTTGTACTCTGAGTCTAGATCTTTAGCTTTTTTCCTCAACATTTGAGTTTCACTGTGTTCTTGCCTATAGTGGATGGAAAAAATAGAACATTTTACAGGTTTATTTTATCAGTGCTATTTTGCATTAAGAATTCTACTGCCAATTATAACCATTATTAAAAAGCAGGACATTTAGACCTAGTCTCAAAGATTAAGCAACATATGTGACTGAAATCCAAAAATTCTAAATCGCATTGACAATATATATAATATACACATATGTAGGCCTCTTGCACTATTGCTTTATTTATACAATTACCTTTGTGATGCGCTCCGAAGTAAAATCGTTGCTTCGTCAAATTTTTGGGCTCTGACTTCTGCAAGTTGTTTTTCTACTGCAACTCGAGCCTCTGTTTCCATTCTGATTTTCTTTTCCAGCAAGGAACAGTTTTGTTTGTCCTTCTGTCTGGATTTTGTGAGACACTGGATCCTGCAGAGCAACACAGAATTTAAAGGAGCAAGCATTAGACTTGATCAAGTTGCATTTACTCTTACGGTAAGAAAAGTCATATTTTAAGCACATCATTCATTTGTAAAGTACAAAGTATTGTTCAAGAGATTATTTTGTGTTGTTGAAAGAAGTCTCTTATGCTCAGCAAGACTGCTCTTATGTGATCAAAAACATATATTGCTTTATATTTTAATATATTTTAAATGATAAGTGATGGCTAAGCTGGATTTTTTGCAGCCTTTAGAAACCATTTTAATAAGCTGATATGCTGCTCATGTCTTATCATAAATGTTAAAAATAGCGCTTAATATTTTTTTTTCAAAGCTGATAAGTTCAAAAGAACAGCATGTATTTGAAATAGATTATTAATGTCTCTTTTGGTCAGTTAAATGCATCAAAGTTTTAATTTCTTTAGTTTATGAGTAAATTGAACAGTACAATAATGAACAGGTGTGACTTTCTTCAACTAAATGCAATCTGCCCACTGTCTAATTCCATATGTTAAATACACACAAATAATATTTTTGTAACATTTTACAAAATAAGCTTGCTTGGAAGTATCGCACAAAATATTTTGTTCACACATGACACATATAATTTTTCTTTGTTTTTTGTCTTTGTAACCAAACAAAACTTTGGTAGGGAGAACACCTTAATAGTACAACATTTGGTGGTTGTGATGGAAATGTAGAGAGACTGTATTATTTATTTATTTATTATAGCTTTTGCTTTTATTAGAGAAAATTATAATAAATAATATATTTATGATGCATATATTACATAAAAGTCTAATGAAACAAAATATCAAACAATCCAGTCCAACTAAGAAGTAAGAAACACCCATACATTTGATAAATAAATGCAAATATTAGTCAAACTTCAAGCAGCGTAACCTGACATCAGCCCAGATCCCTAATGCCAAGAGCAACAGGAAGAGATCAGAGGACTCACTTGTTTTGCAGCAGTTCATTTGCATGTCTGAGCAGAGAGACTTCAGGGCGCAGACTGTGCTCACTGTTGGTCAGATTACAAATATGACTGCGCAGCTCCTGCTCGCTCTGTCTGCTCGCCTGCAGCTCTCCCTTAAGCTTCCTCATTTCTTGTTCCAGCCTGTGAAGCAGATGGAGATCACAGTGTAAATGTACACCAAATACATCAACCATCTTCCACAGTCCATTGCACTTTTGCAAACGTTTTTAAGCTTAATCAGTGCGTACAGAGATGAAATAACACAAACATACTTCAGCATCTGCTCTGCATGTGGATTCGGAGGACTTGGGGAGGTGTTTGACGAGCACCTTTCAGCAGAGTCGCCTGTTGTGTTGATGGCTTTGGGGGCTTTCTGCCTCTTCTCCCCTTTGCTGTTAGAGATGTTCACTGAACCTCGATGCACTTTAGGCAAGGAGCTCTTGGAGGGTCTTTGAGCTTTGCTGCTCTGGTCCTCCTGAGGTAGGTTTTCAGTCATTTCTAGCATGGACGCGGAGTCCAAATGAAGTTCACCTCCACGGTTTTTGGGTCCTGGAATTTGTGGATTTGTGTCTCTTTCGGGTCTCGCAGGAAGTCTGTGGATTTGAAGGCAGTCTTCCATGTTTTGTTTGTCCTCTGAGGTGATAGAATCGGATGGACACTGGTATTGCGTCAGCCTAGAATTGGCCACCTTATATTTGGGATCTGTGCAAAGACATTGTTTTTATTTATTTTTGAATGCATGTTGTAAGAATGTGTTTTGAAGACTGACACGAAAGAGAAGAAGTAGTTAAATAAAGCATTCTCGTAATGGTTTAACACATGGACTATTTTAATGATGTCCTTCCAACCTTTCCTGGCCTTGAACGTGTCAGTTGCATTGCTGTCTATGCAGGGTCAGAAAGCTCTTGCGTTTTATCTACACAATCTTAATTTGTGTTCTGAAGATGAACAGAGATCTTATTTACGTTTTAGAAAGATAGCTATATTATGTATATAGCAATAAATTACCTTCCATCCACAATTTTGGGTACAGGTGCATGTAAGGAGGTAGGGATTGTTGCAAGAGATCCATATGGACGTCATTGTCACTCTGAACTGATTTCTGAGTGCGCAGTTTAAACATACTGGAGAAGTAGCATGTCGCATCAAATCCCATATACACTAGCGGATAACCAATGCTGGAAGAAATAATAATAGCTTGTGTTAAATTACAGTATGAAACACAGCTGGTAAAATTAGTGTTAATTTAAAACCTTATATTACATTCAGCACTAAAATAAATTGCCTATCAGATCCTACCAGTGTGCAGCAAATAGATGGGACAGATTTGCATGAGGGCTTTTCAGATCCCGCAACCGTAGAGAGGCCTCCATAAACACTAAGAGTATCCATAACGTCACAGTTGACATACAAATTCCCTTTTCTGCAAATAAATAATGCATGTATGTAAATGAACATATATATTGTTTATATACGTAATACTTCCAAGAGCACAGCATTTTAATTAAATGAAAACCTGATTAAAAGCAATTAGGGCTCACCTGTATGCCACATATAGTTGAGCAAGACATATGTGCTGGCTGCAAAAAACAGCCAGTGTAAGGGTACAAAAATTAAACAGAATAAGTCCAAGGTGAATGCTGCACACACGAAAACAACACAGATGGCCTGTAATAGAAAAGCAGAGGTTTGTTGGTTTAATTGGCCTATTTTTTGTTTCTTTGTAAATATGAAGTGTAAAAAATACAACAATGAAAATGGAGCAAGAAAATTCATTGAATCATAGATGGGGTTTTGTTATTCTTTTAAAAGTAAACAATACAGCTACATGTGCAGAGCATAAAATTGCCTACCAGTCCATGACAGTGAAATGTTGTGTAGACAGTCCCTAGAAAGAGCCAACATGGCCAAAGGTATTCCAGTCTGAACTCCAGAACAAAGTCAGCTAACAGCACCAGCATCCAGACGATCATGAACTTGAGAACAGAGTACGCACTGAAAACAAGACATTTAAATGACTTAACATTATTATAATTAAAAAAAAGGGGGGGGGGGGGTATAATCAGTGTTACAGATGCAACGTGATTTATTTTTAATTAAAAATAATTACATAACTATATATATATATATATATATATATATATATATATATAAATGCATATTTCAAAAGTCAAAACAGAAGTCATTATACAACTCCAAAACGCGCGTCCTCCGTGTTTATACTTTTTGTTTATAACTTCGCGTTGACAAAAAGACAAAAAAATATTTTCTTTGTTTCAAAAGAAAAATGAACCAGCATATACGTAAGACGTAAAGGCGCAGAAAGTAAGTTCTTGAAGACGTTACAATCCATGTTTTGGTCGCACAGTCTATTGTGCTCAATTCCTTTGTTCAGGCGTTCTGCGCTCCACATCCCTTTGTGTTTGGTAACCATGGCAACATTTCATCTTCTGCATCAGCACCTAAACGTCGAATCTACAGTGTTGCCATGGCTATTTAAAGAACAAGAACCCGTTTCAGGAGAAATCTGCGCACGTTCATTTCACTACGAAGCATATAAACACAGGAGGCTATTGTCCAGATCACTACACTATATAAATAAGAGACGGGGTCCGTTCAGACTACACTGTCGTGTGTTTACCTCACTAGAAACAATAGTCTGGAATCAGCGAACTAGATAAAATACAAAATGCACCAACAACTTACGAACACAGCTCTGAATGCTATTAAATATTATTTAAATGCATAAATATGCATAACGTAAGACACAGCAAAATAACCCCGGAGAAAAATGTCTTACATAAACGAGATTCCTGCGCGCATATTGTCTAGTCAGAGGCCCTTGTCAGTTTGTCTGTTTTCAGACAGTCTGTTTTTCAGACATCGTATTGTCATGAAGAAATAACATGACTACTTGTTAGCTGACGCTGCATCAAATCACATTATTAATAGTTAGGTTTATTAATACCAGAGGGTGAAATAAGAAAGATACTGTAGCATTTTTAATATGCAACGCTAAATTCAATTGGAAGGATATGTTGTTATTAAAATATTTTGTTAGCAACATTGCCCGCTGCACTGTTTTTACACGAAATGTTATAGATTCGGCCTTGTTTGCTTCCATTAAATCACAGCGAGCATTAGCTCGGAATTAAACCCTGAATTGTTATCATATCGGTAGATGCTGTTTGTTTATTGTTTGCGTCAAGCCGTTCAGCGCGCTATGAATAGCCAAGCGCGAGCCATTCAGGTGAAAACGAATAAGAGCAATAACAAAACAACAAAGATGCGCGCTGTGTCATACCTTTCGGAAATCTTCTCTGTGAGTTTAATCTTTTTCATTTTCCGTAGCCTGCCTATATCCATGTAGCGTTTCTTCATATTATGGCTTCTGGTCCTTCTGGCTATTTAGTCCATTAAACAGGTAATTGTAGTAAGACTGGAGGTCTCATTTACAGTAACCTGAGCAGAAGCGCTTTGTGCGTTAGTGGAGGTGGATGTGCGCACGCTCGAGAACTTCACACAGAACCCAGCGCCACGACGAGGTGCGTGGAAGTACATCTGCGCTGTCTGGAGAACAAGAGACTCGGGGAAATGTTGCAAAGACGTGGCCAATGATAGAGAGATACGGTTTAATATTAATCAAAATCAACATTGTGCATTGATTAAAAAATACATTTTAAACGGTTGTTATGAGGCTTTCCAAATGATAGTGAACTGACCATTTTAAATAATAAACAGCTTTCCTGTTTGTATTACTGTGATAGGGCTGACACAGACAAACAGACAGATAGATAGATAAGAAAGATTAGCTGCATTGCTGGAATGTAACACTACAAAGCTGTGTGTCTGACACAAAATAACACTTCCCACTTCCACATGATGGTCTTCTTAAGAGAGGAAATGGCACCTTATTTTCAGATTGTGGCATTGCATAGTAAGTCAGTTTTACTGGTGAACTACAGGGTACTTCCAAGAGTGCACCACCCCACTTTCCCTTCCCTAATCAAAATATTTTAGAAATATATTGCTGTAAACTATTTGGATTTTGCAGTTTGTTCTCCTCAAAGCACAAGGTGAAGTCTTTCATCAATTTCTAAATGTCCTATCACACCATTGTGCATGTGGCTTGAGCTGGGATAGAGAATAAACAGAAAAGGGAAGGGAGCTTGGAATTTTACAAACTGGCACTTAAAAATGCATCAGTCTTTTAATTTTTAAAGCTAATTATAATGTATCCGAGAAACAAATTAAACACATTTTGAACGCATTTACACATTTATTTGATGCTTTTATATTATGCATGTATATAAATCACACTTTCCTAAACCATCTGTTTTCAGTTTGTGTAAAATTTTGAAATACTGAAAAAACAAAACAAAACATTGTTTCTTTCTGCAGCTAATGTCATCCTTTGTGCAAAACACAATACATTGACCATACGGTCAAAACAGCAAAGATTCAAGAAGCTGTCTTTGAAACATATGTAACATAAAGCATGTAATCTGTCAGATGAAAAATGAATGCAACACAGTCAAACTTAAAACAAGCATCATCCTGGTAGCCAGTCATCTATATATCTCAGTTACATCTGTGTTTGTGCAATTGTGCTGAAAGAATCTCCACATCCATCTGCTCCCACAGATTGTAAGGTCTGCTGTCAGATTCAGACATTTATTTTTGGGTGATGGGGAATGAATTCTGGTCCATCAGTTCTCCTACTCGCTCCTGGAGAATCTGGACAACTTCAGCTAGGATGAAAACATGCGTGTCGTCCAAATCCTGGATGATAAATTTCTTCCCCAGTGCCGACGTCTCATCCAGATATAGAAGAAACTGCTTCATAGCTGGGTCACTGTTTCATATTTTAAAAGAAGGATCATAAATGATGGTGCACTTGCGCAACTTTATTTCGAAAGTGCATATAAATAAATACATATAGCTATATATAGAGAGAGAGAGATACCTTGTGCCACAGTTTTCAGTTATAGGTAACAATAAAGAAATACTCTAGTAAGTCAACCACAATTAATATATTGATTCGACAGCCAAGTATATAAGGGGTTTCAAGATTAAGTTAATGCTGCTGCTGCTCACGCGATGTTAGCCATGTGGCGACCCGCTCCATGTAAACTAAAACGGCTTTAGACTACTCATCTCTTCATATGCTGCAAGTCCATATAACTTCATATTGATTTTTAAAATTATTGTTTATTTCAAAGTTAAAAAATCGAATCACAGAAAAATACTGAACGCACCTTTAAATATTAGGCCTATATTTAAAACTTACCATTCAACGAGAACTCCTTTCAAGACATTAACCATTTTGGAAGGGATGCGTTAACACTTCTGGTTCTTCAGTTAAAGCCTACGTATCTACAAAAGATAAAATTTTCCTGAACTTTAGAAATAATAACAAAACGCTAGCGTGAATGTTTGTAATCGTTACATTTCACATAAGTTTCTCCAAGCATATATTAACAAACCATATACATCTAAAAACAAGCAGTTTTGAAAATTAAAAAAAAAATCTTACAAGATTTTTATTGCGTTTATCTGTCAGTATGTTTTAGTCCTACAGTGTCCACCGTCTACAAACAAAGGTCTTCCTCTACTAACAGACTGATGTCCGATCTGTGAGCTCTACTGCCCTCTGCTGGCCCGGAGCACACTGCTCCTCCCAAAAGAAAAGGCTGCTATTGAGTGGAATATAAAGTTAGGACACACAGCTTTATTAAGTGTGATAAAGATTTGGCAATAATTGTATCTTACACATACTCAACATCAAAATAAAAGTAGTATGGTCCTATGCAAGTACTACAATTAATCCATTAGTACAAAAATAGTGGCAAATTACAGCCAGCATCAGCACCAACCTGTGAGTCTGAGGTAGAGTTACAAAGAAGGCTGGTGAGTTAAGGAAAAGGCTAGTTTTCAGCTTCCACTGAGAAAATAAATATTATAAATACAATATGCATTCATATTTTAAATTTAATTATACTTAATACTCATTTTTATTTGTTATAGCTTCCAGTTAAAATCAATACCGAAAAGTGCTCATTCTAAATTACTGAAAATGAAATACAGGCAACGGTGAAGCGGGCAAAACACATTAAAAAGTTAAACCCAGAGGTTTTAACAAAAAAAAAAGAAGAAGAAAAAAAACAACTCCAGTTGCAATTTTTGTGCTTCCTTGTATTCACAGTTAACAATATCTTTTAAAACATAATTATTGAACCCTTAAGAAGCAGTGAAATGGCAAGAGACCAATTCTGGATTGTGGACTTAGAGTTCACTTAATTCTCTGTCCTCCAAGAGCATCCTCAATAAACTGTAAAGTACGCTTATAGAGAAAGGAGTCCTTTTTTGCTGGCTTGCAGATGTTAAGGTGATCAACGTTCACCTGAATGAGGTCCCCAATACCCAGATCTGAAAGAGAAAAAGGAGAGGTTTTGTTTTTAGATAGCAAGCACCTAAAACTGTG
Organism: Enteromius radiatus; assembly: GCA_032357445.1. Taxonomy (NCBI): domain Eukaryota; kingdom Metazoa; phylum Chordata; class Actinopteri; order Cypriniformes; family Cyprinidae; genus Enteromius; species Enteromius radiatus. The sequence continues at coordinate 8,631,113 of JAUCMS010000045.1, forward strand.
AATTATGTAAACATGATACATCACAATGCCGCTTCTGACCTACCTGCTGACTGCGATGGAACTACCAACATTTTTAGCATCGGGCCAACGTAGGTTGGCAGAGATTCTGCAAAGCTAAGGACCTTGAACTCTTGTTCTTTTGCAATGTTCAGAAAATTTTCATTCAAGTCCCGTAACGCTGGGGAATCTGAGTCGAAACAGGTAAACAGCAAACAAAGTGCAAATTATATTTAGAATCTTAATCTTAACAGAAGGAATTAATATGGTATTAATATTTATGAAACAAAAATAGATCACATTATACCTCTACATAGTTCTTTTACTTCAATGGAGGGAAAAAGGAGGTACCGGACATTTACAGAATACTCTGCCATGAACGTGCCGTGATGAGGAACACTGTAGAACAGAATTCCCTTTGTGTTCTTGATCAGTGGACTGAGATCAGGATCTTTAGCGGCATCTAAGAGCATCTTTTTCACAAGTAAACCTGTGACACAAGTTTTGATTTAGAGTTACAAATGGATGTATTAGCTACAAACAGGGCTGCACAATCATTTTAAATACTGAAATCAGCCTTGTGAGATTATTAAACCTCTAAAAGGAATACAGTGTTTCCCACAGACCTTCACCTTATTTGTGCCAGCGGGAGGCGCTCCGCTCACAAACGCTGCTTTGTCAGACATTACATGCCAGATGAAATAAAAATCATATCCCACATTTTCTGAAGACAGTTGGTTTCCTTCAGAAATACAGTGATATAAAAACACTCACACACCAGGCTTTGATTTTGAAACATGCAGTCACAGTGGCTCATGTTTATTCAAGTCAAAGCCTTTTGAAAAGTCAGTTTTGATATTGTGGTGACCCGCCACAAATAAATCAATGTATGGGAAACACTTCAATATTAAACTAAAATTGCATTTTGCTATATATAGTTGCAATATGACATTGTAAAAACATTTGCATTGCTAATTATTAAGACAGCAACACAAATGTGATGTAAGAAGATTCAAAAAATTGCTTCAAAGTTGGGTGCTGGTTATTCTAAGACCCACCATGGACTAACCTCCCATACTGTGGGCTACCCACACCATAGGCCTGTCCCCTACACCTGCATCCTTCAATTTCCTCAGCAGTTCCTGACTTCTGTAAGCCAAGGACTTCCTGTATAGCATAAAAATCAGCGACAAACATGCATATTTGGTATGCTACGTGAAGTTAATCTGATTAGTAATGCACAGCACACAACAAAAAATGACTGTTTACCTTTGGTTTTCAGCAGGACACTTAGCCTTCCAGTCACTTAAATGGGTGTCATACTCAACCGACAGGATTCTGAGGTTTGGGCAGTCTGCAGCCAACCACGACTGTGGAAAATTAGACTGACTTTAGATTTCAGACTTTCAAAATACCTCTGATGCCCCGTAAAGCCAATACACGGCAAGTAATATTTAAGCTTCTATAAAAACATATATATTTATATATATCTATATGACCTTAGGCCAGCATTCAGTGTAGTCCTCTCGAACCCCTTCCACCTTGTCATCTTCTGTCACATCAAGGTCCTTTTGACGCCAAGTTTTAAAAGCTGCTCCCAAGAGGCCGTGCACAAAGAGAACATCGGCATTGATTGGCTGACTGAATATGAAGAATGAAAAACATAATTAATCCTCACTAAACAAAAAAAACATTTCATACATATTCAGCAAAGATGCATCAAAAGTTACTTTTGTAGGACTTTTATGACAGATTTACCCTCAATATTAAGCAGCACAATAGTTTTGAACACTGATAAGATGTTGCTTGAGCAGCAAATCAGAATGATTTCTTAAAGATCATGTAACACTGAAGACTCAGCTCTGCCATCACATGAATAAATGACATTTGAAAATATACTACAATAAAAACACTTACGGTATTTTGATCAAATAAATACAGACTTCGAGAGCATAAGAGGAAGTTCACATAAACATGCATACTTAGTGCGGCATTGTGGGTGCAATATGTAAACACCATCCTGGTACTTCTGCCTTACTGCATCTCTGTCCAGATTGGCTAAAGCACGGGCAGCATGAGATGCCTGCATGATATGTGGTGACTGGATCATCTCAGCCAGGACAGCCACCCAACCTAAAGGTCAACCACAAAAGAAAATAAAGAACTACTCTTTTTCAACATAAAATCAATTATTCGAAAATATAAAGCTAACCTGACTGTACTATGGCTGTGTGCAAGCTCTCATTCAGGGTGAGGTTTCCAATTATTCGCACAATGTTGCGCTGAATTTTTGGAGAGTCTCTGCGAAGCTGATAGACTCTTTGCAATAGCTGCAGTCCTCCATTAGCAACAATGTGGTCACAATGACTTTGGACCTGTAAGCAAAGAACAAATAAATGCTGATAATTGATTCATTTAAGGCCATAAATTACTTAAATTCTTAATACAGATTAACTGAAGGTACACCTCAAGAGTATAGTCTCTCAAAACATCACTGAACATCCTGTTTTCTTTGATCGATGCTTACTTCCTTGCTACACAAATATATATCGCTTTGCAGAGTTTGTAAATCTTCACCTTTGAGTGCTGCACCAGGGCCTGCAGGCAGAATGTCTCCACCTTCTCAGAGGGGGTGGAAGTCAGACTTTGGGCATAGGGCAAGCCATTTCCTCCAAAACACCATAGCCCTCCCTATAATCACAGGCCAAAATGCACAGCTAACTCAGTGGCATTTTATATGGATATAAATTTGATTAAAGTAAGTACAACGCTGCTTGAACACTTTTTCATGATCTTTGATTCCAGAAGTGTATTTTCCATTCATTTTCTTCATGGGGATTTAAAAAATGACTTGGTACATGGCAATTAACAATATTACAAAGCCTAAAAGTAAAGATAAATACATATACACAAATATGTAGGTAGTTTGAGATCACAGGTTATTGTTAAACAAGCTATGGAGAAAAAGACTTTTTTTTTAGGAACTGTTGTTTGACTATGTATGTCTCACCCGTTGAGAGGCTAGTGATTGGCTGCTCTCTCTTAGTGCCAAAGATGTGAAGTACTGCACACACAGGTCCACCTCTGACTGGGGCAGAGATGCCAGTAACTGCCTAAGCCCATCCTCTATAGATATATCCTATAGATGCACACAACATTAGCACAGAAATCTGACATTACACAGCAGTTCAATTTGGCTATTGTCTGAATGATAGCTACCCACATCATCAGTGTGCGGCAGTGAAGGTGGAGGGAGAAAGAAGCGCAGGTCCACGTTAGGTATGCGAGCGAGAGCCACAGCTGTGCGCTGATCTACCGCCTGTGCTGCAGTCCGGTACTGATAATCTGTGACGGAAAAGACAAAAGACCATTCAAAATGTCTTTGGTAGGCAAAGGGCTCTGCGCAATAGAAATAAGTTTTGCTAAGCAAGAACAAGAGCAAGTTTTCAGTAAATTCAGCAGAACATGAAAATTTACAAAAATGACAAAAGTCTGAAAAAACTGAAGTGTGCTGCCATCTCTCACCCTGCCAGTGGTGATTCTGGGCCAGTTCCTGCACCGCCTGCTGTCTCACGACCCGGTCGGCAGAGTGAGTCTTCTTTAGCAGCACCCATAGCGCACATTCATGAGGGTCTGCGTCTAGATGACTGAGATGCTCTGATATAAACAAACATCAACATATGCACACTTCACATAATTGCAAACACAGAAATATACTAGAACTAATTTATAGAGCACATTTAAACACAACTGCTGTACAATGAATAAAGATGAATTAAAAGGGAACAAGATTAAAACTTAAATAAACAAGCAATAGACAGTCAGTTTAATACACCCAAATATAATATTTATAACCGAAGGAAAGCCGGAATAGATATCTCTTAAGACAGGATGTAAAAGCAGTGATGAATGGGGCTGGTGTAATGTAAATTATGTTAAAATTGATTTAATATGAAGTCTATGATAAAAATGATTGATTTTTTTGGCAAATTCTGGCCTTCAGCTAAACATAGGGGAAGTAAAGGACTTCTAATCAGCTCTCTACACATTTTTCTACTGCCATTGCTTACTCTGCTAAACTTTTTATTCTAAATACACAGTACCTTTAGTGTTTAGAGTCAATAGGATTTTTACTTTTTTTTTTTTTTTCATCTTACTGACCCCAAACTTTTCACAAGTACTGTATATTAGAAACTACTCTTCAGCCTCAAACCTGGTGCCACGTATGCTGCGATTAAAAAAGAAAGATCAGAGTGTATTAGATTCCATATGTAGAAGAACAGGACAGACATTAAGATACCTGCCCTATTTAAAACATTACAACATTCCATGTCAGTTCCTCTTTGTGCAGATACAGGTGACACCTAGGTCAAAAATACTGTCAAGTTAACTTTCCACAGAAAGCAGATGTTTCCTGATATGCAATAACCATACTGTCCACTAAAGTTTTTTCTAAGTATGGGCTCAATTATAACCATGCTGTTTCACACAGTGTCTACCGTGAATCAATATTTTAAAACAGGCACCAATGCCAATGCAAAAAGAGATGAAACCACTCACCATCCAATGGGCGAAGAAGAACTCTTGATGAAATTTCAAGAAACTTTCTAGCTGCTTTATGAAGTTCCTTCCTGGTCTTGATAGTAAAGCCTAGAAAAGAAATAAAGTCTGTATACGTTTGTACACATTGATTGTAAAACAAAATACCTTAACGGGCTGTTTTAATGTCTAATTATGCAAATTCTCAAACAATCTATCTAAAATACTTCAGCAAAAAAGAAAATCTAATCTAAGGCATAAAGGTCCTGCAAAAAAACAGAAAGAAAGGATGAATCGTTTATGGTGTGGTATTCCTCAGTTGTTTTCGAGAAAAATAAATGTAAATGCAAATGAATCTTTTGGCTCACTGATATTTACATATTTACTCTCTCAAGCACAAACACACACACAGTGAAGATTGACCCAGAATGTACCAGAAGCAAGGCTCTCCTGTTCTCTATTAGTGGTGTGAGTCAAGTATATGTAGGACTTGTGCTTCTCCTGTAGTATGGCACTGGTGTCGATAGTGACGGCCTGGTTCAGAGTAACCACCTCGTATGAGATGAAAACACAGCCTCTGTGTAAGCAAACTTTGGTTAGAATGGTTTAGAAGGTATAGCACTATTAACAGCCGCTTCCATTCCATGTGCAGCATGACACTGTATACTATCATTTTATTGATGGTTTGTTAAGTCAATGCAAAAAATTAAAAATAATATAATAATAATAAATATTAAATAATAATAATAATAAACCTACCCCAATACTATTGCTCCTGTCACTTTTGCTATTTTTCCTGAAAACAAAAAAGAGGGGGAGGAAAAAAAACAATGTGACGAATTATTCAGTTAAGCATTTCGAATAAATCTGTCAAGTTATATATAAGAATGCATAGGCAAGTAGTTTAATTTATGGTATATATATATATACACATGACTGTTGAAGTGTTTGGGGTCAATTTAAAAAAAAAATATATTTATTATTTTAATTTTTAATTTCATTTAATGATTTAAAGTCTCCTGTGCTCAATAGTGCTGCATTAATTTGATCATAGTGTAAAAACAATAATATTGTTTAAAATAACTGCTTTCTATTAGAATATAGTTTAAATGTAATTTATTCATGTGATGGCAAAGCTGAATTTTCAGCAGTCAACACTAATACTTTCTAATCATTCTAATTCTTTGATTTGTGGCTCAAAAACATTTTTAATTATTATTATTATGAAAACTGTAAGCAGTTGCCCTGCTAATTTTCTTTGGTGGAAACCATCATATTTTTTCAGGATTCTCTGATGAATAGAAAATTTCAAATTTGTTTGAAAAAGAAATCTTTTGTAACATTCTATAATATTTACGGTCACTTTAACTCGTCCTTGCTAAATAAATGCGTAATTTTCTTTTCTTATATAGACCCCTTTTAAACAATGTTTATCAATAACTACAAAATATATTTTATTTTAGTTTATATTATTTTATTTATGTTTATCGTTATAGAGTTACAATAAGAGTTTTGAAATTTATGTAATACGACCCAAAGTTACAAACAATTCTAAATAATTTTATGCCCTAAATTTAAAATAAAAAAAACTTAAAGCGGTTTTGAAAAACTAAGAGAGCTGCCTTTCTATTAGGCAGCGTTTTGGAGCAACATAAACACCATAAATGCTCTGTAGGTAGGTTCCAGAGTCTTACTAAGGTCTCTCCATGGCAGTGCTCTCTTCACAGCAGGTCCAGTGGTGCTCAGCCTCCGGACCCGGATCAATCGCAGGGCGGACGCAGACATTGGCGGCTTCACGAGCAGAAATCCGACGATGGCACACATTAATGTTGGCCAGAGGGCCGGTGAGACATGTATGCCCACTGTTTATGACTGCTGGCGATTTAAAATAATCTTCTCACGTCGATTATTATAACGTTAACCTAAATACTAAAAAATTAAGAAAAGAGGTGGTGGAATCATGGTATGAGCATCACAGCACTGTCAGTTGTTTTTTAAACAGTCAACACACTTCTTTACCGATAGAGACTGCTGATATTGATACTGCTCTAAAATACCTTCATTTGGTATGGTAACGTTACGTTAGTCGGCTTGTAGCCTATGTAAAAAGCCGAGGTAACGTTAGTAACTTATTCTAGCGAAATGCATTCTCTGCGCCCACGACCGAAACTGTACGTTAAATGTGCATTTTACCTATAAAAATAGAAGTTCCTTCCAATGAACACGGCATAAAAAATCACTTTTGACAGAAAATATAAACAGGAACTGCTTTCAGATTGAACGCACATGAACGTAGAGCGTCATTACCGTAAGTAGCGCAAACATCAGTGTGTCACGCGTCAAAAATGCCCTACCGTAATACTCCAATGCGCACACCATTGTTTAGTGTTATCACCCTAACTTGTTTAGGAGGAAATTAAACAATTCTATCTTTTCCAAACCCCTGTATTAATTTAACAATAAAATTGTAAAACAGTAGAAGGACATCAACACATATCATTTTCATAACTTTTTACACTCTTGCATTAACTTGGCATCTTCCATCCACAATGCTTCTTTGGAATCTTGACAAGATAAACACTGGGACTGAGAGGAAACCTCAAAGTGCAAATGGCACAGTTGGTAGACATTTTAACGTGTTGAGACAGTTCCTTCCTCTTGTCATGGAAATTCACAACTTACCCATGGGTGTGAAGGATGCCAGGTCACTTCCAGGATGTGTGTGCTTTAAACACTCTGTAACACCTTTGTCCTTGGTCTGTTCATTCCTCAGTACCCGTTTTCAATGATAGATCATGGCCATGTGTAGCTCTCTAAAATGGATAAATTAAAAAGGATTGTTCACTTGAAAATGAAAATTGAAAATACTGTTGTTATATTCAAACTTGTGTGACTGACTTTTTTTTTCTGTGGAATAAATATTTTGTGTTTCACAGAAGGAAGTCAGCAGAAATAAAGTGATTGCAACATAAAGGAGGCTAAACTAAGACAGAATTAAAATTTTGGGTGAACTATATCCCTTTTATGGTATAAGTGTAAGATGCATGAATTAAAACATTAATAAGATGCAAAAGGCTATTGCTATTGCAGACTGCACTGTGTCAGTTTATTTTTATGAGTACAATTGCATTGAGAAATACTTCCAAAAGACTCGAGTTCACAGAAAACAAACCATTAAATGCACAATCTAATGAGTTTGGTGCTAAACGATTTGAAATACGTGTTTGCAATAGAGATCAGTAATGTTATCTGATTTGTTCCCATGCTTATTACGACCTTCAGTATCTCTTACTTTATCTCTCTCTCTCCACTTATCACATTTTCTCATCTTTTTCTCTCACTCTACACAAACTCCCCCTTTTGTCTTTACTAAGTCAATAAAGCAGACCTGTGGAAACCAAAAAGTTAACTATCCCTTTCATACTATTTCTCATATAAGTATTTCAGAATGACTTAAAATAAAGAGTCCAAAAAGATGTTTTCACAATGATGCCATAAAATATTTATTTTTTTAGTTCAACAAAGAACTTTTCATGGAACAGTTCTTAAAAGAACCGTTTCTTTTCTTAGTGAGAAGAACATTTTAATAATCTAAAGAACCTTTTTTCCACTATAACCTTTTGTTCAATGGAATGTTCCCTGGATATATGGTCCCTCAGGATTAGATGCCAATAAAGAACCTTTATTTTTAATAAAATACAAACAAACATGAATTTGCAAATATACACACATTGAAAAACTGGCCATGTTAGAATATGATGTAGGACATCCATATTGCTTTAAACTGTCCAATTTTCTAGTCCAAGTCTATTAATACATCTTCCTCCATCACTGTAGCATCTCCTCTTCCTTCATGTGGTTGTCTCCTGATAGGCTCGTATGATGCTCTCATAGGCAGGTGGTGGAGTCTGGCCAGCATGAAAACCCCTTAGATTGCTGTTGCCCCAGAAGGAATCTGGCCTGTTTCTGGCCTGGGGTGGAGTGACCATGGAACTGACAGTGCTGGTGGAGCCAGCCGCCCCAGGGCTGGCAGTGAGAGTGGGGGTCCGTGGCAGGCTGCCCTGGGTACCCTCTTCTGCCTCACGAGCTATCTGGCTACACTGGAGAAGAGGATGAAAAGTAGATGCCCGGAAGCTCGACTTGCGGCCCGGTGAGTCACCATAGTCTATCGGTGAGGACGAGGTTTGCCGATGGAAGGAGAAGGCAGCACTGGCCAGACTGTTGTTGCTGCGTCGGTCGCAGCTACTGCTGTGTCGACTGTAGCCTGGCCGAGAGCGTGGCGAGGATGAGCGGGTGGTGGAGCGGGACTGGTGGATGGGTACGCGAGTGATGGTGGCTGAAGCTTGTCGACGAGACATCCAGATCAAGATCATATAGACCAGAGCTCCCAGCAGAAGACCAACAACCATAGAAAGACAGAAGGCCAGAATCAAATCCCCTGGAGAAAGTAAACAAATAAAAGTTGTTAAAACAGATTTTTTTTAAGCAACAGAGTTGATACTAATAAGTGGACTTGGAAACATTCCAAGAGCAAGGTCTGAAGCAACCTTCCAAACATAAACAAAACTTAAAGACTGTCCACTAACACTAGTAACAAGTCTTGTAATAATGGTCAAAAATAGTGGGAACCAAGGCAACATTTTACTATTTACTATACTACACTAAAGTATTTAATTGTGGTTGTCATTCCTAAAAAAATTGTGTTAGCCTGTTATGAGTTTTAAAGGGAACATTCAATTATTAAAAAAAAAAGATGAAAGGTGAGAGAATCCCTATAATGCAGGGTGAATGTCGCGCGCCGAATGAATTCCCGCGTTTTACCAGAAGATGGCGCCCGAAGCTAAATCATCCATACATTCATTTTACAAAGCACTCGTTCGTGGCAACGTAATACAACACAGGTACAAATTCATTGAACATTGATTATTAATTAGTTTAACTACTGTTTATACATAATTTCTGTGACAGAATTCAAAACAAATCCTTTAATCTTATTATTGAAGCGACCTGATTTAAATGACTATGAAGCAATCTATGCAAAACCGGTGCACTCAGTCTGAAGTCTGAATTCACTCATTCGTTTTTATTGAATCCTTCAAGTAAACTGAATGAGTGAACTAATGTAGGGAATAGGGAATGAGGGTATAGGGGGCGATTTCGGATACAGCCATGGTTGCAATCGTGTCTCCCATGTCTGCAGCGACATGGCGTAAAATGTCGTGATCCTAGTGACACAGTTAAAAGTAAAATGAAAAACCGTCACATTTTTAATAATTTCACTGCCCTGTGTTTTGCATTTTTAAACGCCTTTTTATTGTGGTGTTGGCGAACTTTCAAGGTAGGAAGTAACCATAGCAGCAGAAGCGTCATCAAGATCAGTTTTAGGCGGCATCATGTCGTAAACATTTCATTTTTGAGATGTTTGATGCTGTCTGACAAACCGTGCTAGTGGCGCCAAAAATAGGAAATGACAGACAGAATCTCGACCAGTCTGTAAGAATAATAATTCTCTTGTCTTCTTTTTTATGGAACATGCTGTTTAACGGTTACCTTAATTCTTAATTAAGTATATATATATATATATATATGTATACATATATATATATATATATATATATATATATATATATATGTTTCACATGGCTAATGACGTGTTAACGGCGTTTTACTCCAATAACAAAAAAAGTTTTCTCTGTAGGGTCATTAATCAAGGAGAAAATATCAGGAGATTGAAGGTCAGCCAGGCAACTCAAAGTGGGCGGGGCCAAATTCCACAATAGAAGGCGCACCCAATGTTTTCTTATCCTTTACAGTTAAAATTAATTAAATAGTTTTTATTTTAGGAAGCTTCCTGTTATGATTTAATTGTCTACAAAAATGCCAGTTTCATTAGCATACACTGACTTCTGTCTGGCACAGGCCATTTAAGGTCCTTTGAAACCTACAGTACTTTTAGTGAGAAATTTGGCTTTGAATGTCCTCACTTAAAATTAGTTTTAAAAAGAATATAATTATTCATAGTTAGGAGCCAGAGTTGTTTAAGCACTGTATTTGATTGAAGGAGGCACATTGTAGTCATTTTTCACAGCAGCGCCTAACTATTCTACAGATTATTATTAGTATTATAAGAATATAACATCAAAAACTTGCTAGAGACATGTGTGTAAAATAATGTGGATGTTTATATGCAACTTTCTCCCTAGGTGAAAGGAATCACAGTCCAGAGTGAAGGATCATCTGGAAATGACATTTGGAAAGACCGAATGGAAAAAGCTGCACACTGTCGGTATTGTTTTTTTATGGACCACTTTTGCCAATATATTTTGCTGCTAGTTACGACAGTCTGCATTTCTGTTTCTTAAAAGACTCAACACAGCATTTTCTACACTTCAGATTTTTTACAAAGTTGACATTGTTACACTGTGAGTTAATTTGTGTGTAGGAGAGAGAGATCTCTTTATAAAGTGTGAAAATATGTAAAATATCTTACTTAATCCAAAGGACACCAGTATTTCCACAAAAGGATGAGTGCTGTTATCCGCCATAGCTCCCTCCAGAGATACCGGGGAGACGAGAGAGGACACAGTCTCTCCCCTCCAAATCTTTCCTTCTTTCACTCTTCCTTTTAACTTTCTCTTGTGTCTCTCTCTGTGTCTGTCCAACTCCTCAATTCCAGGGACCCTCCTCTCTCACTTTCTCTCTGTTTGTGTCTCTTTTTCAGCCCCAGACTGCTCAGCACTGTGGCACACAGGATCCTCTCCAAGGCCGGGGTCGCTAGTCTGTTGTTTGTGGAAAAGCAAGTCTTCACTTCACATTTCCTGCCTTTCCTGTGTAAAATTAGCAGCAGACTGTCCTTATCTACGCAGACCAGGGTTCCTGTGGGATGGAGAGGAAAGGGAGGAGGGTACCGAGAGGAGGAGAGTCAAGGTGTGTGTGAAATCATTTGCTCCAATCATTTTTCCCCATTCCCCTGGCCAAAATTCCTCATATTTTACCTCTTCTTATTTCCTTTTCACTTCCAGACACTTGACATGAATGATGGCATGAACGTTCTGTGTCACTACTGATGGCATTTGGCCAGATTGCAGTGGCGAAGAGCTAGTAAAAACTGTAATATTGAGGAATAATACTACTTGAAATTATTATTATTGTTATACTTCATTAATAAAAATAGTATTATTATTTAAAAATAATAATGTATTTAAATGTATTATATATTTTAACATTTTATTAATTTTAATTATTTTTTTTAACAGTTATGTCAATGTCACTTAAGAAATGATTCTAACATTTTTTATTGTTATTAATAATAAAAAGTAAGGTGTGTGCGTCTCTGAGGGAGAGAGAGCAGGAGAGATACAATATGTGCTTGCCGTACATAATAAAACGGGAATGAGCTGTTGTTTAGATCATACTGATTATTATGTTTACTTGTTTGGCCAGTGCCATTGTGGGTTTTGGTTATTTTGCTGTTGTTAGACCTTTGAAATAATTGAAACCATTTGGCAAAGTGATATAAAACTGTAATGTGGTCAAAGAGCTGCCTGGTTCACTGTGCGGTTCGCCGAAAATAATTGCACGCCTTAGAATGTTCATCAGCCAATCAGATTCAAGCATTCAATGGCCCTGTAGTATAAAATAACACAATACAATATGAATACAATATAAAAATTATATTTAATTATTTGTTTTTAATAACAAAACATTAGAGAATGTGTTCATTTATTTATGATATCTTTTTCACACATAACCACTGTCAACATAGCCATGGCAGCTGAAACACTTAAAAAGCATTCAGAATTCTTTAAGGATTCCAGCACAGGAAACCAAATCCAAACAGATCAAAACCATGCATTTTTCAACGTATTTCATAACAAGAGATTTCGTAACAACATTTCCAAGATTTCTGAGCTTTTACTGTTCCATTTTGTCTGCTCTAGTAGTCGTGCTGGTCATCACAGCGCTTCAGATTTTCCATGTAGAGTGCCAGCTCTGTGCTGGGTTATCCTGGCCAGGCTAACTTTTACAAAAAACAGAATCCTGATAAGATCCTGTAAAGAAAGCAGGATTTTGCCACGAAACAGACCACTTTCACCTCTGTGAGAACTTTGTTCTTTCATTCATAGTGTTCATTAAGGGTATCTAAAGGTTAGTGATTAAGGACAGTAGATAGCACAGGATTTCACTGAGTCACATGAGTCACTGATCTGGGAGGAGCGGGACAGGCCCTACACTGACATTTCCTCCTATTGTTGCTTTGTGTTGTGGAGTGCAGATACCAACTGTTGCCATACACAGGTCTGAAGTATACATTACACTTTATTTTAGCTTATTTTGTGTTTTCTATTATGATTCTCTATGCCAAAAACATCCCCAGTTCATGTTTGGGACAATTAAATTAATTATTTTTTAAATTTAATAATTTTTTAATTACACTTATTTAAAAATATTTATTTTTAAATGTTTTTTTAAAATACATTATTATTATTACTATTATTATTATTTTATATATTCCTCCCCTGTAGTGCAGTGTATGTTTTTGCACATTGTATAATATATTTCATTTGAGTTTTCTTTTTTCTTATTTTTTTCTATGTTTTTTTACTCCTTTATCCTATCCTATCCTATCCTATCCTTTCCCGTCCTATCCTATCCTTCTTTTCTTGATGAACAGCAGATGGCTCTGTTACTCTTTGGCTCTGAACATGTTGCAGCATAACAGCACTGCAGGCTGAATTTAGATTTGATCTGATTTGCATTTCAAATAATTCTCTGGACATCACCATTCTTGATCTTATTTGCTAATTGGTTTGTTTGTTTGCTTGTCAGCATGAAACCCTCTCTTTCTTATCCATTTCGAGTGGGGTTGAGGTACACAGGAAGGTGCACAGGCTTGCCACACCAGGAAAACATTTAGCAAGATGTTGATGTTTGTCTCCTAATGGGCTTTTCAGATTGATGTACGGTACAGAGGCTTCACGGTGGCTGCTTGGAAAAGGTGAGTGAATGAGAATGACATAAGATCCTCTGCGCACAAGGACTTGTGTCAGTAACTTCACACTGTGCTCTCTCTCTCTCTCACATCCATCTGCAGTGACCGTGTAGAGGTCATTGCTAAGCGTTGCTCTTTGAAAACCAGCAGACTCAGCAGAGTGGTCTCTGAATCCCGAGCTTAATGCTCTAGTCAGGCTTTGACTTTCACTTTGCCTTTTGCCTATAACATGCATGTGTATGATTGAACCGGTAATGGAAGTGAAAAGCATAACGCCGTATCTCTGGTATGAGAGTTTTAACCACCCCCTCTTGAATTTCACTTAATGGAGTCCCATGCTTGAGACACACCATTTTCCAACATCTTTTGCATTTTCTATGAGCGGAAGCTCAGACATGTAACCCGCTTTAATCAAATCACTTAGAGTAATGTTGTCTGGCTTTGCTAAAGTAACACACTCACACACAGCAGGACTCGATTCGGGCCTCAATATTGGACTGCACTTGAGATCTGCACTCTGATTGGACACAAGGTGGCAGTGAAAACTTATGCTGATGCCTACAGTAGAGTGTGAGAGGCAGAAAGAGAGAGAGTGCAAAGGGAAGAGGCTGCTTCCTGTAGAAGCCACAGAACTTCAAGGGGAGGAAAGAAAACGTATGTTTGCATGGCATGCACTGATTGAAAACAATTACGCTTTTCACGTAGACCTCAGCTGGTCCTGGATCACTGGAGGAGTGTCGGGTGGAGCCGCATCCGCTGACCTGCATCAGCACCACTGACTTCAAATCAGTGGAATGGCATCTGCTCAGCGCTATGGCCGTTCAGACCGGGAGATTGCCAATGAGATGCAGAGGCTGCAGGGTAGGTGCTTACGCATGCTTTTTCTTAAAGGTGACCTCGCCACTGTGTAGGATGACACAGCATATATGTACTCAAGAATGTAATTTTCTTTAAAGGCTGTAATGACGTCTGTATGGGTTCTGACTTGGATTGTAATGTGTGTGCATGTTTTGTTTGATGTCTGCAACTGTGAATCAGTACGATTATGCCATTGTTATTTGGCTGCCCGGGGTCAGTACTGTACGTCTCTCTGCAGCTGTATGATGTGAGACTTGTGATGCAATTACTAGGAATTTTACAGCCGCATGCAAAGTTTACGCATGGTTTCCAATTGATGCTTTGCGGTGCTTATGACGTCTCCTGTTGCGAAATCATCCTTTGGGATGCTTTCTGTCCTGGCACTTGAGGAGAGTTTGTTTGCCTTTATGTGGATAGACTTTCAGTCTTATTTTCTAGAAGTTTAAATAATGTAAAAAATATAGATGCTCTTTAGATTAAGAACTGAAAGCCAGTGCATCTTGGGTCAGTTTGTTATTGACCTGGATTGTAGTGCTTGTGTGCCCTTTATGTGGACCACTTTTAAGATTGAATCAGAGGCAGAGAGAGTGAATGAATGGAGAAATGAGATTAGGATGAAGAATTGCCCAGAGAGAGACAGCAGGAATGAAGAAAGAGAGGGTTTAAGAGCAGAAGAGCTGACTGTTGGAGTTCTTTCTGCAATAAACACGGTACAGTGTTTCACCTCTAAAGTAAATTTTATCTGCGATTATGAAATGCTCTGTTATAGCATTTCATAGCGTTTTAAGTAATGGTTTAATGACAAAATTCCAGTTATCATCGTTTACTTAATCTCATGTTATTCTAAATCTGTATGACTTGATTTTTGTCCTGTGGAACACACATAGAGAGATTTTGGAGATTTTTTTTACTTTTTTTGTACTATAAAACTATAATCATAATATTTTGTCTGAAGACATTTGACCACTTTGTGTGATTAGTAAATAGAAATATGTATTGATGTTCACATTCAGATAAACAAACATTTACCCCAAGCCAACTGCTTAGTTGATTTTCAATTCGTAAATAAATTGTTATTTTGAGTTGGGTCTTTTCAATGAAGTTCAGTGTTTTTTTATTACTATTATTTATGTATTGTTATAATATTTATTCTAAATGTTTAAAGTAACTTTAAAATACTTACAATTTTAGTAATTTAGTCAAAAAAAGTTATATTTCTATTTAGATATTGTGAAAGTTTTTCACTCCTGGATTTGGGGATCCTCTGCCATTCCTCCTTGCAGATCCTCTCCAGTTCTGTCAGGTGGGATGATAAACGTTGGTGGACAGCCATTTTTAGTACTCTCCAGAGATGCTCAATTGGGTTTAAGTCAGGGCTCTGGCTGGGCCATTCAAGAACAGTCACAGAGTTGTTGTGA
>JAUCMS010000045.1:8647016-8662838 GCA_032357445.1 Enteromius radiatus
ATGCATTGTGAGCTGTAAGGTCTTATATAGACAGGTGTGTGGCTTTCCTAATCAAGTCCAATCAGTATAATCAAACAAGTTAAATATTTGAGTGTCACAGCAAAGGGTCTGACTTATTTTGTGTAAAGTAATGTGTTTTTTGCAGTTTCTGCATACTTTACATTGTTGCTTCTCCTCTAAGCCCCGCCTTCTGAAACAAGTCGATTTTTACACAGCTCATCGTTCTAAAAAAGCGAGGTGTGCTCTGATTGGCCAGCTATCCAGTGCAATGTGATTGGCCGAATGCCTCAAGCGTTTGGTGGAAATGTCATGCCCCTTACCATAACTTGATGCCATGTTTTTCCCCTTCATATTCAGTGTGAAAAGACTGATAAGATGTTGTACCCAGTGTCAGTCTGACTATGATCATGATGTAGTAATCTGTTGTTTATACTGTATCACTGTTGCACACTATACTGTATTTTCTGTAGGTAACATGTTGGAGGCTTAAGCTTTGGTCGTCCTAGAAACCAGAAGTGGAGCAGTGTATTGAGTGTCAGACCAGATTGATGGTGTGTAAAGATGCTTGTGGGGGGGAATGAATCATGTGATGCTAACTAAGTATGTTATTCAGTATGCCATTACTTTCTTCCACCTCATTGGTTGCAAAATTAAGGCAGGGCAGGAAACGGCCCTAATGACATACTCGTGTGTGTGTGTGTGTTCATGACTAATATAAAACAGCAGTGGTAAAGCTGTCGCATCATGACACTGCTTAAAGAAAAAAATGGTCACCTCTTTAAAGTTACTTTATTATGTATTTTAGAGAGAAATGTCAATCATATAGTTGTCATACATCAAAGAGTAAAGAGTAATACATCAGCTACTTTGGGTAAGACAAAAGTACAGCCAATCAGGGAAAAAAATGAATGGAGTTCAGTACATAACGCTGTATGTGTGAAGATTAGGTAGCCATAGAGGAGAAACCCATCTTTGTTTGTCTGAATATGATCATCAAATGTAATATAGACTATACATAATCCATTTTTCTTGTCTTGCATTTTTCTGCATAAAATGCATTCATTTTGCACTTGAGTTGAGTTTTCCCTCTCCTCCTGAGTGAGCAGATTAGAGTTGCTAATCAGACCAATTTGATCCCCTGCTTTGATCAGATTAGATTACCATTTCTGTGTGTGCAAGTGTGACACTGAGAGCTTCCCTTCCTGCCTTAAACAAAGAGCTCATCAGCAGCAATATTCATTGGGATCAAAACATTTTAAAGCATCATTTAAATGTCCTGTTTTATTTCTGAAAACAGAGAAGTAAGTCTGGCTAATGAGCACCTGTTTTCATAATGGGAGCGCATGCAGGCACTGATCGCTTACTCGTGGGCCACATTAGATATCCTCGAGATGTTGTTTATTCCTATTAATCATAGCATGTCATGGATTTAGTTAGATTAGGGTCTACTGAGAAATGCAGGTTATAAAAACAGATTGTTTTTTTTAACTATGCTTCAATATTAATATACATTGAAATATATCTATATATAATATAAACATATTTAATATATAATATAAACATATATTCAGTTCATTCAAATAAATTACTAAAAGACATTTGCATGTACCTATATTCAAATGAGCCCATATGTAACAGTAACTGGCACATATAATGTCTATGCCTAGTTTTTTCCTTTGTCCTCTTTTTTTTGGATACAGTACCTCACATCCAAACAGTGGCAGGTTGTTGAAATAACAGCAATTAGTGGCACCATATGGCAGAAAATGGCAAGTCTGCTTTGAAGCCCTCCCAGGCTACAAATCTTTCCATATGCTAAGGAATTTTGCTATTTATTATCTCTCGTTATCCAGACAGAAACGCCTCTTCTCTGCATACGTCCTATATTTCAGTGTTTTTGCAGTGGTCATCGTGTAGGCGGTCATAAGACCACTTCTCCATCTACATGCTGGTGGGCTGAAATGAGCTTCGCAAACATCTGGGGAATGGGTCACACGCTACTGCACGCTGCACTTTTTTCCTCTCTGTGATTGATGTGTGCATTGATTGGGAAGTTAGTTTGGAACTGTAGTTAGTTTGTCAAACTACAATTTACTCAATTTAAATGTAGTTAACCTACAGTTAAGGTCTCTATAGAAATATAGTTACTTAGCACTGTCTGTTGTTGTTGTTGTTTCTACCGCACCATCTATCTATCCATATATCTATCTGTCTGTCTGCCTAATTGTTCTCTTAAGTCTGTTGTTAAATTGATCAGGTTCCTTAGGTCAAACTAGTTTACAAAAACAGTCTGAAATATATGTTAGTTTATAGGATTGTTCTGATTCAATGTATTTATCACATAAAGCTATGTAAATACAGCAGTAATAATTAATTTCTTATATATATATATATATATATATATATATCTTTGATTGTTTTTTTAAAGTTGTCTTAAATTTGCATTATATTAAATGTTGGAATGTTTTGAGTTACCTTAACTCAGCAGTTCTCAGTTCAGTCCTCGCCCCTTTAAACTGGAATCATGCTCTAATATTCAGAGATGTCTGCTTCACAGGGCACTTATGTAGTTATGTTCATATAGAACAAATGTCTGAAGTAATAACAGAAACATAGGAAATGTGCGAAGGGGTGAATGGAATTAAGAACCGCTGCCTTAACTCGTTGGGTCTAGTCAGGTTGTTTGGTCATGGTTAGTTTAGTTTTTATAATAACATGCTTTTTGAAAGCTCCAGATCTTTTTTCATTGTAATTGAGTGGTAAAGAGCAACCAACACATTCTTCAGAATTTCTCCTTTTGTGTTCCACAGAACAAAAAGTCATATGAGGAACAACATGACGGTGGGTAAATGACAATGTTAAGCGCACTTCCAGCTGAACTGCACTTCTGAAATACTGCATTCTCCACATGCTGAGAGAAAGACATAAAGAGGCACATGGAGGTCATCTCATGTGCTCCAGCTCTCTCTCTTTAAGTCTACTCACACCACCGCTGGCACAGTGCCACACAGAAATGGAGCAGGACAGAAAGAGAGGGAGAGAAATGGGTCAGTTCTGGCGCTCTGCCACAATGGCTGTGTAATGATGTGCCAGATATGGCAGAAACCGGCCCATTCTCTACTGACCAACACGAGCACAGACAGTCACCTTGAACGCTGTGGAGCTGTGAGCTCCTGTGGTTGCAGTCCTCCTCCATCAGTGTCTCCCTCGTCTCTCTCTCTCTCCGTTTCACCACACAGACTCAGCATTCTGTTTCAGCCCTGAGCTGCACAAAGACGTAATACAATAGAGGCGGAAACACAAAACAAGGTGCTGTAGGTCAGCAAAGTACAAAACAGATGTTGTGTGCAATAATATTAAAGACGTAGATCACCCAAAAATGTATTTTTGTGATTGTGTTCTCATCTTCATATTGTACCAAAACCTGTACAACCCTTTATTCTGTGGAGCGTACAGTAAAAGGAGAAATTCTGAGGAATGTGCCAGTCACTGTTTTCCCACGCATTTGCTATAAATGTGGACTGTAGCTTAAGAAATGGTCATTTGAAAACAAATGATGAGTGTTTTTATGCAAAAAATGGACAGTTAAGAATAGTGTCTTTTTTTTTTACTAATTATGTTAATAGGCTTTTGGTCTTTTTCTGGAAGCTCTCAGGAAGCTGTTGTTACCAGTGACATGGTAATTTTGACTCAGCTGCCAGTCAGAGTGATGGATCACAGTCACTGAAGCGGCACCCATACAATACAAGGTCCACTGACATGTCCATTAGACATGAGCACATGATGATCTCTGTTGTCTTACTAGAGCCAGAGCTTATTTGTGGTCAAGTGTGAAGTATGAAAGCATACAGAAAAATGTCAAACTATCTCATTTTGATGTAATGAAATTTCTGATCACACAAAGATAATTGTGTGGGAGGGGGATGTTTATTATAACATAATAACAGAAATGTTCTTGAGATCCAAATCAGAATAATAGAATATATTTCAGAAAGATGATGTGGCTCCCCGAATACTGTTTAATGTCACTCTTTATTTAATGTCAAATACATTCAAATGTATGTTACTGACTCAAACAAATAAATGGTTCGGGCTTGTGATTGTTTGGACACGCCGCTTGTTTTAGGTTCAAGGGCGCTCTCGAGTGTTCTCTTAGCAGCTGCTACGGGTTATGGCCATTCTGGGACGAGGGCCTGATTGCCTATAATGGTCATATTGCTTTGACACTTGTGTGTGACCAACGCAGACATTAACTGATTAAATGTGTTATAAGATTGTGCTTAACTTCTCATTTAACTAGTAGAAACAGCTGTGACACTTACAACAGCCTGCAGACAGAGCAAGAATCCTCATAATACGTGCCTGTCTTATCTTTCAGGAGCAGGTTGACCTTGGCTGCTTTATTAAGCAGGTATCACAACTGGTCACTAAAAGCCAATGTGACACTTTGCCTCTAGCAAGCCGTGTCAAATACTGAAGGTCAGCTGGGCATCAGTTCACCTTCTGAACTAGATCAGATCTGCACTGTTGCCTGATTTGTGGCATGTGAGTACACTTGATTGCTTCATTGTTATCTAAGACAGAATGTGGACTCTGAGTGTGCAAATCTTGAGCTTCTATACATAACCAGTGTGCCTGAATTATATTGTAATGCAGACCATGTAGAATAAGACTGAATGATTTTTTTTTATGTGTTGTATGTGGGGATGGTTCAGAATTTCTCAAAGTGGATGAAAAGCTTAGACTGTCTGACCTACTTCTGCCCTGTTCCTGACCACAACATCATTTCATTACAGAAGCCAACAGGAGATCTTTTAATACTCTTCAGATAGCATGATTGGCATCCGCTGAGAGCTAGTGGCCACTAAAGCACTGTAGCACATCTTTCTTTCTATATTTTTGGTTTATTTAGTAAAGTAAATTTGCTAAGCCTTGAAAAAGTGATTGACTTTTGAAGTGATTTTTCTTTATTTCACTGAATACGTCTAGACACTGTCCAAATTTGAGGTGTATTGTGTTACACATCTGTCTTGTCAAGAGCACAAATCATCTGAAGCCACAGGAGAGGAAGTTCCCGTTATAATAATCATCTTGAGTTATTCATAAAATCATTTGTGTCTTTGGACTGTAATTAGTAATGCAAATTTGGCAGCATTAGGGATTGGAGCCAATGTAGAATTATTCGCATTTGAAAGATTCACATGTCTGAATGAATAAGCGTGGGAGGGGAGATGCTCTCAAGACTGTTTTCAATGAGAGTGAAGTGCTAATAGCCATACTCACCGGTCAGAGATATAAATAATGGCTATATGAGTAGAAAGAGTTGTTGATGTAGTGATGCGTGGAATTGGGCGTTAATGGAAAAGAAAGACTTGATTCACTACAGCACATGTGAACAGTTTAGGGTTAGGGGAAGGTTATATTTAATTGTGATTTGATTCTAATTACTTTTCCCAGTTTTATGTTATTGAAATAATAGGTAATTCATGTACATCTAAAAGTAGGTGTTTTACGAGTCAAATGGAGATCCACAGATATATTTTGAAAGCTGTGATTGTAAGTGATTGTGTTATTTGAGTGGAATTAACAATATATAGGAAGTGGAATGTAAGTAAATTAGCAGGTTATTAAAAAATGTTCTTCCACTGAGTTAATTCATGAAATACACTTTCACTGATATAATCAAATGATGATTAAAATAATGAAAACTGTAAGTGATTTAAACAATGATCATCTTTGTCTTGAGAAACTTTTAATTTCAGTTCATTTGAATAACTTGCACAAGTTTTCTTCAGTCAATTATTATGTGTGCATTTATAAATAGCAAAAAGGAAATTCATACCAAGCATAGAATAAAATGTCTCTTGGGAAATTACCAGTTACAGAGTGCTGCATTTACAGTTAGAGAGGCTACACAGCTTCCTCCTAACTAAAGCCTCAACAACATGGCAAAGTATATTTGAGTTCTTAAATACACCACTAGGTGGTGTAGTGCCTTTCTTTCTTTCTTTCTTTCTTTCTTTCTTTCTTGCTTTCTTTCTTTCTTTGTTTCTTTCTTTCTGTAACCGGAGTCCTGTCTTCTTTGAGCTTTAGAGGGGGAGACCCATGAGGTTAGTTGGATAGCCTCAGGTGTTAGGCACACTAACCCAGCATCTGTTTGTACTCTAACCTTTGCAGATCTTTAGTCCACAATAGCCCTCGGCCTTTACACAACCTTCTTTTAATAACTCAAAATCCCATGTTGAGAATGAATGCCTTTCCAAAACGCTCTCTTTTGTCTTTCTCATGTGGATTGTTCTTTAGCTGAAAGGGGCTCCTATAGCATCACCTCCAAATGTGACTTGACTGTATATAGTATATAAATATTGATAAATATCTTTTACTCTTAGTTTTACAGTATTTAAATATGCTATTCTTGTTTTCTGGGCTTGTTTTCTTTTGTTTCAAAGGAGCGGTGATGGGTGTTTTTTGCTAAGTGTATACCCAGAGTTTAGTTCAGGACCATGGACAGAGACTAGCCACATCCACAGCAAACCATTGCTGGCTCCTCAAATATTTATATACACCACAATAAATATAAAAACATATATTAATTCCTTACCGAGTTAAATCTTCTGTCAGCAGAGAACATTAGCCACTAAAAATATATAAATACATACAGCAGATCACACATATAATGATATGTTTACTGCAACTGCCTTATTGCTTTATTCCAAATTTTATAACGAGTAAAAAAAAAAAAAAACAGCATATACCTGTCAGAGAGAGATTTTCATTAAAGATTTTGCAGGCCTTCATCAAGGCTTGAGAATTGAAGATAACTGAAGACTGATAGCATATGACAGTAGCCATTTGATATTAATGACTTCCATCATTAAAAACCCTTTTGGGAAGAGACTAATAAAGGAGAATATTTATACCCGTGATTAATGAAACGATGATCATAATTTTAAAGATTATAATTTTCCCCAGGCTTTTCATTTTCTCTTATCTTTATTTTCAAAACCTGCAACAATAGAGTAAGGCTAGTTTTCGCTCTTCTATAAAATATTCATTTAAAGCGTCTCAAGCCAAAATGCAACCTGTATTTCATTCTAAAATATCAATTTCATATGTACTACAAACCCAGCAATACAGCTTGTTTGTTTATAGCACAATATAACATAAAAGGGCCCGTTGCATCTCAATAATGCATTTAGCAGTGGAGGGCTGTTTGTTTTGTTAGACTGTTCTAGGAGCTTTATAAAGCCGCTGGGAGCGCTAAATCAGATCGAGCAGTGTTTTCAGGCAAAGTTAATCAGCTCAGGCCAGCAGCTTTTCCTAAACCCTAGAATCCAATACGTTTAGAGGGAGGAGAGAGAGAATTCAGCTGATCTTGGGGAATTTCAGTGCCGAGCACGTCCTGCCCGGTTCGGTCTTTAAAGAGTGTGCGTGCCGGCAGGCTATGTGACTCACAACACATACACGCACACCCCTCCCCCTCCCATCATACGCTCAGATCTGTGATGACGTCACACATTCCCATACAAACGATTGGCTGAAGGCACAAGAGCAATCGTTCCTGCAGAGAGAGTAAAGACAGAGGGATGTTGAGACCGGTGCGGCACACATGCACACATTCCCACTTTCTTCTATTACGTTGGAAGGACATGGACAGATTTTGATTCTGATATCTTATATGATGAAATAGGGAACCTAAAGAAGAGGTACATGAAGGTCTTCCTCTGTATCGACAAGCACCATCAAAAGCTCCTTAAGAGGAAGGTCAGGAGTAGTTGACCTTTGACCATCACAGGTGGATGTGCTCTTCGTGAACTTAGGATCACAAAGGCGTTCTGGGAATGGATGTCAAGGGCAAGGTGCCAAGACAATGGGAGGATGTAGCTGCCAAAAAGAAGTCTGGCACATCCCTCAACTTAGTGCAAGGGGTTTCTCGACACCTGCGTGGTAAGAGACTTGTTTATGAATGCATCTGGTGTCAATGATGGACATGTGCTTCTAAGTGATTTGCACATTTTATATGCAATACTTTGTCAGATTTGCATATTTGACAGCATGTCTGACTGTTTTTTGTGCTTCTATGCAGTGAAAAATAATGAAAACATTTTTCACTGATAGTTAATTTGATTATTAATTACAAAGAGACAGGTAATAACACATTTAATTAATTGTGAAAATTTGAGTTAGAAAGACTGAAATAGCATTTTCATGTGAAGCGTACTCCATTAATCGATGTATTATTTTTAACTTTGATTTTTCGCCAATGGCTGGGTGATCTCAGCTGGTGATCATTTCTGACTGTGCAAGAGAGACAGACATGGAAGTGTTAATTAATCATGTTTATTTTGGAAATTTTATTAGAATTTGAAAAAAGCTGCCTGGTTGTTATTATATTTGTGCAGTGGGGATGTTTTTTGGGTGTGTATGTGTCAAATGCACATAGAATGAGTTTGCATCTGTGTTTACCGCTCAAAGTCACCCTGTCCTTATGATGGTGGGCTGGGCATGCTCTCTCTCTCTCACACACACACACACACACATGCACGTCCTGTTTTTGCCTAGTATGTGTCCCTAGGTTAACATATTTTGTTGACCCTAGAACAACATTTTTATGTAAAAGTGTAGTCTTGACCATATCTCTACACCTAAACCTACCCATACCCATGAGTAATGGCTAAAATCAGAGGAAATGATAGATGACTGACACTGATGTACAAGCACAAAACGCTGTAAGCTTAAACTTCACAAAAACTGCAAACTGTTTCTTCAAATCTGATTGGTTAATCACAGTGTTGTCCCAGGGACATGTTGCACTTGGCAAAAGCAGGTTAGCAACACACACAAACACACACACACACACACACACCAATACAAACCAATGCAGCTGCAAATCTTTTCTGTTCTGTCCATCTATCATACTCCTCTTCTCATCAATATTTGATTGCTTTAGCTCTGAAACAGTCTTGATCGAACTATTAATTCACAAAATACTAGATTTTTAGCACAAATGACAGTGGCACATGTAGTCTGCATTATGCATGAGCCTGGTCCCCTTCTTACACACACACATGCACACACACAGACGGTGTGTGACATAGTGACCGGCTTTGGTGTAATCCATCAGACGGTGCTTTCATTAAAGACGTTGGCTCTGCATCCGTTGTCATCTCTTGCTGATATAACTGTTAGGAGGAAGGATATTACTGTCACCTTGCAGTTCAGAATCAGAGCAGGATCTTTTGTTTTGAGATTGACGTGTTTATGATTTGCTGACGGGATACAGTAGGAAATATTATTGTGAGCAAGCTTGTGAAAAAATGGTTAAACCTTTACCTAGTTATTTCCTTAGACAAAAAGTTTACTCTGTTATGTCTGCTCTTTAAAAAAAAGTACAAAACTAATTTCTGTGCTTTTTAGTTGTTGAGAAGATTTTTCTGGGCCTTTTTATGAGGGGCTCCTGGTCCTCATGGTTATATTGAAGTATGTTTGTTATGAACCAATATGATGAATGTTATTTTTACTTTTTGATGTTTTATGACTGAAAAATGCTAGTATTCATTACATATAATCTATATTCATAACCTATGATAAAAATAGCTCTATTACAATGAGACTATTAATTAATTAATTTAGTTATTATTTATTCCTATCTAAGTGGTCTAAAATAAGACCTATGTGATAAAATATAAAACTATATGTAACATTTAGATATGTTGCTTATGTGAGATTCAAAACGATTATTTATATTTAGTGTACAAATAATTTTCTTACAAAGACACTATATTCTGGTTTTAGCAGTGCACACTATAGCCAATAACTAAATATGTATAGAAGTGTAAATATCAGTCAAAAATATTTGCCAAACATGATCAGTGTATTTTGAAAGAGAATATAGATAATTGTGGTCAAAAGGAGCAGTCAAAATAAAAAAGAGCTGGCTTTTATTGTGATTTGTGATGGTTCATGTAGTGTCTCATGTTGTAGGATTTAAGATGAGTTTTGTTTCTTAGGATTCTGGTGTGTTTTGTCTTTCTTTTAGATGAGCAAGAAGCTGTGCAGAAGCGAACTTTTACAAAATGGATCAACTCTCATCTAGCAAAGGTGAGCCGAGTCATGTGTGAGATTTACCAACATACACACAAAAAAAACCATCTGAAGCCTGTTATAGCCACTTCTCTTCAAAAGTGCAGTTTTAATCTGTCACAAGACTGGTGGCACCAGTCCAGGTCCAACATGAACATACACTTTAATCTCCTCTTTAAATTAACGTGCCTCTGTCTACCAGGCCACAGTCAGTCTGCTGACAGGATTTACCTATAGACAACTGTGCAACAGTACAGCATTATGTAATGAAACACATGCTGTGTCACAGTCTTGTGTAATATTGTACAATAACACTGCCTGTTGGACGTAACAGAATAGGAATGTACAGGTTATAATTATATAAAAACACTACTGTAACCCAACCTCTTTTCTTATTACGAAAGCGACTGTTAAAATCACCGTATTTGGTTACACTTTATTTTGACAGTCCACTTTAGACATTCTACTAACTACATGTCAACAATTTCTCATTATTTTGCAACTACATGTCTATTAACTCTAAGAGTAGACTGTAATATAAGCTGACATATACGGTACTTCTACATATACAGTACAATTAAATGACTGCTAGTTGACATGTATTTGCAAAAGTGATCTATTAAAATATAGTGTAACCCAATTCAATTTTTTTGTAATCAGCATTTTATCACAAGCTAACCCAAAATATTCATTTAAATGTCTGTTATCAGAATATGCATTATTAAAAGCTTACCCAATGACAGGTGCTTGTATAAATTTGCATGACAAACGAGACACAAGCATTTGGCCCCATGATATGCGTGTAATAATAGCTTGATGGCTTATTGATTTGTGTGTTAAGAGTGACTGGTCAAGCCATTTTTTTAATTAGCAGCCACTCCAGATAATTCCAGTATGATCACCAAGACCTGACTTGGCTAATCTTCTGTGACGAGGAGCAGGAAACTCATTTGAAATATCAATCTGTGGGGAATACTTCTTGACGTGGCATTTTGTATTAGGTTGCACACCAGTGGCTCTCCAGTGTAAAATGTTAAGCGCAGAAGATTTGACGTCTGTAAGCTTCCTAAACGTTATTTATTTATCTGTTTGCTCATTACCATCTGTCATGGACATATTGGACCTGTCAGTTAGAGTTGGCAGTGAGATTCACAGCGTCAGCGTGCTTCAAGACGACAGTCTTATGAATTAGTTCATGCTTTGATTATTTCTCTGACAGGAATAATCAAGTTTAGTGTTTCCACTCCTATTTAAACAACTACTGCATAGATGCATAGATTTTAAAGCGTATTTATGAGAAGATTCTGTATAACTTTGTTTAGCCTTTGTTTTTATGCTGTAGTGTTATTTTTGTATTATTTGTTTAGTATATGCAAGAATTTGATAAAAGTTTGATTTTTTTAAATATTTATTCAAAGTAGAAATCTTTTCTCACAGTGTCTTTACTATCACTTTTTTTAAAATGAATTTAGCACATCCTTGCTGGATAAAAGTATTAATTTCTTAAAAAAAAAAAAAAAAGTACTAACCCTAAACTTTTAATATTGTAACACATTTTCTATTTTGAATAAACAAACTAATTAAAATTTTGTTAAATAAAGTATCACAGGTCCTAAAAAATATTAATGTTTGCAAAATAGCATATTAGAATGATTTCTGAAGGATCATGTGACGCTGAAGACTGAAGATAGGTTGATATGAATAAATTCAACATTTATTCACACAAATAAAATGTATTTTAAACCATGTTAAAATAGAAAACAGTTTTTTTGTCTGTTTTTTTGATTAAATAAATATAGCCTTGATGAGCATAAGAAAACATAAAAAAACATAACAAATCCTACTGATCCACTATGACAAAAAGTAATAAAATGGATATAGCACAATTTCTTACATTATTTATCTGTAATTATTTTATTTAATTTAAAGTCATTTCTTAAGACTTAAACTTATGTTTTCTAGTTATTTGCCAACATTTTTTTTTGTTAAATTAATTTAATTAAAATTTAAATAAATTAATGAATAAACATATTTTGTGATAGTTTATTAAAGGCAAAAATCTGAATCAGATCAAGATTTTACTTTCAGTGGACTGTGTTAAAGAGAAGAAAATAAAACCTTGCCGTATATTAACTTGGACCTGCAGTCCTTTTGTATGAAAGAGATGCATCATGATCCTATTGCTTCAATAGACATGAGACTTTTTTCATATAATGTGTTTGCAGGAAGGACAGAAATGAAGACCATCTAATTAAAATTGCAAATAGAGAATTATTTGAACTGGTTCTACATCTGTCGAAATCAATTACGTTCATTGTATCTTGCAAATCCAAATAATTGGTACAATAGCCGAATACCACCACGCTATCCCTGGCACCCGCTGTTCCCACTTCTTTGCTGTTGCCCTTTAACCTCATCTTGCTGCTGAATGATGTTGCCTTGGTGACAGCACTCTCAAGTATTTGAGGGAGAAGTTTGAGAATGCTTGTGCCAAATAGCAGGAAATCAATGTGACTCTTATATTGTTGACAGGATGATTTTAGGCTGAAGAGGAACTGTACATGCTATTTTAGGTTCTCACTGGTTTACATTTGGGTTTCAGGTATTTCTGGTTAAAATATCTCCACCAGATCGCTAATGCAAATCTGCAGTGATTTTCCAGCTCCATAATTCATAGCCCAAAGGCTTGGGATTCATTTTTAGCATGTGTATGATAACACAGAATGAGAATTACACACCGCTTCTGTCGCTCCTCTCATACCTTTGTGCAATATCAATAGAGTATTAGAGAATACGCCCACAGGTCCATGATAGAAAATGAAATGTAATTAGGTGTACAGAATAAATTAGGTCTGTTAGTTCCAAGTTTCACTAGTGAAAGGAGATGTTGCATTGAGGCCTTATAGCCTTTTGCATGTCAACAGAACACAAATGCTCACTGCTAGCTTTTCATATAACTATGCTTTGCAGAGTTTGCAGTATTCAGTGAGGCATTAACATTTGAACATGTTCCTGCGTTATGGATGCATCACTCCACATACTGTATATAGGATATATGCTCATTGTGTATGTAATTAAATAGATCAGTAGTTATATTTACGTTAAAGTTGACACGTTATAATACAATACAATACAATAAGTAATGTATAAAGATTAATTCATTTAAAAAAGAATTTCAAATGTCAAACATGATGTTTTTTTTGCAACTGTGGAACACGAGGTAAACAAACGGATAGTGGTTTCATGAAAGAATCATTCATTTGAGCCAGATCTTTTGAATAATTCAGTTGATCCTGTTCAAAGAACCATTCTGAATGATTCATATATGAATCAGTCTCTGGACCTCACTGGAGTTTGGAGGGGAAAATTGTTAGTGAATAATTTCGGTTTGTTTCTCATTTGATGAAGGTATGTTATGACCTTGTTACACAGTGTATGGAGCGCTTTTATAATAAATTAATGTTTTTTGTGTCTTTTGTTTGAGGCTTGAAACCTCCTTTTCTATTTCAGTTTAATATTGACAAGGTTATCCGGTCCATGCTTTCAAAATTTCTCCTTTTGTGTTTTACGTGCAAAAGCATTTCAAACCGATTCTGAACAACATGATGACAGACTTTTCATTTTAGGATGAACTGTTTCTTTAAACTCACATCTAAAATTAAAAAGGTACAAACTTCGTACAAGATGCTCAGCCTTAACCAAGATCCTGGTTCAAACCAACAATCAATTCCCACAGAATTGATCAGCATTGCATTAAAAGATTTACCAAAATCCTCATACTCCAAACCATTCATTAAAAGATACCATCACAGGATGCGTAGTGCCTCGGGTCTCTTTACTCATGCATGTGCTTGCAAATTTGAAGGACATCAGAGAGGCAGGTCTGAAGCACTAATCTGCCTAAGAGCTTCAACTTGATTAGCCACTAGAGACCGAGAGAGAGAGAGAGAGGACTGCGATTGAAAGAAAGGGAATGCGTAAGAGGCCACCCTCCATTTCAATTTTGACAAATCCTCTCAGACAGGGTTAGGGCTTAATTATGGCATGCCCAATATTGAGGATGAGCTCGTTTCTCATGTGTTTGACAGTTAGCATGGGTGAGCAGCCCACAGCAGCCACCCGGACACCCTGCTGCCTGCACCTGCTTTGTAGCTAGACATACATCAACGCCCCATCAGGTTTCTCTCTGAATTATGAAATTCAGTAATCAGTGCCCACAGATTCACATACTGTAACCTCAATTTAATAATCGGCGCACACAGATTAGTAAGCAGTAACCTCAATTTTGTCATTTGTTACCCACAGGTTCATAAACTGCACCCACTGCTTTCTAGACGGGTCCCTCGGTGCAGTTCTCTATAATCTTCTCCTTAGAAGAGCTCTGTACTTTAATAACAATGACAATAAAATATAATTTCTGATTTTTAAAAATATTGTCTGAATTATGGGGGTGCAGGGATATGCTAGAGGGTCCATGGAAAGTTTAAAACACAAATTTAAAATGAATTTTAAGCCAGTCAATATTTAATGTTAATTTTGAGGTATTCTGAAACATTTTATTTTATTTATTTTTTTTTTTTTACTTTGGGACTTGATTTGATTTTCCATTCAGTGAGAGTCAGTGGTTTTGAACACCGTTATTAAAATAAATCTGTAAAATAAATCTAAATCTGATTTTCGATGTTATTAAATGATTTTGTGGACAAAGGACATTTGAAACAGTATTAATGCCGTGACCTACTCTCAACCTTAATTGAACTTGTCTCTGGGCCCTAACAGTGGCTCTCTGATCTTTGACTGATATTGAAAACAGTTCAAGTGGGCCTCAGGCGTTTGTATGTTCACATGAACTTTGATTGGGTTGCACAGATCATGCAGCCACCGTAGCTAAACGCTGTCACTCCACTGAATACATCAGCAGCGCCTGCCGTGACAATCTATTTCCATCAGTAATAACCAGACACAGATAATTAGTTTGTTAAGCCCTGCTGGTTGTGCCTTTGTGTTTTTTCCCTCTTATTTTCATTAGTTGTGTAATTACTCAAAGTGCCTCTTTTTAATGTAATATCCTATAAGGTGATTTTATCCAATTAGCTTTTGAATTATTTAGAGCTAATTAGAATATCTTAGCAATTCCTCCCCCTGCTCTCTCAAAAATGCTTCAAAAATTAATCTTTTAAAAACATCACTCACTTCCCCTTTCTGCTTCTAATTAAGGTCATCTTGCATTCATTTCTCTTGAAATTGTTGACTTTCACTCTTAAACCACTTTTTTTCTCTCTCTATTTTGCCGTTCTTTTTGAAACATGTCCAACCCCCCCCCCCCTCTCTCTCACACACACACACACACATTCACACTCACTTTCACTGTTTCATATTAATCTCCTGCTGAATGACTTTGCCACCCGGCTGCTTTCCACACCAAATCCCAGTCATGTGACTGCTGTCTTAAGAGAAATCCAAGATGTGTCGTCCGGGTAAAGAGGGTCTGTGTGGATGGATTAGTGGAGGGGCTTCATCGGGTCAGACAGACTGTGTCGTCTCTGGAATCAGTACTTTTACTCAGGTTCTTCAGATGCTTCTTAAGCTCACGACTGCCTGACAACACTAATATTCACTCGCTTTAATCTGTGAAGCTCATTCAAACTATGAGCAGAATCCTTCTATCTATTGTTTTATCTATCTATCTATCTATCTATCTATCTATCTATCTATCTATCTATCTATCTATCTATCTAT
>JAUCMS010000045.1:8665053-8713868 GCA_032357445.1 Enteromius radiatus
ATGACATCAAAGTGTAACTTTTTAACTGCATCATCCACATTTTCTTAGTTTCTTTATGTAGGCTATTTGTTCATGTTATTTCCCTGTGTTATTCATTTCCTGATATCTCTAGCAGGGCTGGTCAAGCCAGCTCACATCCTGTTCTCCTTAGTGTAGTGAAAGCTTAGAAACTCTGCACACGAGCAAAGAAAACCACGTCCAACTTCAATTATTTTAAGCCGGAATCATTCAGAATGGAACCAATCCACTAATTTTCGCATTTCGCTAATGATTCTTGAAAATGACTTCAGGAAATGTAATTTATTTTACAACAAATTGTAGCCATTTAAAAGCTAAATGCATTTAAATTACTATAACTAAAATATAGCTAATGAAATGGAAAGACCCTATGAAAAGCCAGGATGATCCTAGTAGTTACTTTTAATTCACATAAAAACAAATTAAGGATGGTCGTTCTGGGACTAAAAGGAAACATTTTTATTCTGCATATTTATAAACAAGTAACAATTTCAAACAAGTATATTTTTATTTTATATTTTAAAGACTTCAGTAAAAGTGAAAAATAAATATAATTATGTATTTGCAAAAAATAATTTGTTGCAAATACATAAGAACTTAACCTGCAAATATTTAATTAAAAGCTATATAAATAACCCAGGCCAGTCGGTCATATTTTTAATTAATTTCAATAATTTAATATTTTAAATAATTGTAGTCACATATTTACTAATTTAATAATTAATCAATGAATGGATAAATAAAGAAACGTTATATTTGTGTCTCGTTATTTAATATATATATTTATTAAACGTTTTAATATATTTATATCGATTTCACCCAAAGGACACGTGAATAAATATATATTGTTGAAAGCACATTTAATACTGGTTATATGTATTTAATCCAATAATAAGCCTCATTAAGTTTATTTCAGCCTGTGGGTGTGAATCATCGCGCTCCAAATAATATGCGCATTTCTCGTGAGCCCATTTCTGTTGGCTGTAAAAGTGCTCAGTCTGTCAACTGAAATGCAAATAGCCTTTCTGCGTGTATCTGTCTCGATACGTTATCTTCATATGGGGGTGGGTAGCGTGACCTACGGCTATCCAGCTCCACTAAAATCCGTTTATGTGTAACGTTCACCAACGATCGTCGCTTCTGAATGATTGCTCAACATTCATCTCCGTGAACACATGAGGAGAACGACACACGTAACGTTCACCAGTGCACTCATTTGGCGGCTCTTAGCGCCAAAGACCGTTTTTTTTGGCATCCCAGGGAAGTGGGTTTTACAACCGCTGTTTTTAAGCCCTTTTAGACAGTCATGTGATTGTAACGTAACCCGACCGGAAAACACCGACGACCATCGCCGCCAATGCTGCGTTTGAGAGGAACAGAGCAGCTGCGAGCCCAACGGACAAGTCCCCCGGTAACAGACAACAACTCACCCAACTCCACACTCTCAAGCGGAGGAAAGGTACGTGTGTGTTAACACCCATCCACCTTTATAATTCACCGCGTAATTTCTGTATTTGTTGTTTTTCGTTTAGTTTATTTATTCGGTGACCACCCCTTCCCCCCTTGTGTGTGTGTGTGTGTCCGTTTCACGAAGCTCCGTTTATTTTTGCTTTTCGTCCCTGATGCTCGGCTAAGCTCCGTTCTGCGTTTATATCTGTTATTGTTGTGAATTTTCGGCTGTTTTCACATTAAGGTAGTTGGATCATGTGCTGATCGAGTAGGGAGCGTTTGCGCGTGATCGTATCAGTCATCACGTTTCAGTTTTTGACGGTTTATTTTCTATTTGCGAAGAAAAACAGATTGCGGAAGTGGTCGGTCTCTGCGGGAGATCTGTCCGTTCCACGTGTCTCCGTAGTGGGTGGAGCTAGTTTACAAACCCACAATGAGAACAAGTCGAAATGAAGTTAGACGTGTATCTCTGTGTGTGTAACTGCGATATATATATATATATATATATATATATATATATATATATATATATATAAACCCTGACACGTCAGTCTACTAGAAAAGGCTGTTTTGTTCTACTTCCTCATAGGTGCTGCCATGTTGACATCACACGACCACATGTAATGAACAGTAGTGGGCAACAGTATTTCTGGAACTAAAAACCCAATTTTTTTTTTTGTATATGGGAAATTATCTTTAACAATAACTTATCTCTACTGTGAGCTATGTTTTTTTTTATAATAATAATAATTAATCATCAGGTCAACAATGAAAATGTCCACCATCAGAATTGCTTACAGATAAATACTCAAGTGTTTGCATTGCAATAAACAAAAGATTGTATTTGTTTCCCTTGTGGAAACCATTTGAGCCATTTTTCTTGGATGCATCCTGGCCGGGATTTCTATATTGCCTTGATTCGAAGTACCTCGAGAGTGTTTTGAAAACATTAGGAATCATACAACCATCTGCCTGCACACACAAACAAAGCCAAAACCTAGATATTTTAGGCAATATAGAAATCATGACTAGGATGTGTCTGAGCAAAATGGCACTTATGGTTACCCTACTGCATGAGTATGTGTGTAAGAAAAAAAACTGTTTCAGTGTGAAGCGGCAACAACATTTAGTAAACTTCATACATCCAGGCCAGTAGGTGTCGTAAATTCCAGCTCAACTTAAAATATTAAGAAATGCCTTTTTTTTGTCTTTTTGCACAACGACATGACCCATGGTAGGGAGTAGGCTTTGTGGGTTTGCAGACTGTTCTCCACTCAATAGGGTTTGAGAGGAAGTAGCTTCAGGAATGCTGCCTGAAGAGCGAGTCATGTGACACAAAGCCCGTGATTAACCTTTAGGGTAATGGACATTCAATGCACGGAGGCTGCTGAGCTGGTTCTGGTAGACAAGGGTTAATAACCTCAGGGATCAGGGTTCAGTGTTCAAAGGTTGCTTCAGAAGTTTGGCCCATGGCTGGATCTGTCTGCTCTGGGTCCATGTTGTCAGGGTTACAATGTTGAGATCTCATGGTTGTCTGACTGTATTTATGCTGTCTAACCAATTAGTTGGCTTAAATAAAATATCTAATCTAATGAAAATTTCACCAGAATCAAGTTTTATTCAGATAATATACTAAAATATGTTAAGTTAAAAAATTAATGGTGTGATTATGAAAACCACTCCATTTAGAGTTTGTTTGTAAATGTCTTGAATAAATAATCAACAGAGCCTTCCTTCAGCTTGATCAATAGTAAGTGCTTAGTTGTAAATTTGAGTTGGAAGTAGATTTGCCAGTATAATAAAAATGGCAAAATAAATGAAATGATGTGCTTTAAAAGCTCTGTATGGACAGCTTTAAAAGCACTGTAATTAAATCCCATCACTTAAAGTAACGGCATACCTTCCCAACAAGCAATACAGTTCATTTTAGATGCACAGATCGTGGGGGGAAGGGTTGTGTGCCAAAATGTTATACTTGCGGTTAAAAATGTTAACAAACCCTGGAACTCTAACTATGAGAAATAGTAGCCTACTAGTTATAATATCCATCTTCCAAGTGTATCAGTTCAGCTTATTGTTTTGGTCTTACAATGTTTTTCAATGATTAATATTTTCAGCGGTTCACTGCTGGTTAAGCCAATATCAACAGACAACTTAACAACCACTCTTTTTTTTTTTTTGTATGTGTGCATTGTGGTCTGTAGTAGACAGGAAGTTGACTGTCATCTCTGGCCCTTTCTGTGTAGGTGGAAGTATGGAGCTGGCCAATCATGGTCTTATCCTTCTGCAGCAGCTCAACGCGCAGAGGGAGTTTGGCTTCCTGTGTGACTGCACGGTCGCCATCGGTGATGTCTTTTTCAAAGCGCACAAGGCTGTACTGGCTGCATTCTCGAACTACTTCAGAATGCTATTTATACACCAGGACAGGTAACCGCTTCATGTATGGTTTTTAAACAATGGATATGTTGATATGGTAAACTAAAAATAATTCTTGTTATATCTAATAAATGGCCAATATTAAAGCAACAATTCACCTAAAAATTTAAATTGTCAATTATTCACCATCATGTCGTTCCAAAGCTGTAAGACCTTTGGAAAGCAAATTTTGATTAAATTCAAGAGTTCTTTGAGCTTGCATAGACAGCAGTACAACTGCAATGTTCACAGGCCCAGAAATGTAGTAAAGGCATCCTTTAAAAAAGTGTTCAAGTGTAATTCAAATACATGAATACTTTGAATGAATTTTATGTGTGTGGTGCTGCTGACATTGAACATGTAATGATACTCTCCAAAATGGTACTGTTCATGAAGTTGTTGTTTGTTTTGTTTTAACACAAAAGTTATTCTCGTAGCTTTGCAAAATTACAGTTGAACCACTGATGACACATAGATTATTTTAACAATGTCTTTACTGCATTTCTTGACAGTTCCTTGACTGTGGTAGTGGCCTTACTGTCAATGAATGGTCAGAAAGCTCCAGGATTTCAAAAACAATTCACAATTTGAGTTCAAAGGCCTTATTGGTTTGAAACGACCTGAGGTTGAGTGATTAATAACAGAATACAATTTTTTGGGTGAACTATCCCTTTAATATTTTAAGGTATGTTGTCTAAAACACTACAAACTAAAATCATTATTTTTAAATATTACAGGTAAATTTAGGCATGTATGAATAAGGCTTGAGTACACTATATGACTTAGCCTAACCCTAACTAGTAAGCTAAATGGTTTTCAACATTGAAATGGTTTTGTTATTCTCTCAACCAGTGACTGTGTCCGCTTGAAGCCTGCTGACATTCAGCCCGACATCTTCAGCTACCTCCTCAATCTGATGTACACCGGAAAACTGGCGACGCAGCTTATTGACCCGGCTCGCCTGGAGCAGGGCGTCAAGTTCCTCCACGCGTACCCTCTCATTCAGGAGGCAAGTCTGGCTAGCCATGCGGCACAGGCACATCCTGAGGTCAGCCTTCCCCTTTCTTCCTCTCTTTATGGCATTCAGATATCCGACCAACAAGCCACGCTCACAAATCGCCTCTCGACAAGAACACATCTCTCTTCACCGTTCGACCTAGAAGGCAGCGGCTTGCTCGATGGGAAGTGCGTTACCACAAACAAAGCTACCTCACTGACACGGCCTGTATCCAAGCACAGGCAAGCTGTGTCAGAAGCAGAGGTAGAAGCATCTGCGAGCACCAGTCATTATTTGAGGGAAGGTGGCGAGACCGAAGCATCTGCAGGTGAAGCCCCGTCTTGCTCCCTGAGCGCCAACACCATTCTGCATGTCAAGCCGAGCATCATGAGAAGAAGTTCCTCTTTGAGGAAGCATTATACGTGCCACGTCTGCGGAGGCCGCTTCACCCAGCGAGGAGCCTTACGAGAGCACCTGCTTCTCCACACCCAGGCTATGCTCCCCCTGGTGTTAGAGTCCGTTGGTGCAGCTTCTCCAATGCCACCCGGAGGTGCCGCCACGCCAGAGGTGGAGGATGTCTTCAGAGGCAGCGAAGCTGCCACAGCCACTCCCATCATCGTGGACGCGCCCAGTGATAGTGAGCAACATCTATACTCAAAAGACTTGCCACATCCTGAAACTGCTATGCCCGTCCCAACAACAACCGCAGTCAGCCTATGCACAGCTCAGCCCCAGGCGGACACACCGCCTCCCTCCGATATTGCTGATATTGACAACCTAGAGGGTGCGGCTGACATGGAGCGGGAAGTAAAGCGGAGGAAATATGAGTGCTCCACTTGTGGCCGCAAGTTCATCCAGAAGAGCCACTGGAGAGAGCACATGTACATCCATACAGGAAAGCCATACCGCTGCAGCGCCTGTGGCAAGAGCTTCTGTCGGGCCAACCAGGCGGCGCGGCACGTTTGCATGAATCTGGGCTCTGAGCCAGCGTACACCATGGTGGACCGACAGAGCATGGAGCTGTGTGCTGCAGACGATTCCAGCCAAATGGAGGCGCTGTTTCTCGGCTCTTCTGGGAGGCCGTACAAATGCAATGTGTGTGAAATGACCTTTTCCAGCCCCAATGAGGTGATCAAACACCTGTGCTTCAACCAGGGAGCGCTCTCGGGTGCAGTGGCTGGAGAAATGGGTGTCAGTGGGCTGAACAGTGACAGCCTTGCCAAAGACGAAGGGTCAGATTCATCCAACGGTGGGCCTTTGATAACGCCCATCAAAACCGAGGAAGTCTTTGTGGAATAACTTCACATTTATCCACTTCAGAGTATTGTTTTTATATATATATATATATATATATATTATATTCCATTTGTGGGTAAATTATGATCAGAAGTTAAGCTACAGATAGAAAATTCAGTTTTATTATTTCTTTTTTCAGGGAATTTTACTTCTACTGAAAAGTTATACTTTCTGCTTTTTTTTTTTAATGCTCATGCATTAATTTACTATATTTATAACAGATTTACAGTATGTTTAATCCAACAAGTCAAATTACTGCTTCGTTCTGTGTTTCTGTCAAGGGTTTTACTGGTTACTCGGGTCACTTGTAGTTTGTGCTGCGGTTATAGCTCTTCCTCTTCGTAACGGTCTACAGGAAAAGGATGTCGTCTACTGCTGAAATCCTGCGTTTGTCACAGAGCAGATCAGACATAGACCTCATTAGGCTGAATTGGTAACTGGATGGATATTTTTAATATTTAAGCCACAAAATGACCGGTTCATGGGTACAGCACCAAAGTTTCTTTTAATAAAAATAAAGAAATGTCATTTTCTGAGCAGCTAAATGGGGGTCCTGGTTTAGGATGAGTATTCACTACCTCAACCGGTTTCAGACATGCAATATCAGACTTACCTGAAATTTGCATCAAAGGGTCGAGGATCAAAGTCAACTTTATCTTCCAGTGCTCCAGTGCCTCCGAGGAGTTACACAGATCTGAAAGTTTTTCTTTCTGACACTGTTTCTAATTTCTCATTACATGCTTTGGGTTAGCAAGAGCAAGGTGTAATTGTAGATAACCGTCATGCAGTGCCAGATTACCTGTCGAACATCACTGTTATTGTCAATGTGACCCACAATATATTTGCCTAATTATCCACTTTTGTTAGTTTGTTACAGTGGTTTTTTTCGTGCCAGTGCCACCTAAATGATAAGCATCCATGCTGTATAATTGGTCGGCGGCGGCAGCTCATCAGCGATCTGGTTGTGTTGCTCTCACTGTGGTTCAACATGTTTACAGTTGTGCTGTGCGTTTAATCAAAGTTGTTGATGTGTGTGAAATTAGAAAACACTGTGGCCAATTGTATACATGTGTATAACATTGCTTGAAGGGAGATATTTCTGTCACTGTTTGCCGATTTAATTTTTGCCATGAAATGATTTGCTTAAATGTGCTCTTAAATTCCTTATTTTTGAGTTTTATATAACTTTTCTAATTTTATGTACAGTGTTTTATTTACAAAGAATTTTATAATCTCAGAGGTTGTATATTGTTCAATGCATTTACTGTAGAATATTATCCATTATAGTGTAGCACAAGTGTGTGTGTGTGTGTGTGTGTGTGTGTGTGTGTGTGTGTATATTTGTCATCTCTGTCTTTGTTTTAATGAAACTGACAGTGAGGTCATGCTGTAAGAGCACTGATATCTGCTAAAGATCCCGACTACTTTCATCAATATACTTGTGCTACATCAGGAAACTTCAGTCATTTCCAACCAGGGTGATTTACATTCAGTGCTAAATATCTCTTCCATCTTTCTCTTTGTAAAGACTTTGTAGGAATTTATTGTAAGAGCACTGTGAGTTAAGTTACTACTGAATAGTTAATTAGAGGCCAGCAATGACCATTTGCTTCATTTTTCACAAGGATTTTTCTTGTTTGTAATCATACATCAGGCGATGTTATGCCTTTTTTCCCCTGTAGTATTGTTACAACTCTTTATTATTTGTACATATGCAAGTTGTTACTAGACTGAGACAGTTTTAGGGAGGAAGGGGTAAAGGTGCCCCCTCAAACGCACAAACCCCAAAGCCAAGGCAAAGCATACTGTGATCTCTCGCTCCTCAGGAACATGAACAGTTGTCTCTGGAAAAAAATACTTCCTTTGCATTTTCATTGTGAATAATGATAATAAATCCTTATGTTTTTGAAATGTGTATTTTATTTCCGTAACATACCATATTGTTCAAAATCTTGGATTGAGTTTTTAAATGAGCCACAAGATGGCACCATTGAGTTTTTAATGTGGCGCCACTACTCCAAAACTTGCAAAAACGCAATGAACTCTGCTTAAAAATTGCATTTATCTTATGCTAGTTAGGTTTTTAGTTTGCACTATCCCCACAGCACTTAGCAATACACACAAACAGAACAAAGGGCTATGAAAAGTCGAGCTTGATTTACACTAGCTTTATTTGAATGAAATATAGACATGATTTTGAATCCATACTATTAACAGCTTGAAGAATACAAAAAGAGGTGAGGCTCATGCTACTAGTATATAACATTCCTTAATGCTTTCATTGGTTATTTGTTAATATTACAATATGACTTAAGGTACATAGGTATA
This sequence comes from Enteromius radiatus, assembly GCA_032357445.1. Taxonomy (NCBI): domain Eukaryota; kingdom Metazoa; phylum Chordata; class Actinopteri; order Cypriniformes; family Cyprinidae; genus Enteromius; species Enteromius radiatus. The sequence goes on from JAUCMS010000045.1 coordinate 8,673,557, forward strand.
CAATTTGTACAAATGTTAAAGGAGCTTCACAGTAGACTGTATTATAAAAAGCTAAGAAAAGAATGTGAGTGGGCTGTTCATTCAAAGCGTGACAGTAGTAGCAAAGCTAATGCACCCTGTGCAGTCTCTGTCATTTGCAGACTTTCTGTACATTAACCAGTACACATTTTGACTGTTTGGCATATGCGTTTTCATTTAAAAAAATTTAAATTGACATCAAAGACTTGAATTTACTTGTACTACATTTTCCTTTACAGTTTGCCACCATCTTCGTTCAAATACACAACTGTCACTCATTTACGTTGGATTTTTCAACGCTTTCCTGTTCATCTTGTCTGCGTCTGCTATAATATACTCATTTCAAAGAGACTAGCAATAAGGCGTCTACCACATCTTTCAAAGAAATAACAGTCCTTGATACAAAGATTAGGAATGCAAAAAAATATTCTACACTATATTACTGAATAGCCACATATCTGTGAATTAAAACCATGTGTAACCTGTGTTGGAGAGTTTACCAATACATGGCATTAATACAATTCTCCTTGCACAATTATCTCACAATTTTCTTTTAACCTCAGGTGCATTTTTGGTGTTGGAACATGCATTCGCTAAGGCCGTTAAACAGTGAAGTGCACATGTACACTGAGGACAACAAATTGTCCTTTTCTAAAAGTTCCCTACTCATGCAGGCATTTGTCATCATCGTGATCATCTATTTTCACAGGGTACCACTAAAAGCAAATCAAATTGAACATCAGACTCTTAAAATCTCAAATGTCACACATTAATGGTGAAATCATTCATTGTGATTGTACATGATAAATAAAAAGAACATTTCACAGTAAGGGACGAAGAAGTGGCATATCTACAGTGAGAATGGAGATGATAATGGCTGGATATTGTGTTCACTGAATTCTACCTCATTTTCACATTATAGCCACGGCATATATGCACTTTTTCATTTTGCTATAGCTGTAGAGGGTGTATTTGTACCATGTTTGTTCAAATTACTTGTCTAAGTATTTTGTAGTTTTACGTCAGCATGATTTCAATGGTTGTTTTAGAAGGTTAGAACATGTTTGAGAGGGTTGAGAGAATATTTTAGATATAAATACAATATACAAAACACAACCCTCCTACTGCAACATCACAAACTCACATACGCTCATACAAGAACCACACATACATAAACTCTCCTTTCGACAGACAGCTGAGAGCTAATAAAAAACCAAAATGTTCGTCACAAAAAGTTACAGGTGGGGAAATGGCATCTGATGCAGTTTGGCAAAAAACGGGAAACTAGGAGTAGGGACATCCCTCAATGTGTCCAGTGAGGCGAGAGACCTTGTGATATGGCAGCTGAGTTATGGGGAATTTGGAGAAAAAAAAAGGTCAGAGGGATGAATGGATGGATTAAAGGAGAAATAGAGAAGGGAGATTGGCCTAGAGTCTCTTGCTCTGGGAGTTGGTACAGACCACCGTCTCTCAGTGTCCTCCATTGCTGCCACTCACTTCCTGCTTTCCAGAAAGCTGTGCCCCAGACATGTGCCCGCTTTTTACATGCAGACTGCAAGACAAAAATGATAACGGTGAGAAAAAAACAATTATAGCACATCCGCATTTTAAGCTTACTCAAGTACGATGCTAATTCTGCTAATGCTAATTCAAATGCTATTTCAAGATTGCAATATGTACTCTTTTCTCAAAGCTCTTTAATCAATTAGCATGACAAGCTACTATGCTATTATGTTACTTTGTCACCCATTATTTCACATGAATGCTCATGAATGGCTCTTTCCACCTGCACTGCATCTTCTGTCCCTCCAACCACTGTCTTACTCTGTATGACTCAGCACAAGTAACCAAGGCAAAGGGAGCAGTGAGAAAGAGAGAGAGAGCAGTGCACCAAAGCTCATGCTGCGATGCTATATTTCACCAGCCTCTGCTCTACTGCAGTGCTGCATTAGCACTCATCAAACATTTAGCAGACACACCCAGGTCTCTTCTCTCATCCCTTCCTTCTTTTGGTCACGCTTTATACATAGGGGCACTTGTTTTCTAATTGCAACTACAAAATAACCATTTTAAAACAATATGTGTAAGGAGGAAATTTGACATGAATTATTGTATTAATCGGACTAATCTCTATACAATATAATGTAAACACAGACTAGTAATGTGTCATGTAGCTTGGGTTCATCAAGCACCTCAGCACTGTATATCCTCTGAAAGACAGGTAGACACTTAACCCTTGTATTTTATTCAGATGTTTAAAGGACAGATAGTTTGACTACACAAAAACTTGTGTAGCTCAAATTAGAACTGCCTGTGGAAATCTAATTACTTTAATGTAGTATTACCCTTCATATGTTATTAGCCAGTATTCAATAATAAAACTTTCTTGGAAAAACTAGCATGAAATACTAAATTAAGTACTTTATAAGACTATTTAACTCTCCAATGTTCTGCAAATAAGTTTTCTTCTCCCCGTTTATATGCTGATATGACACTTCTAAGGGTTGCATTTGATGATACAGTGAATCTTATCAGATGAATTGGGTCTCCAGCTACATATCGAAGGCTTTGATGAGTGGAAGAGAGTAAGAGAGAGCATTAGGGAGGGGGAGGGGAATTATATTCGGTCTTTCACCACAAGTTCATCTCTCTTCACACGGCTTCCCTTTAAGACCCAGCATACAAAGTGAAGGGTCAGGCAAGCGGCATTCCTGCTTTGATATCGAAGGTCCCTTGGTTACTGGTACATGGAACAAAAGCTTTTTCATCTCTCCAAATGGAAATCTACCCCTAATAAAACTAAGATCCATTGAAGTTTTTAAAAAGGCACCATGTGTAAACTGTGATATGGTATGTAGAACTTTGGACCTACCTTTGGAAACGTAATAGTTTTTTATACATATATAACTGTTTTGCTTTACACGTATAAAAATAAAATGATCAGTTTTACTGATCTTAAATTAATAAAGACTAACCTGCTCATGACACTGTGACAACCTCTGTGGAGACTGGCTCGATCTCATTGCCGACCTCTTCCATCACCTCCTCCACTGCAATGGCATTTGCTGTTTTCTCCGTAGCAGTCTCCAGTTTGGCAGGTACATTTTTAGCATCTGTCTTTTGACAGTCTGGATCTCTTGACTCTCCCTGGTTTGTTGTGTCCTGTGTTGAAACCTCTGTTTGAGGTTCTTCCAATTCTTTTTGAGGCTTGTCTTCTACTGATTCCTGCGCCTCTGAACTTTCTTCTTTCATGCTTGTCTCAGTGTCTTGAACAGGTACATCCTCTGCATTTATGACATTTATGACACCAACCTTAAATTCCTGTACAGTCTCAATCGGTACCTCCTGTGCCACTTGACACTGCTCAGCCACAATCTGGTCTTGGCTTGCATCCATAACAGATTCTGGTACGGCTTCTGAAACCTCTGAAGCTTGAGTCTCTTGCTGCATTTCTGTTAGCACTTCCTTGGGATGTGATTCAACTTGACTTTTTCCTTCTTCACTTTCTGTGGTCCCACTAAGCTTTTTCTCTTCTGCTTGCTTTAGTTCAACTTCACTTTTTGTTACCTCTGTTTCATGATGCACATCTTCCACAGAGACTGTGGCAACCTCCTCATTTTGAGGTTGGATTTCATCTGTGACAGCAACGGTGACTGTTTCTGTAATCAGGATGGTGTCGTTAACTGTTTTTGTTGTTGTTTCAAGAACAATGCGAGTTTGTGTAACATCTTTTTCCTCAGTGATTTCAGAAACCGCTGGGGCCTCCTCAATTTTGACATCCACTGATGTAGTACAGCTTTCCACCTCCTCAGTAGTCTTCTCAGACACTTTTTTTCCTAAATGTGCCTCAGCAAGGTTCTCTACAACATTCTGAATGACCTCTTGAACAATTACACTGCTCTGCTTCTCAATGATTTCTGCTTCTGTCACTTGAGTTGCCTGGATCACTTCGGTTTCTTCTTTCTTATTCTCAATAACTTCCTCAACCACAATGCTAACTTTCGTAGAGGTTACTTCTAAGTTTCTCTCAACAATCTCTTGAGCAGAGTCAACCTCAACATCATTCACCCTAACTTGGATTTTGTGGTCATCTGCAGGAACAACAAGAGGAACGTTTTCCATGACAGTTTCACAAGCTAGATCTGCTGTATGGGATTCTGTCGTCTCAGATGTTGAGCTTGTAACACAAACAGTCTCTTTGATGACTGCAAATTCTTCAGTGGCGGCTACAACTGGAATGGGATCTTCTGTAGAGCCAGCCGTTTCAGAAGCAGGCACCTCTGGAAGGGTTGCCATGACCTCCTCTGTTACAGCCACTGCAACTCCCTCTACAGATGCTACCTCAACTGTGGCTTTAGCTTCTTTAACGTCCTCCAGTTCTTGCACTTTCTCACCTTCAGCAACAGCAACTTCAGTGACTTCCACAGTTTGGGCACAGATTGACTCTTCAACAGATGGTTCCATGGGACCTGCAGCCTCAACCTGAGGGGATTTTTCTGCCACCACCGGCTCTTCAAGAAACTCTGGTTCCTGTTGTACAGCATTGATGAGTGCTACTTTTACTGCTGCCACTTCTTGCAGAACGGTCACAGTCTCAGCTTCGGGTGTCTCCTTTATCTCTTCAAACTGTGCTTTCTCCTCAATCGCATTTTCTTTGAGCTCCGTCTGACCTCCACTCATCTGAGCCTCATTAACCTCATCCACAGTCACACTGGCCTGTTCAGGCTCATGTGTTTTGTCTTCAACAGTCAACTCTGTGACAAGCACCTGGCTAACAACTGTTACCGACTCCACTGAAGGCTTCTGAGTAAGGCTTTCTTCCTCCATCACCTTTATTTCACTAGTGTCAAGGCCAGTGCAAACAGTTGTTGCCTCTGTTTTCTCATGGGCAACCAAGACAGTTTTCTCTTCCTTGACAGCTGACTCGACCAAAAGAGCATCAGTGGTGGCTGCAACTGCTTCTTCTTGTTCCTTAGACATGGTAACACTGATAGTTTCAACAGCTTCTTGTAGTACTACATTTGTCTTCTTCTCCACACCATCACCTGGGACAGGAGTTGTCTCACCTGATGTAACTGGTGATGCTGTAACACGTGATACAGCAGAAACCATTTCAGTCTCCTCAACTTGTTCAAGGGCCGTAACTGCCTCTGAAGTAAGCTCAACAATGTCCTCTGCAATGGTGTTATCAGTCGATTTGGGTGTGGCAGCTGTGTCTCCTTCTTCCGGTATGTCACTCAATTGCTTTCCCTCTGTCTCATCATCAACATTTTCCACAGTGGCTGAAATCCAAGATGGCGATCTATCCTCAGCTGAGGCTTTTGCTTGGGCTACTGGTGCAGTTTCTTCCTTCACTTCCTCTGCCTTAACTGCAACTTCTGCAGCTGGTTCATTGTCATATTCTGAAAGAGGCACCACAGCTGGAGTGTCAGAATCATCCTCTGCAGAGCCAACGTCAGAGGAGATCTGCTCTTGTTTACCATCAGACTTCTTCTTCCTCCGTGGAATCAATTTCCTCAAAGAGAAAGAGGATTCTTCTTTGGGGGCTTCACTGTCAGAGGTTGTATGCTCTGGCCCTGAGGCTTCATCAGACTTGTCTTCTGCTTTAGGTTTCTTTCTGTGGGTTACCAGCCTCTTGAAGGATTCCCAGGTAGACACTAGTTCTTCCTCTGGTTCAGGTGAAGAAGCCAAATTCTCATGATCAGCTTCCCCAGAGCTTACAAGAGGGGACTCAGCGGCCTTTGTCTGCTCTTCTCCTGACTGCTGCACTTCTTCCTCAATCTTAGTTTCCTCGTCATCAGAATCAGAAGTCTTTCTGGATCTTTTTTTAGTTGACCCCACACAAATAAGGGCTTCCCAGGACACAGATGTATCCATTTTTCTTTTTGGTTCCTCTGCGGCTGGTTCAGGCTTTTCAACTTTTGGCTCAGCCTTTGATTCTGCCTGTGACTCTTCTTTAGACTCAGATGGTACCTCTTCAGAAGGTTTAGGCTCATCAGTTTTCTCATCACAGACAGCACTCTCAGTTGAAGATAGGGTGGAAGATTTGGGTTTGTCTGCAGGTGCTTCATCTTCGCTCTCAGAGGGCCTTTTGACACGTTTTTTTGGGGTAACTAATTTTTTGAAAGAGGACCAAGGTAAAATTCCATCTTTCTTCTTCTCACTGTCAGAATTGACTGGTTCAGCCTCAGTCTCTGCAGCTTGAGCCACCTCGGCTTGAACCACCTCAGCTTGAGATGCCTCTCCTACAAGATGCTCACCAGATTCTTCTGGAGAAGATGCTCCGCTGTCAGGTTTCTGCGGCTCAGCTGACTCAGTGGATGACTGGATGTTTTCAGCAACTTGTTCACTTGATTCTGTTTGCTTTGACTCTGCTTCTTTCTTACTCTTCTGCTTTTTGGATGACAGCTTTTTCAGCCCAGCTCCTGTAAAAAGCTTCTTAAGTGGGCTTCCCTGAGCCTTGGATTTCTCCTGAGATGACAGGATTTCAGCTTCAGTTGTCACTGCTTCTGAAACATCTGGCTTGTCACTTGTTGGTTTTGAATCATCGGTGGTTTGAGCTTCAACGGTTTCAGCAGCTGGAGCTTCAGCAGTCTCAGTCTGAGTCAGAGTTTCAGCATCACTTGTAGCCTCAGCTTCTACTTTAAGTTCTTGTGGCTCTTCTGTCTCAGTGGAAGTTGTTTCAGTCATTTCAGCTTTAGTTTCAACCTCTTCTGAAGGTTTCTCTATCTGCTCACCCTCAGCTGGCTCTTTCTCTGTGTCCACTTTAGGTTCCTCTGTACCCTCAACAACACCCTCTGCTGTCTCCTCAGTTTCCTTAATGTCCTCCTCTGCAGACTTTTCCTTGACTTGCTCCTCATCTTTGGGCTTTTTGAAGCTTGTCTTCTTTCGCAGGTTAGAAAAGATTCCCTGAGTGAAAAATCTCTTAAAGGGACTCTGTATCTCTTGAGAGGGTGGACTTGTGGGTGATTCAGTTGGGGCTTCTGGCTCTGGTTCTTTCTCTGGTTCTTTTTCTGTCCCTAATTCTTCAGCAGATTTTTCAGTCACCTCCTCACTAACCTTTTCAGTCTCCGAAGGGGCATCCACTACAGTTTGCTCTGCTGGTTCTACTGCCTTATCAGTCACTTCTTCAGTCATGGTCTCTTGCTCTTTTTCTGTAGTTTCTGGTGATTTGTCTTCCACAGATTTGTCTTCCTCTATTACAGGTTCCTCTTTCTTTTCCTCAGAAGTTGCATCTGCACCGCTCTCTGCTTCCTTCACTGTCAGCAGTTGCACAGGCTCAGTCTTCTCATTCTTGTCTTTCTTCAATGTGAACTTGAACCCAACGAAACGGAAGATCTTCTTGAAGCCCACCTCATTGGCTTCCTCTTGTTTTTCCTCTACTTCCTTCTCTTCTGTGGTTGTAATTTCATCTGCATTTGCAGAATCGTCTTCTTTCTCTCCATTAACCTGAGGGGCAACCTCTTCTTGCTGCACCTCAATTGTTTCAGGGCTATCTTCTTTTTGGGTGATGGTCTCTGTCTGGCCAACTGTAATGAAAAATATAAATTTTAGTAAGGTTTTTGGTATATTTTCTTCAGTTAAAGTATTTTAAGTTACCACAGTTATGAAATAGCATAAATCAAATCATCATCATCCATTTAATATCATAGCTTCTCATATATATATCATTTATAAAACTAATTTGTCTCTTATGGATATCCATATCCAAAGGACTAAGTGTAGAAAAACAAGTTAAGAGTTATAAAAGCAAAATACATGATCTAGCGATATAATTAATTCAAGATGGAAATCAGAGCCACATTGCTAGAAAACCTGCAAAAACATTTTCACCCACTGTTCAGATGTAATCAGGCATATGATGGCAATTTGATATTACGTTTACATTTTCTGGTTTCTTTCTTGTGAGCACCAACAAAAAAAATTATGAGCTGGGGAATGATGACAACATTTAACATCAAGGCAACCAGGGGAAATTTCCATGTTGTAAGCTTCACAGTTATGCAGGTTATGTTGCCAAACTTTTGGACTATGACATTGACCTTATTTAATAAAGCACAGCAAACACACAATGACATCACTTTATTAATCTTCATTAGGCCTGTATATTTGCCCAGTTATTAAGCTTTCAAAGAAAAAATGTAACAAATAAAATTGCAACAGGTGGGATAAACAAGAGGACAAATTCCTCCCTTGCCTATCAGTGTTTTGACAAGAGTGGGTTGGTGTTGGGGGTGTGGGTCTAGGAAGAGGGAGTCGAGTTCGCATGTAGTGTGAGCCTCCTAGAGGCCCAGTTTTCCTTTGACATCCAACCTAGCAAGGGACTGTTCACATCTGGCTCTGCTTGCTCTTGCTCTGGGGTCTGAAACCCACCCAGTGACTTTAAAAACAAATTCCAAGCATTTTTAATGCATGGATATCACATTACTTGGCTTCCTACACACTTGCATGACACAGGCTGAGATAAAGGGGCAGCAAACCATTTATCAACCAAAACAACTTAAGCCAGAGATCAAAATGATTTGTAAATTGTTCTAGAATGATTTATTTTTTATGTGAACGGTAAAGTCTTGGACTGATTACCCTAACCTTGAAAATCGTACAGTGAAACAACATGAATGGCTTATATTCACGGCCTGCCATCATATCAGACTCTTGGGACAACTTTAAAATAATGATGCTTTTTTATGCTGTATTAGTCACTCACTCACATTTATCAGTTCATTTTCTGTTGGTTTAAAACAAAAAAGAAGCTCTGTGTTGCAATGTATGCTTTAAATTTAGAGAAGCACAAACCAAATCCCACAGTTCAATGTGGTACAGAGATGCAATGGCATCCCCATCCCCCTACAATACAACAAACCATCCCCCCCACAGACCAAACCAAATTCTAAACTTCAGCTTAGGAAGACTGTATTGTGCTGTCCTCTTTGTCTCACAATAGGCCCCTGGTTTTTTTCCTGCTTGTGCTAAAAGGGGTGGGGGGCCCAGACTATTGTCCATCCTGGAACTTAAACTACCATGATGAAAATCCTTGTTGTAAAATGGGAAAAGGGAATTATGGGAAGCCATATAGAATGACACACAGAACTTTTTTCAGTCTTAGTGATATGGAAGACTTTAGAAAGATTAAACTAAAAACCTGCTTTAAACATGCAGTCTTTTTTTCTCTTGACAGATGCAGCTACAGATTATATGCTCTTAATTCATCTTTAAATATCAAATATCTACTTTGGGTACATTCCAGGAGGTTTCTTCTTACACTATAGTAATGTTTTAACTATGAAGGACACCCATTTTTATGCAAAAAGACACACTGCTGTTGCCTCACACAGCTGGAGACAGGGAGGCACTGTATATGTGCAAATGTATTTTTACACAAGTATGAAAGACAAAATGGGTCAAAGAAACTACCAATCACCCTACATTTGCTTTTGTCTCAATGGTGGCTCAGACTGGGGAAACTCGAGCCAAGGAATTTGATAGCGTGTCTGTTGTGGCTGTTAAAATGTGGATCTGTCGGTGAGCATTTTGGGATGGGTGGGGGAAAATGCCATCTGAAATCACAGTGGTGTGATATTCTAGAAAAAAAAGAGGGGGGGGGGGGTACTTGTTTGTTGAGATGGGTCTGAGGTAATGGTCAACAACCCCCTACCCCTTGCTGTTAAATGCAAATACAGGCTGTTCATTAGTGGAGTCTGTGGGTTTAGGGAAGTTACAGGAAGAATCAGAAGTAGACTGACTGTCGGACCCCTACCAGGCCATCAACCCCACCTCCCACACTAAATAACTGCTTTAGCGATTCCCTTTAACATAGATGTGAATCATAAAACAATCGAGATTCCATTACTGTTAAAATCAATATCCACTTTTGGAAGAGAGTAGTGGTGAATAACAACATTAAGTAAACAGAAAATGAATAAACCTGCACTGTTCTGCATGTATAAAATTTAACCCAATTAAAATAAAATGAAAGTGTCAATTAAGGAAAAACTGGACGCAAGCATAAAGATAAGAACATCCACACAAAATCCTAATAAACATTCCCAGCTAATCAAAACACTCTCTGAAGTCATGTGCAGCAGGTAATCAATTCCATACACCCACACCACCTCTCCAGAACCCTGACTAAGATCTGAGGGGCTTAAAAACTCATTAAAATTCCTAAAAAGAAGGACATCTGAGACCACTGAAGCCCATCAGATCACAACATTTCCAAGAATTCTATATTACATGTATAAACCCACCAACTGTACTGTTTTTTTTTTTTTTTATCATACTACATATGGGATGTAGAACAAATAAATCAGATAATAGTTCAGACTGGTAAACGCTTTACAAACTAGAGATATGACTTTACTACCTCACTGATAGTATATACATAACTATTTTTGTATGTATTTGTTAAAAAAACTTTCAAAGAATCCTGGGTGTTATATACAGTATGTTCTAAAGCTTAATGAAATGCAAAATAATTAAATACACAGAAGAATATAGAGATACGTAAGTGAAAGCAATTAATTACTCAAATAAAAAAATAAATACTTTCTCATAAAAACCATATTAAACAAGTATTTAACCACATTGACCTCTATACAATGAAGCCACAAGCTACAGATCAGGCAGACAATATTCTAATTTGTCCACAAATGTAACTGATTAATGAATAACAAATTTGGAATTTAACCCAATAATAATAATAATCAAGATATCTACACAAACCATTTTAATTATTACTGCCACCCACTGTCCTCTAATAATAATCATGATCAGCTTTAACAAGTCATAGATTTGAGATGCATCTTACCTGTTAGAGTTATTGTCCCAAGCATTTCAGAAACGTTTGCAATTACTTTTCAGGAAAAAAATAATAAAAAGAATTGCTGTTTAACTTTCGCTGAAAGTGATGCTTTCTGAACTCCCTTCTAGTAAAAGTCCTGCTTCCTCTCAAACTATGATCAGCTGATAGGCTTTAAGGCTACACTCTTGTTTCCCTCTCTTTCTCTGTCCTGTGAGCTCGTGTTGAAACCAGGCGTCTCCTCTTCTGAGTTTCTGGGTGAGAATGAGGGGAACGGGTGGGTAACACACATTTCAACAGACACTGACACATGTCCTATGTGGGACCACCCCACCCATGCCCCCCCAAACCCCCCACTCCTCCTCAGCTTTTCAGCTGTTCTCTGCCCCTCTCTACTGAATGAGTTTCCCTCTTCCTTCCCCCTCCACTCCTCTTTACACACTCCCTCCACCCACTCACTCAAACTCTTACATTCCTTTATCCAACTTTTTCTTTCCCTGTTCAAAATGTCATAGTTAAAATGTGTTTGTGTGTGTGAAGGGAGGGAAGATTACTCAAGTTATCAAAGGCATTTCTGTACATGATGTTACACAGAGCTCCATCTCCCATTTTCTTTTCTCGTCTTAGACGGTATGACATATCCATATGACACACAAAATATACAAGGGTGAAATGAGGACCTTCACAATATGTTCTCCTGTATCTTATCTTTCTGCAACTCTCACTCTACCAAACTCACTCTTTATATCTCCTCTATATCACTTTCAGTCCATAAGCCTAAATACCAGACTTTTCCTACCAAACACAGTGAAGGCAAGACATCATGATTTCATTATTATTTAGGCTTACTGTGGTGAATTTTCCAAATATAAGTTGCCACACAGTTTTGTACAATATAAAATATGTTTAACACATTGTAATTTACACCATACATTGTGTTACAGTATCTTGTAGTCATCCAGAAAAACTGATATAACTGATCTTTATTTATTATGGACCCATGTGTCAAAATAGGCAGGCTTTCTGTTATTTTATATATTTTAGTAAAACACCATGTGTGTAATTAAAGGATTAATCCCTTAATAAAAATGATCTGTCCTTGTTGTGTCCTAAAGTAAAAAAGTTAGCAAATAAAGTGCCTTTCTATTTCAAATTTGCTTCCCAGACAAGCTGAATGCTAATGTAATGAGGCTGGCACTCTATGGTGCTAATGGTTCATTCAAAGTGTAAACTGAGTCACCTTATTTCATTCAAGTTTTGTTGAAGGAAGATGGCTGAAGAATACCAGTGAGATTCCTCAGCATACAAGGGTCTAATCAGACATCTCACACCTTGCCATTGTTCCAGTGGAATGTGCGAATTCCAGCTAAAATCTTCTTCTAAGTGGGTGATAACAACTCTAATCCAGATTGGTCTGGATCCTACAGACTATGCGGAAACTCATCTGGTTAAGATTGGTATTTTATCTCTCCTAAGTAAAATAAAAAAGCTCTTTCTGCATTACTCACTTCACCACACATTAGTGGTACTCAAATGACTTGAGTGCTATGTTATTGTAATGTTTTAAGTTACTGGACTGCAGCCTTGGACATTAACATAAGTGTTTGGGTGCAAAGCTATAGGGGACAAGTAGGGCAAATTCATGAATAGCCAATGAATAGCCATTCTCAGACTTTATTGTGATCTATAGTAACAGAGCAATGGGGCTAAGATCAGAGAGATTTGACATATGGGAAAGGCTTTCTGCCCCCAGTGACTCCATTAGAGTGGAATTCAATAAGCACATACTCTCACACGCTAAAGACAGTGTCACTCCCTTTCTACTGTAACAGACATTCCTCAAAAGAGGAAGCTTGTACACTACTTCTTCCTGAATGCATCATTTTAAGCTGACTCATATTTGAGGATTTGGCCACAAAGACACAACTAACACAGACGGCCCGATGTAGTGAGATGTGATAAAACACCAACAGCTAATCACAGTCATGGTCTGTCATGGTGAAACTGATACCCAGAATGACATCCATGTTATCTCTTGCATCAGGGAAACGTGATCAAACACAGAAGCGTGAGCAGTCGGGAGTATGTTTTGGCTGGGAACATGTGGAAGTGGGCTTCCCGCTGCCCTGGGGGCTTGCAGGGGATGCTGCGACGTCATTGCAGACCCCAACTCACACACGTACACACATACTTCTACATACACACGCCCTCATCTGTGCATGCATTCCTTGGGCCAGGAAGATGATGTTGAAATAATGGGAGGAAACGGAAATGAGAGCTGTGTGAAGATCTGGCCAGGATCAGAGGACTGTCTCCAAATCTCAGCTGTCTCCCGCTTTATACTTTCACCTGATTTCGCTCACTACCTTATCTTTAAAATGGCATCTCTGCATTTGGTACCTTCCTCCGTCTCTGCATCTCTAAATCAAGCTTTCCTTATTTTATTCTTCCCGTTTCCTTCGCTTTCTATGGATAGAGGAAGCTGAGGAATGCTGTGCAGGAAGCATGCTCATTCTTTTGCGTCAATGCTTCCTCTTCCCTCACCAGTTTCCTTCGCTATTAGGTCATTTTCTTTTACTGGTCTAGTTTGTCACTTTTCAGAAAGGACACTATGACAATGACTCAGATTATTTGATATCGCATAACTACTCCATGAGCTGTCACAGTACTAGGTACAACTTGTACCCGTGACATCATAATTCACCTCACGATTGTAGTCCAATTGGTGTGTCAAAAGTTATATTTTGTTCACTAAAAAAATTGTACAATTTAAATATATTTTAAATGTTGTATGTTCCTGTGATAGCAAAGCAAATTTGTCATGCTCCATTATTTCAGATTTCAGTGTCACATGACCCTTCAGAAATCATTAAATGTGCTGATTTAATACTTTAATGAAACATTTCTTCCTTAATGTTGAAACCATGCTAACTATTTTTTTTAATAAACAGAAAATTCTGAAAAACAGCATTTATTTGAAACAGATTGTTGTTCTAATATTATATTACTGTTGCTTTAGATAATTTATATTAATATGTAGTTGGCAAAGTACTAGATGATGACATGACTTGCTGTAATGTAAAACATTAAGCCATCATTTGATTGCCTAAATTGTATATTCCCTGTCTACCCAGACCAAATCTTCCTTTCAATATCCTTTTTTCAGTATCTACAGCCAGACTGAATGTCAAACAGCCAAACAATAATGAAACTAGACTCTTTTAAAGTATTCACAAAGTCAACTCTTATTTCTTTTAACTTGTGCACTCTTTACATGCCTTTTCATTTATACAGTTTTATTGCTGCAAATTAAAGGAATTAAATTACACTTAATCAAACACATATTCACACTCTCCCTGTGGTTTTCTCTTGCTGCCAAACCCTTCATCGCTCCACACTTCACACATTCCATTCCCATGTCATCTCAACTTTCCTCATCTGTGTGTTTCTCTGATCAACAGCATGAGTATTACTAAAACATACTCGCAGTATCAAACGTTTACTCGGTTAAAAAATAAATCCCAATAAATCTCAGCAGAAGAAATCAGTGGAAATTATATGTGGCTTCAAAAGAAGCTGACCTGGATAGTTTTTATTTTAAACTAGAAAACAAGTGCTTAATCAAAATAAAAATATGTTCATAATTTTCCAGGAATCTGACCTCAATATTGCAGATCTGGAAAAGAGATTTTGGGAAGTGAATTACTGACCACACACGCAAACACTGTCAAAATCAAATCACCCTTTTGGATTCAAATTCTAAACATCAATAAAAAACAAATCTGAAGCAATTATTAACAATCTCAGAGGCGGAGCTCTCTGTGGAAACAATTCTACAGAAATATGCTATCAAAGTTAAAACACACACATACACACTCGGCTCGGTGGGGGGGGGGGAGGACTGTGTATGAGATAATGGCTGAGCTCACTCTCTGGACTCACTCACGTCGCCACCTCCTAAACGCCTGGCAGCCAGCTTGCAAGTGTGTGTGTGTAAGTGAGTGAGTGGGAGAACTTAATTCATTTGCAAACTTTTGTATACATGTAACCTGCATGTCTGTACATGTAGGTCAGGGAAGTACATCTGTGTTTGTAGTTTCCTGCTGACATATGTGCATTAGTATAATCATGTGAATGAGTGAGCTTGTATGGGTATATGTTCTTGAACATTTGTTTAGTAAGGCGCAGTCAAAAATCGAAACCATGATTAAAGGAATTTGTAAAAATATTTTAATGCCGAGAGCACTATTTTCTTCTTTGTTGATTTTGGCTGGGAAGACATTGCACAATACCGGTCTCTTTTCTTTTTTGGCAGTATCAAAATAATCATACTTCTCTCTCAACTGACTCTGTGTACATGGTTTCTATTGTAAAGTTGTACCGAATCCCGTCAGCATCATATTTTGGGAGGTTACTTAACAATGTAGAACAGACAGATATATCAACAGATTCATTTTACTCACATTATTCTCCCAGTACATTTCTATGTAACGTTCCAGGGGTTTTTCTCATACTCTGGGGATGCTGAAGAAAATAAATGGCTGCACTGAGCATGCTAGAAAATTATGGCTAAATACTCTTGGCTGGCATTACAGCATTAATCATGAAGATTAAATAAAGCCAGCATTGAGGCATTTTGGGAGCGTTTCAAGGGCTTGTCCTGGTATTGTCATGCTTCAGACTTCGTGAGACATATTCATAACGTCTCACTGCAAACATAGCCACAATAATCAGAATCATTTTCCTATTCTTCAATATGCCTTCTTTTTTCAGTTTTATTCATGATGAAATATGTTATTTGACCTCCACATTTAAAGGCACCTAAAATTTCTATACATGCAATGAGGCAAGTTTGTTAAAAACATACACCTCTTTAAGGGGTCAGCTAGGTCATGGCTTGCTAAATATTATTGGGGGGAAGCATCTCGGTGGTCTCTCTGAGTTGAAAAGCAAGAAAGGAACACAAAAAAACGAATAAAAATAAACATGGTATGCAGTATTGCCCTAGAGTCTTCTAACAGGCCGTGGTTAGGGAACTAAAGAGGTTTATGTTGGTGTCCACTCACTGTAGGCTCTATGTAGGTGTTCTCGTCTTTAGGATTGCTGGGGATTATGAGAAGGATCAGTCGGGGAAAGAGGGCACACAGATAAAAAGATAAAGATCATATCTTAAGCCACACACACACAGAGAACCCTGACGCTGGGAGGCGGCCCACTATTAGTGTCAGTCATTGTCATACCACGCACACAGACACGGTAATAAAGATATGAGAGTGATATATACACACAGTGCTCAAGTACATGGTAGTAAGCACATACCCTCAGCCGGTGGGTTCTCCTCTGTGTGGCCATTATACTCTGTCTGATCATCTGTCTTCCCATTAAGACTGGAAACAGAGATCTGTCCATTCTTCTGAAGAGACTAAAACAGAAAAAAGAAGAGAGAGACAGCTGTAACAATCTTTTCAGGAAAGGTATGACGATACAATTTAGTGCAGAGCTTATGATGATACATTGCAAATATTTCTCACCAGGCTTTGCTCAGTACCCTGGATTTTGGTCATATATGAATAATCAATGTGCTTTTAATTATAAAAGGTTTCTCATACTCACCAAGGCTGCATTTATTTGATCGAAAAATACAGTAAAAACGTTTCATTCATTCATTTCGTTTCACTTTTTTCATTCAAGTTTACAATTTGGTGTTCACCAACACAGACATGCACAACGAGTCTCTCTTAGGATAGTTTAATTAAATTAATGGATTAGGCTGGCTTCCAAAAGGGAGGCACTTCTTGTGAAGATCCAGGAAGGGGCTGCACTCTATTCAAATGGTTTGGCACTTCTCTTGTGAACTAAAGTGAAGTGTTAAAACAGGTGCAGGAAAAGAACTCAGCTGAAGATGAGAATTTGACACTTAATGGTTTTAATTTCAGCGGTAGTTTGGCTAAATGTTGGCTACATTTAAATTTGAGAGATTAAATTGAAGATAGATTCAAAGATTCAAACACAGACTGCCTATCTGACTGCCTCAGGAATTTGGACGTTCACATAACCAAGCATTCACAATTCTCAACTGTGGGCCGTCGATCACATTTTGGATCCAGTCAGCACTGCTGGACAGGACTGTAATCTAAATAGCATCCGTATACTTCACCAACTCTAATTGGTTTCTGAAAGGTTAACCATAATACAAGTGTGTGCATTTTCATAGATATAGATTATCTAGGAATTTTTCACTCTTTACTTTCAATTTTCAATTCCATTAGTATTCGGACAAAACAGGAATGACAGACTTTACAATGCATCATATTAGAAATACTTTCCTCTCTGTGCCGAACAGTACTATTAAGTTAAAGGTCAATTAGGCTTCAGACTAGTTTAATAATAGAAAAGTAATAGGACTCACAAAGGACTCTCTTGTGGGACTGTAGGAAAATATGTGAGCTATGCAATTATGTTAAGAAATTTTCTGTTTAGAGGCAGAAATAAACATGAGCGAGAAAGCTCTAACCTATTCCAGCTTCGCCAGTGGTCCAGCAGGTGTCCTTTTAACCCATCCAGGCCTCTGACCCTCAGGCCTATCTCATGACAGTCATTCTCCACATTCCGAGACCCCTTCATAGAATTCCAGCAGTTGGGGGCAACCGCACCCAAATTCCCCTACAACAGCTCTGTTTCATTCCCTCCTTCATCTGACCTGACGTCACTTGCCATTTACAGATCCATAACTCAGATCCATAATTAAAGGCCTCAAAAACTTTTCTGTTAAGGAAATTAAACTTTTATCCAGTGAAGTGGAAGCTAAGACATTTATAATATTCCAAAATATTTTTTTTATAATATATGCTTCTTTTAAAAATGTTTCCCCATTTTCCCCCATAAAATGTTTACATTTAGTTGGCAATATAACAAACTAATTTATTACTGAAAGAAATTAGCACTTATATATATATATATATATAAACTCTGAAAATCAGTTCTCCACAGTATATTTATAGAGTGGACTGTAACACAGTACACAAGCTCTGAAGTAATTTAATGAGAGACTATCTATTGATCTATTGTGGGTTGTTTATTTAATATTTCAGCCTGTCATTTTCTTGATCAAATCCATGCAGAGCTTTTAGACAATTGGTGTCTGATTTCTACTACACCTACTGGCATTTTCTAGCTGAAAATAGGATAACATACAGATCCATCCAGTAAGGTTTTATGTTCAGGTTATAACAGTGAAGACAGAAATTTTCGAAAAAAATGACTGTTAGTGAATTAGGATAAACAATTCTTGCTATTTTTAAATGTATCCAACTCTGAGTGGTTTCTGAGCAATGTCTGAGCCTGCTGGTGACACACTTGGTCCTTTACTAAGGTCGTAACTCACCCGGGACATTTAACAACTGTTCAACCAACAAAAAACTGACAGAGTGTGTGTGTGTTTAAGTGTGACAGTTGTTTATCTGAAATAACTAAGTTAAACACAATTTGTCTTTATGGCACCACACACTTGTGGGTGGAGGGTTTGCACTGAGGTGTGACATCAGGTGTGAGTGTGTGTGCTGTAACCATTGTGATTTGTGACTTGTCTTTTGCGACATTTTTTCAGTGTGTTTATGCTATACATAAATAAAATACAATGTTTTCCTAAAACGTCATTATCTGGAAATGCATCCACTTTTTTATACTTCCATCTGTTCGGCTGTCCTGCACTACACCGATCTGCTAGATTATTTTTCTCTCCTGTTCCTACCCTCTTCTCTTGCAGTCTCTCTGCTTCATTTCTCAGACCAGACGTTCAGGGATGGCTGTCCATCCCACAAATCACTCTGCAGAGAGGGTGCAAATCTCTTCTCTGTAGGACAGGGAAAGACAGCAAAGAAGATGAGAACTTATGCTGTCTGTAACATCTATCCAGTTGTCAAATACTCCAAAATAACAGTCATCTTACAGACGTGACCTTCTAAAGTTTTCAAGACTCTCTTGGTGACCATGGTGTCACATTTTGGGCTGTTAAAGTTTACAAAACTCACATATGTATGGATTTATAATGGGCACCTGCAAATTGTGTATGAGCCTGATATATATATATATATATATATATATATATATATGTATATAAATGTGTGTGTGTGTGTGTATGCATCTTTTATTTCTGTAAAGTAATGAATAATGAAACTATAATAGACAAACCTTGGCCTCTTGTTATGAACAGTTAAATAATTTAGATTTTGCAGAATACCTGAACTTGTCATCGGTCTCTTAAATGCCTATTTAAACACCTTAAGATAAATCAAAGCTTTAAAAAGGCCTTCAACAAGGTGTAAACTACAGTATATCAAATCCTATATAGCTCATAAAACTGACAGCCCAGGCTAGTAAATATATGGCAGCAACATGACTCCAGATCTTAAATGCTTGCATAGCATGATAATTGCATTATCAAGTACACTGTGAGAGATGAATACTGGATATAAGCGGCAAAAACACAAAGCTAGCAAGTTCTAGCTTTTGGAAAATACACTCAGTATACATTCTAAGATTCATGTTTATTTTTAATTGTAATTGTGATACTGATAATATAATCTGTGAAGAAAGAACAAATGAGAACAGTTCAAAGTAACAGCATTTTTACCAGAAGTCTTAGACTTGAACCCCAAGGTACACATTTAAAAAGTCATACCTATGATACGCCTCACACAGCAATAAAAATCCCCTTGGGGGTAAATGGTTTATACGTGCCTGTTAACCTCTGACCTTTGACCCCTTGCTGATGAGGACTGTATCACAGGGAAAACAGGAGAAGACAGATGGATCATCGTCATTGTTTGATTTACATCAAAAACTAGCACACGCCTCTAATAAAAACATTTAAAAACAACTTATAGAATATCTATTTTTGGCTAATTTCTGGCTGATATATGGTTCAATCACTGCCTGTATCTAAAAGGAGAACTGCATTTTTCTGTACTGTAGGCCAGAATTTGATTCTGCCAATTGTAAGGATGGAGAGGGGAAAACAGCAGTAGATGAGGTAATTATGAGAAACCTTCCAAGTTCAGAGATGCAGACTGAGATCACTTCTTCAGTCGAAAAGGGAATATTAGATGTAAAACTGTATTATCATTATAGAAATGATAAGAGAAAACGTGTGATGTACTAATCAAGCTGTAGACAGACAAGAACGGCGGTCAGAATACAGAACCCCGTGGGACTCCGTTGGCGAGTTCTGGGAGTGTGGAAACGAAACATGATAGAATCTGTTATCAAAAGAGTCTACAGGGAATAAGACTTTAGATCCAAGATCAGCAGCTGTTGGTTGAAGCAGACAGGTCCAGATAAACTGAAATTGAGAAGCTAAACTCACTTACTGTAAGAGAAAGGCCTTGTTCATCAATAATTCTGTCTTCATTCACTCATGCTCATGCCATTTCAATTATAGATAGATAGATAGTAAATGATTTGTACTTAAAAAAAACAATAACATATTTTTAATGAAATAAAGATATGGACATGAAACATATACATATGACTTTTATATATGAGAACTTTTACTTTTTGTACTTTTTGACTACCAATTCCTTTTCCTTGACTACCACCAAGGAAAACTATTACAGTTAAACAAAGCCTGATTACTATGGGTAAAACAGTGTTTTGTGTAATGAGGTTTGACATTTGCTGAATATTGACCCTAAAACTTCTGAAGTTAAGCTTACAAAATGTCAGAGTGATGATAAACATGTTTAGGCATGTTATGAACAACAGGGAATCATAAAAGACCAAAGTCAATAAATTGAATCCATATTGCCCAATTGAGAGATATTTTCCACTTCAAAGCTTTGTTAGTGACTGTTACCCCATTGCTTGCTTTTGCTATATTGTAATTTGCTTGCAGAGAAACTGTAATTGAGGTTGGCATTTGAGATCTCATGATGGACGCATGGTTGTTTATGCCCCAAACACAAACCTCCCAGTTGAGAAAATAAACCTCCCTGATACAACAAACTAAGCCACTCAACTGTTGTTCCCTCTATCCTCCCACTATCTCACATTCACCTACTGCTTAGCACACTGATTCATTATTAAAGGCATAGCTCAAAGGCAAAAGAAGATTTAGCAGAACAAAAAATAAGGTACTTTAAAGGACTGACATTAAATAAAAATCAATGGGATGATTTTTTTATTCACTGCTGATTTATGGCAAATTGACAAAAAATGTCCATACTCTTTTTAGGCATCTAAATGTAATTCATATCAATGATTGACAGCAGTTTTATGGAGAAGATTTACTTAGAGAGGCAGTCATTGAGACAACACAAATTTAGTAAACATTGTAAACTTAATCTGCTCAAAATTCCATTCGAATTTTGAAACAGTAAACTACTTATCCAGCATGAGAGAAAAAGACATGCTTTGTGTAAGGAGTTAAGCACACATACACACTTCGGTAACACATATGCAGTATTGGAGCCTCAGCAACCACAAACTGCATGCATCATCTCATTCGACACAAACACAGATGTGAAACGATCAGCCTCTGGCAACACACAGAAAACCTCAGTCTCTCTCAGTTAAGTCATTTACTTCACAAACAATCTACACCAGAGTAGTATTACTGTGGTAAACTGCCCCAGTGTTTTAACAGGCTAGTGCTTACAACTTGATCCTGACAAATGGGCCACCGAAATATACTGCCCCCTAACACTCCTAATCATATCAAATGTACATGTGAGTCGATTTGAATCAGTTACACTGCTCAAGATCACAACAGTCTTTGAGCTTCACAAATCATCAAGTCTGAATCAGAACCAGAGCGCCACACATCAAACTGCCCGCTTCTCACTCACTGAAGGGGAAAATCTTTGGATTCAAAGGCAGACAAACACATCTTCTTCTTGCCTACACTTATTAGACTGTGGCAAATTTATGGCAATTGAGCTTCACATTTACAAATAGCATAGTGACAGCTTTGCATTTCTTCACCCAGACTTGATATAAATCACATATCTGCAAGGCGGCTAGGGATTAAGTGCTTGCTTTGCTAAAACCTCGTTCATGTTGGCTTCAGATTTGTTTGTTTCACCGAACCATATGCAGTGAATTCTTTACTTCTCATTTGATGAAGGAGGAATTTACTTTTTGGCACAGACTCGGAGCAATATACAAAAAAGGAGCGAGTTTGCTAAATTCCAGGAACTTGTACATATAAATGTCCGTGCGGAGTCTTCCAAGCTGCGAGCCACCCCACCGTGCGCTTTCCTGATTTTCCTGACCCCCTTATTTGTCTCCTGCCGATACTAGGAGTCTTCTGTTCCTTCCACTCCCCAAACAGCTGTCACTAAGGCCACCCTCATGAGCAAACATCAATGTGATAGGACAGGACCTCCCTGTGTCTCGGCAGATCAGCCGGACCGTCCCAGATTCAACCTCCCCACAGTCGGTCTGAAACAATAAACCTCCTCCTCTCACTCTATCCCAAGGGTCCTCCTGTGATTCAGATCACAAGGAGAAATAAAGAGTTCAGACGTGACTCTCCTGTTATTTTGAAGAGTTTAAAGTTAGAATCTGGTGGAGATGGTGAAACTTGATCTGTTAAATCGCTACAGAAATAAGGCATAATTCCCCTAATACACAAACGATGTTTCAATAAGAAAATTCTGCACTATAATGCTGTTACTAGGGCCCTACAAAACCTGATTTGAACTCATCTGTCAACTTGTTACTGTCCTAAACAACTGACAAACTACTTGTTACTGATACAATGTTTTTATACACCTTCCCCTCACAATTTTAAATGACATTTCCCGTCTGGTGTTGCACAGACACAAAGTGCTTTTTCTCAGGAGACCTGAGAAGATTAGATACAACACCAGGGAAATTAGTTCACTGTTGCCAACGGCCACATGATGTTGTTATCCAACCAGAGAAGATACAGAATTGTTTTTAGACAAAGGAACTGAGCTTATAGTGATTATCACATGCTGCCTGATTTTATTTTATGCCTTAACAATGTTACTTTGGAAGAGACATATGACCAAATTTGGTAAAGACATGCACACTCACAAACGCTTACAAAAAACCCTAAAGGGGATAGTTCAACCAAAACTAGTTTTTTTGTTTTTCTGTGAAACAGAAAATATATTTTGAGAAATGTCTCAGTATTTTGTCCATGGTTTGTTAACATTTCTTCAAAAATATATTCTTTTGCGTTGCAAGAAAGAAAGTCATCTAAAAACATGAGGGTGAACTATGTCTTTAAAGTTTATTTACATCTAAACTAGTACCTGAACTAAAATGAGCTATATAATATCTCCTTTGACTTATAAGAATCTCTGTTTTCATAAACCTTGTATATGCATCTTGCATATCTTCCTACTCTGCCATTGACAACAGTCCATCACTATCATCTCTAATAAGGAGAGAAAATACAATCGCTGTTACTACAGTGCATTCTAGGACTTTCTATATACTTAGACTCTTTATAGATTTGAAGATAACATCCTGGCATGGCCGTGAGCCAGTGCGATATATGACCTTTCAATCAATACATGATTGTGCTGAGATTTTACAACTCTCCTTGGACGCTTACAAATTTGATATGTCCTTTCTAACTTCCACCCCCAACACTCTCATACAGAAACACATGCACATTTACCAGAAGTAAGGATCACAGCAGTTTGTCAAGAGGCATGAGTCATGATTTGTCTCTCAAGGATGAAGAAGGGTTATTCTGTCCTCTGAGAGAAAGAAAAAAAGAGAGAGAGAGAGTGTTTGTGTGCATGAATGTGTGTGTGCGTGCTTATATGGTGTATGAGGACACAAATTTGCATAATGACATGGGTATGACATAGGTATTACAATATGAAGGTGATTTATGAGGACAGTAATTTAAAAGGCTTAAAAAATTTACTAAATTGTGTTTTTTTGAAAATCTGAAAGTGCCTGTAGTTTCCTGTAAGGGGTAGGTTTAGGTGTAGGGTCAGTGTAGGACAATACCACATACAGTCTGTACAGTAGAAACACCATTACGCCTATGGAGAGTCCCCATAAATCACAAAAAAAAACGTGTGTGAGTGTGTGGTGAGAGAGAGAGAGAGAGAGAGAGAGAGAGAGAGAAAGAGAGAGGACAGCATCTGGTTATTTTAGGTACAGCAAGCTGATGAGATTCTGCACTGCAGTGAAGGAGAAACAGCGCATGTGCCTCAAACAGGAAGTCCTTAACTCCTCCTCTGGCTTCCTTATTTGTTTAGCTGTCTTGTAAGGCCAAAGTCACAAACAACATAGTGACAAAATCAAACTGGAGGCTTGCGAACTGTAGCATGATTACAATAGCATGCAATGTGGTGTCCCCCAGTCTTGATTCAAAATCCTTTTAATGTTTAAACCATTAATCATAGCTATTAGATAACCGTAAGGCTAACATATTCATACCAAAAGCCAAAAACCTTAAATGTGGAATTTTGGTTAAAAAGACCCAAACAGTTGATTTAGTTGTTTTCCCCAATTAATCAACTTCTCTCCAAATTAACAAAATTCTGTTTTCTAATATTTTATGTATATTTTTTCTTACTCTGTTTTTGAATCTGCTTCTACATGTATTTGTGAACGTTTAATGTAGGCTACGTGTCTTCTGCAAGGCACTTTGTAAACAGTTTTAAGTGATTCTGTGTACATAAAGTTTTACATACCAAAAGAAATAAATAATTACTCAAATCTTCAGCTACACCAAAAGCAACTTTTCTCATAGAAATAGTATACTGTCTAAACAAACCACTTCACCATGGTGGTCTAAGCCATGTATACACAAACACAGAGTCATAGTTATTATCCATTAGTGATGCTTCCCCATGACTTAAATGGATGCTAGGGCCCATTTCCAATACTGATTTTATTCAGTCAGAGCCAGCACAGTTACATTCTACTATCAAACTCCCTGTATCGTCCATATCCTTTCAACAGTGATTAGCAATCAGATGTTAGGTGATCTTGACCAGAACTTGACAAATATCATTCACTCTTGACTCCCGACTCGCACAGCAGAACTTTGTTCTTTAATGTGAATAAAAGGATTCATTAGGAATCTGCCAAGACTGTCAAGACGGATGAATTTTGGATGAGATTTAAGGGCTGTTAGGAGAGTAGGAAGACAAATCTGACAAAGCTTTATGACTCTCTGGCAAATGGAATCCACACTTTAATTATATCTCACTGAACTCATTGAACTACTACTCCCCAAGGGGCACAGATAAAGCTCACCCACACTGTTAATATAATGTTGTCTATTTGCACATAATGTCTGCATAAACACAAAAATCTGTGCTAAACACAACTGCATGGTGCAATTTTCATGTATTTGACCACAAGGATATGCCTCTTCTCCACAATTTGATGCATGATTGTTGTCATCTTCAATAGGAAATGCTTTTCACAAAAGGTAAAAGCAATGTGAAATTGACTAAATATAAGAGCAGTCAAAATATTTCGCAAACATCTCAGCAGCCATCTCTATATTTCAGGAACAAACACATATCAGATCATCATTTGTATGGGAGTGGTTCCTGTCTGTGATGACATTACATCCAGAAGCATCCACTGATTGTGGCTTCTGCCTAATTTTGTTGACATCATCATTATTACGCTGTGTGGGAGTGTCTGTATTTCCATAATCACTTCGATCCATTGCTACAAGCGTGACAATAACCTTGCACAAAATAGAGGATCTATGTTGGTTGCGTAGAGTTTAAAAAATTCCGACCTCGTAAAAATATGGCCACTGTGTCTGCCTATTTACAGAGAAAAACAATTATGACATCAGCTAAAACAAATCAACATTACTAAGCAATAAAACATGCAAACAGCCTGGGACCAGCTGGACAGCACAATCTGCCAGACCAATCTAATTTCCAGAGAAAAGAACATTACGCTGTAGTTCAAACAGCTACCAACACCCTCAGCATCTTCCTTTGTTCATGGATTTAATCAATATGCCCAAATATTTAACCCACAATTGTAAGTCTACATACACGGAAAAGCAATCACCTGCAGTTGAGGATTCACGTTCAAATCCAAAAGACTTTTAGAATCCATCCTAGTGAGACTTCCGGGTGATGTTTCTCTTCAAATGAGCTATATATAAGTTGATAGTCTTCACTACATTTGTAATAAGCTGTGAAGACAGCGCATCCCGCAGCCTTTAGTTCTTCTTTAGCAGCACAATAGGTTTCTTGAGCTGTGAAGTGCAGACAAAAGTAAACGCTTGACAGGGATTGTCTTTTTCTGGCAGGGCAGTAATGAAACGTTATTGATGCTGGCTCCTGATGAAAGCACTCAGTCTGGGATCTCCACAAGGAGAGTGCTTTACTTTTTATCAGCACATGCCCATCGCCAGTGAAGAGTAGCTCAGAAGATAAGGAAATACGATGAAATTGCTTGTTTACTTGAGAAACGGAGTGAAACTGAGGAACACAGAAACATTTATTTGCTTCATATTGTTAATAAAAGATTATATGTGTCTCATGTATTATAAATGGGCTCTTCTTTCTACCTTTGCCCTCATTGACCTCTGTTTTTCTATTATGGAAGACTCTGGCACTTATTAACATTTTATGAGGCCAACTTTACTTCTAAAGAGGGAGAGATGGAAGGAGGGGGCTTGAAACAAAAAAGAGAGCTAATGTGATGGAGGAGGACAGTGAGAGTTGGCCGATGAAAATAGAACCCTTCTATTTTGACCCATGTAAACAGGTCCTTTCTAATTGGAGATAGCCAGTGAAATTGAGATGGCACCAGCTGGGTCAGAATAAGTGAAAAGGCTGCCTGTATTTCTAAACACAAATTTGGTTCAAGGATTTACCGATTCCTTTTCTGTACACAACAAACAAAAGAAAACATTAACAAAGAATTAATTGAACACGCACTAAACATTTGAATGTTTTTGAAAGAAGTCGTGGGTGTTTTTATATGATCGAAAAATTCTGTAAAAACAATAATACTGTGAATAATTATTACTATGTAAAATCATGTTTTGAAATGTAATGTAATCCTGTAATGGCAGATTTTCAGCAGCCATAACTCAAGTCTTCATTGTCACATAATGCCTCAGAAATAAATCAGACATATCCATCTGAATATTTACTATATACTGAAAATAGTTTTATTGCTTGTTTTTTTTAGTTGTTTTTTAGTAAGATACAGAATTCTCTGATGAATGAACACTGGAGATGTTTTCCTTTCTGAATTAAAGTACTAATTTCTTTACAATATCAACTGTATATATTATATGATGTCTACAGCAAGTTTTTACAGCGTGAAATATATTAATAATTCAATATAAGTAAAAGAAGATTGTTTATTTGGATCTCTGCGTTTCTGCCAGCAGCCATCATGTGCCTCTGAGAACAGACCTGTCAAGACACAGACAAGCTCTGTGTGCAAATGAGTTCAATGGTTTAAAAATAGCTTACATCTCCACTCTAAATAACACATAATCAGGAGAATAACTGAATCTTTAAACAGGAAGTAACTTCATGAGCATCATGCCTCCTCTAATTTTCTTTTCTGGACAGGAAGTCCTGCTCTGAAACAGGGTGGTCCCTTTATAACTGATGTAATTATCCAACAACAAACTATAAACACTCACTAAACACCTCATAAATGGATTATAACTACTGAAAAAAGAATCAAGCATTTTACATTGCATTACATTATATTTCAATAGATTTTCCCCAGCCTACCATTCACTCTTCGTCTATTTTTTTCTTTTCTTCCACTTTCCCTCTCTCCGGCTGATGACAGCTCACCCTCCATCGGCACCCTTCATCTAAGTGAATTACTTTAAGTGCCTCCCTCTTTACTCTAAGAAAAGACTAATGGTCTTCATACACTTTCCCTTGCATTTCAAGAATGTCATATGACATGCATGAATGTATACATCCAAGTAGTCAGTAGGACCCAGGCTTATGCTCATTAGATTTTAACCCTAAATTGTGAATATTATATAATAATATATAATAACCACAAAGCTAATTGATTAAATTATTATTATTTTATACCATTTTATAATATTATTTTTTAAATATCCAGATCAGCTGAACAGACAACTTTTCCAACTGACTGAACCATTTAACAAACTCCTCTCTGCACTCAAAGCTCAGGAAGTTTCAGTCCCACTCTGACTCTGGTGCATTAGTGTGAATGGGACTGTGGAGCAAAAAGCCTGACAGGCTACCATTGCCAAACCCTCATTAACCACTGATTCCCTGATGTCTGCATGCACTTCCATCACATCCTACATTGTATAGTATTTGACTCCCGTCCCATTTTTCACTCATTTGCTGGTCCTGGATCAGATCCTCTGACCATAGAACTTACTCTGCACAGCTTCACTACGAACCTCAGACACTGATCTCAAGTCTGTGTGATTAAAGACATTTGAAACTAATGAATTCTATGACTGGAGAGTCAAAAAATGCTAATTATGCATCCTGATAGTTGCTTATTATTAATAGCATGCATATCATTAATAATATCAAATCATATAAATGTCTCCTTCATTTATTCATTCATAACATATTGACTGTTACATCCCTAATCCTACGCAGTACCTAAACTTACAACTACCCTACTAACTATTAAGCAGAAATAATAAGTTTACTTAGGTGAAAGTCATAGTTAAAGGTTTTAAATGTATTAGTCTTTTACTTACCTTTGACTTTACCCACTGCAAATATAGAGCTTAGAAGTGCCAGGACAATTTTTAATATAACTCTGATTGGATTTGTCTGAAAGAAGAAAGTCACATAACCCTAGGATGCTTTGGAGGTATAAGTAATTTTAATTTTTGGGTGAACTGACCCTTTATTGTTTTATTAATAGAGAATTGGACCATAAAACAAAGTGTGACCCAAATATTTACATAATTGTTACATCTTGATTAAATTAATTATCACCTTCATGTTAAAGTTTAGATGTTTTTGTTTAATAAAAACAATTGAGTTGAGTTTAGTACCAATGACCATTAGTATTAGTACAGAGTTTTTAACTAAATGGGCCACCCATCAATACACGAAAATCTCACTTCTCAACACTCCTATGACATGTCATGTTTTTCTCAATTCTTTTAAATGCAAAAAGAAAAACATATCCCTCTCTCTCCATTTCTCGTCTTTACCCTTCTCGTCACCTCCAGAAGCAAAGCACATGTTAATTATCCATCTACTTGTTTTCCCTCCCAGTGCCCTCTCTTTCACTCTTTCTATGTGATATGTTCCCATTCAAACCAGCAACCTTCCTCCCACGTCCCCCTCCCTGCATCACTCTCTCCCTCTCTCTAGTTCTCTTTCTTCGGGCCGATGCACACACAGCACCCCTCTGCCCCAGGACCTGTCCTCCTGTCCATCCTAAATGGGCCCTCTGTTCTCTTCGTTCTCCACTCCTCCCCCTCTTCTCGGGTCCCATCCTTTATGAGGCTCTTATCTGATTGCAATCGCTCCCACACCACCCCTCTCTCATTACCGCTCTGACATGTAAAGGGTTTTATACCATTCTTCATAAAGTTAAATAAGTTTGCGTAAGCTAATCGCGGGTTTTGAGTGTTTTCAGGCTTTAAATAGTGTGAACCTACTCCAGATAATCGCAACTAAAGAGTGTTTATGAACTTGTCAGTCGATGTATTGTTGGTTTGGAAAAAGGCCCCAGTGTGTCTCTCATAGTAAGGGAAACATAGGCATTATTGTGAGTTTATGTTTGCAATTGAGTCTTGGGGCTTAGCCATTGAATCCACAGCAAACAGTCTGAAAAGAGTCGAGAGCTGAGGGTTAGCCCCTATTGGTTTTTTAACAAAGTGAGTGTTTTGGAGGCATTTCAGGGGGAGGAAATGTTCAAATGTGAGGGGATGTCTAAGTAGGTGCTCAACTCGTGTATGTTTTGACCCATTTTTCAGAGTGTGTGCGAAAGAGAAAAATTACTAAAATTCCTATGAGCACCAGAGAGGATGTTTATCAACCACATCTCCAGTAGGGCGCCTCACACAAACGCTGCATACACAGCTTGTAGTTGTATTTGTAAAGCGCACACATACACTGTTGACAGCGCAGCCTCTCGTGTCTTGCCAGACCACACCTGTTCAAGGGTCCTTATCTGATAAATAACAAACACTCAGGTTTTGAATACTCCATATCTCGCACACGTTTCGACATGTTTCGGTGTAGATTTAGATTTACACAGAATTCAGAGAAGTCACAAAACTGGATGGGTTTAATAGGGCTTTCGGTGTCTTGCTCCAACAACTACACGTTTATTCCTGTAGGTTCGCCTGTTAAAAAAGGCACACGCTGTATACAAGCTCAGCTGGTCAGGCAATCAGCATGCACTTCACAGAAACTAAGCAGCTAAAGAAAAAGAATGGAATGTTGCGAGAAAACAAAACGCAAGGTCATTGTCTTGTTTGTATCTTCTTTGAACAGAATTGTAACCTTTTTCAAGACCAAATGCGTTCCGTCATATTTATGCACATATCTCTCTTAAAACAAGATGTGGTCTGTTGTGTAAAGTTTTGTGATTAATGCTGTTGTTGTGCTGATGTCTTTGTCGAAAATAAATAAATTAACAATCTATAACAGTTAATATCACAGCTCTCAGCAAAGAATATAACCTCAGCTCCAGAGGGCTGAATGCACTGGTAGAGGAATAACAATATCTACTTCCAAATATGTAAAACTAATACACTGGGATAATCTCTGGCTTTGTCAAAAATGTCCTCTATGGTTTCTTGTAAAAGCACTTTTTAAATAATTAATGTAATCAATATGGGATTTGATCATGATAACATCAGATGAAATTGTCATAGGATTTATGCCAAAATATTAAAAAGTTTTGCTATGGATATAGTTGTAGGTTCCAGAGTTACCAAATGGTTCAGTGTTTTTTTAATGTAAAATAATATTTGTTTACCAGGATTTTTAAAAGTATCTTTCTTTGTGTTCCAAAGAAGAAAGAATGAGTTTGGATTGACTTGATGGGGTATTCATATTTGAATAAACTATTATTTTTAAGACTCACTCAAGCATCTCTTAAAATTATGTAATTGTATAATAAACCATAGTATAAGATGGTCAGTTTCCATCCAAAATCATCCTGACAGGGTTTGTGGTAAACCCTGAGTTGTCTGCATTGCTTCTGCTTGCTATATTATCCTGTCATTTTGATACATAGCTATTCGAAGCAATATAACGCCAAGGTGTAAGTTATGCATCCTGTGATTTGGCACATGACAAAAAATAACAGCAAAGTGCAAATTTGTGTCTCAAAATTAGCATCACACAACAGTGAAAAAGTCCCAGATTGGTTGGAGCCAACCCAATCTCATAAAAAAACAATAATAAAAAAACAAAAACAAAGGTGACAATATCTTATGAATATGTACGATTTGCTGTCCAAAAAGGTCCATGTCTGAACCTAACCTTCAGTGGGGAATAAGGAGATTGTACAAGAAAAGTACAAATTGTACGAATTCATATAAATCAACCACTGATTTGTCAAAACAATATTTTTCCTTGCTCCAAAACTACTCAGAGTGGGGAAATGGAAAACACATTGATTACAGAAACCAGAAAAGGAGGAGACATTTCTGTTTCTCCAATCACAACCTGTTCAATTGTTGTTATGAACTCACAAAAAGTGAAAATGTTCAATATAGTCATGTAGTAAAATAACCAGATTTTTACTCTATGACCTCTATAAACTCCAATGTCTTATTTAGAAAACCTGTAGGAAAGTATTATTAAAATCAACATGAGTTTGATTAATTGCAATCTCGTGCCAATATTCAGTACGACAACACTTCTGCGTTTGAAGAATAATGTTATATACAGAAGCAGATTTACTTGAATGATAATTCTTCTAAATGTCAAGTAAACACATTCAAACACTAATGAGGCGGATATATCCATCCTAAAATATTGAATATTGAATTGAATATGCACCTTCTTCATAAATTTTAAACGGGATAGAAATGCAGTCATATCTCAATTTTCTTTACCCTGACGACATCTCACGTTGTTATCTGGACCAAAGAAAGTGTCGCACCTCTGCTGTACTAACGGATGTAGTTAATCTGACTGAATCTATACTGCATCACTGCAAATCTGCTCATTAAACTAGAAGAAAAGCTCTAAGTACAGACATAAGCAAACACGTTTGAACGTTTTCTCGAGTACCTGCTAAGGCGAATCACAAAAGAGCACAGCTGTCAGAGGTATCAGGTGTTTACATAAAGCTCAATAACTAGCTGCGCCACACATCTGACTCAAGTGGTCCCGAATGGGAATACTTAGGTGAGCACGTTCAGTGTTTTACTCCACACACATCTAAAACGTCACATCAGAGCGACAATATGACTTTTCAAGCGCAGTGTTACCTTGCCGTCTACGTTTTCTCCATCCTGAGCGTCGCTGAGCTCCGCTCCGATGTCCTCTGGCGCATCTTCAGGGCTCTTCGCGTCCCGCTGCACGGATGGTGTCGCTCCCATGATGAATAACGTCGCTGTTTCTCCACTCTTAGTCAAATAACGAGCGTTCAAAAGGAAGTAGGTATCCAACAGCCCGTGTAAAAGCGCCCTGCAGTCCGTCCCGAGGGTTGTCTGCTTTGGAAAGTGTTGAAACGGGTCTGTAGGTTCACTTTTAGGAGCCCTCCTCCCATCAGTATCACATGGAGAGCAGCCAGACACGCCTTACACACAGCATCAGACCTGGGAGTGCAACAACATCAGTTTGCACAAGTACAAATTGAATATGGCTAACAACCTTTAAGATAATCATTAAAAAGTCTATAGGATTTAGATGGACAAAATACATTTTTGAGGCAATTCTCTCTGCTGATGTAATTCTTATATAATAAAAAATTATATCGAATTGTCAGCTACAACTCAGTACAGTATAACACAATGTCTTAAAAGCCCTGTAAAACTTTATTGATAACAAAAAGTGCTCATTATAAACTGTGTGCTTGCTTTTCATTTAAACGGCACATTAAGTTTCATAGAATGTAAAGATATTTATTACAGCACCTGCCTTCCTTAGTAAAATGAAAAGTATGCAGAACCATTAATTTTACAATGGTATGCAGCTGCAGTAATAAAAATATTAAAGCTTAAGCTTCAGCCCTGGTTTTATTTACAGACAGTGGGAATGTCAACATTGGGTGCCGGATGGGCCTCCACAGAAAAACAGCCCAATGGAACGTGTCCCGCAGGAAATCTCGAATTAAGAGGGCACTGTAGTTTGCATCCACATGCATGCATCTAAATCAACCGTGCACTGAGGTCCCTCTTTCTCTCTGTTAATTGCATGTTTGGCTATGCTCCAAGGCATTTTGTTTAGAAGCTTTAAATGCGTAAATTACAGGCCACTTGCAAATCACAACCAAGTTTGCACAAGCCACCTCGTGGTGGCACGATACACTGGCTCTGTGTGTAGAGAAGTAAACAACAGCTAGCATATAAAGGTAAAGATTCAAATATATAATGCATTCAGCTTTCATAAGAAAACATTATGGATTAGGTTTAAATCATTTGGTTATATGTTTATGTTATGCAAAATAAATGAATAAAACATTCCTGTAGATGCCTATATGCTGTGCTAGGCAGAAGTTGGGTCATTGTTATAGGATAACTTGCGCTGTAATAAAAGAAGAGGGAAAACATTTAAAGAATGGACTGAAGACATGTTTGCCTTTCAGAAATACCCAGACCATATTTAGAAGCAGTAGTTTGTGGTGGTAGAGAATGGTGGTATGTTTTGAGCACATTGTTAAATAATTTAAAAAGACATACACAAAAAAGCTCAGGCTATGACCTGTATTAAGAGGAAGTTTTTTTTTCTTTTTTTGTCCTCAAAAAACTTTCTATTATTACTAATAGAGCAGTGATTAACTTATATCCAATATTTGTTGTGGACTAATTACATCAGCAGTCTGTGACTGTGTCAATATACTTCCACACTGTAATTGCATTAAGTAGCATTGGCTTTGCCCAGTGTGACCCCATGTACTTCCATATCCAAGTGATTCAAAATCATAATTTTGATGTTCAGTAACCTTTAGGGACACTTGGTGCAGAATGAGGGCCAGCGACAAATAAAGGTGAAATCCAAAGCAGTTAGTTATTAGTAAATAATGACTAATTTGTCTTTTAGCTGATGCTGAACAAGGCAAATAAAAAATAATTGAAATAACTGGTGCTTGAATTGCCAGATTGTGTCTAAATGTCACAAAAGAACAGCCCTATAATAATTGAATCAGCATCTCTGTGACTCAGACAACATAACTTAATTGAAAAACGACTGATTTCAGATTCTTGACATAAACATGAACCTTATAAATTGCCTCTTAAAAGGACTGACGTTAAAGACTCAGTACAGCTAATTCAGAGTTCCCAGTATTTGTTAAGCTAACAGGCTAATGCTATAATAAATACAATGATACTATTATATAATACCATTCAAAAGTTTGGTGTCTTTTATTATTAATATTATTTTTAAGCAAAAGCAAAGACGTTGATATTGCTACAAAAGTTTTTCCATTTCAAATAAATGCTGTTCTTTTGAACTTTCTATTCATCACATAATCCATAGTGTATCATGTATTGTACAATATAGCTGCGCAACCGTTTATGAACATCGCTGATAAATGTTTTAATCAGCATATTGGATCATATGACACTGTAGTACCAGCTGCTGAAGCTTTGCCATCATAGGAATAAACATAGTATTGTAATAATTTTTAGTATTACTATTTTACAGTTTTTTTCACCAATTAAATGCAGCATTGGTGTGTATAAAAAACATCCTAACACATTACAAAATCTCACCAACTCCAGACTTTTGAACTGTAGTGGATTGGGTGACATGCATTGAATAAGTAGCAAAAAGGGCAGCAGTCACTATAGCAGCAACAAAAACCATCCGCTTAATGATAAAATAATTACTTCCCACTCTTTTAAAGCACAACATCTATTTGCTTTTTTTACAACTTTGGGGGGAAAAAAAGAACAAAACCACCATGGACTGTTGGCCATTCATTTTGGGTACCCATAAGAAAAAAACTCCACAAGGCAAGAGATTAGAAGTACAAGAGACTACAAGTTTTTGTGTGCGAGTATTTGCGTAAATGTCAAGCTGAGTTGGTCAGCTAATTATGGGTGCCTTCAATGACAGAAGCAACAGGCCTCTTTCTTTGAAAGGGGTATGAATGATTACTGCCACCGTCGCAGGGTGTCTCTGATGGGACTGCATCCTGTAGAGGCAAAAGAATGGAAAGACCCTGTGGGGGTCAGTCATCTGCTACTGTTTAATACATCACAGCTCTTTATCCTAATAAAAGACCAAGAAATGTAATCTAGAGGAATTTCATCTTTGTGGACCAACAGTCTGGCTTCACAATATGGATTAGTGATTCATTAACTCATTCACACACGTGCACACATCACTAATGCATTCTCTCACACTCATTCTCACACACACACACACACACACACACACACACACACACTCTCTCACACACATACACAATGAATGCTAAACCTATTAAATGTTTGATAAAAGTGGCCCATTGATAAAATTAATGAATGAAAAAAAATGTTAAGTATTTTTGTTTTATTTTTGTCTGGCCAGTCATCTTGTTCTGACTGCCTTTTTCGTTGTAGAATCTGTCATCACTGGGAAAATACAGGTTTTCAAGCATACATAACTATTGCAACAGTCAATAGAATTCCTCTTTACTCACGTAGCACACTGCATTTTAAGTCTCAGATAACAGTGGAATGTCTAAAACAAGACTTTTTGGCATGTACTCACACGCACACTGAAAATGTGCATCCACAGGTAATAAGATCAATGCAACTATTGTTAATTTTTGTCATTCATAACAGACAGAGAGAGAGAACAGGTGTCAAACCACTAACCCCACTTGTAATTTTGTTTTGTGTAGTGGTCTAAATAAAAGCCTCAGACTTCAGATTCATGGCATATTTGGCTGTAACAAACATCTGAAGCTGTTTAATGTTACAAAAGGAGAATAGTAGCAGTATTCAAATAAAAGAAATGGAGTTCGCTAGAATACTGTAAACAAATTACATAGGTAATCTGAAACATTAATGGAATGTTTAGCTACATAGAATGAGTTTAAAAGCTTTTCTGCGTCATTTAATTGTAAACACTAAAAAATGATGTAAACAAAAGTGACTACAGAAAGAAAAAATGAAATGTAAAGCCAAGTACAACAAAACAACAACTTCAACTTTGTTTTTTTTTTGGGGGGGGGGGGGGGCATGAAGGTGCTGCTAAGTAAAACATTTATGAATTAGCTTACATTAAGAACTAAAATTTAGTCTTTTAAAAAAATCCTGTGCAAAATAAATGAGAAGGAATGTTTGTCGATCAAGATAGAAGGCAGTGCATAAGCTGTAATCAGTGGCAAATGAATGGAGGCCTACAAGGTCACTGAGGAACACCTGAGAAAGCATTTGTGGGACTGTAGAAAAGTCTTCAGAAGAGTCCTTTTATCTCCTCCGTCACAGGATCAAGGTCAATGTCGTAGAAACAGGGTCGCGTAGGCAAGCCCGGCATGGTGCTCATCTGAAAATAATTGTATAATTCAGTGTACAAGAAAAAAAACATGCATTGGTTATCAAAATGTTTCTATGCGCAAAAAAAAACCCAGATATAAAGAGTCTGTGTCAACTAAAGTTTTTTTAATGAAGTTTAGGCACTATAGGATTATAACTGATGCATAGTTTGTTTTCATTAATAACCGAGTGATTAAATTAGCCTATGTCCGTTAGATTAATTTGCTGTACCTTCTAGATCATAATATCATTCTTAAAGATGTTACAGCATGTTTAACAAACCACCTAAACATCTATTCTTGGCAAATCTTGTTATCTCCAAATGGTTTCTCTGACATATAAATCTCAATTACAAACAGAACCTAATGCTGTGATAAAACATGAAGATTTAAGCATGGGTTCTGCAAACAGGTCAACGTATAAAAGCAAAACATTTTCATTCAGTTTTAAAAAGCATGCAGCCTTAGGATTATAATAATCAAAAGTAAAATGTAAATGGTCATCACTTTAATTCCCTAACAACCAAATCTTTAGCCAGTGGTCTGACCAATTGATTATATAAAACAAAAATGCACAACCTTAAAATAACCACAGATTAAAATCAAGTGACTGGCACACATGTGAGACCCAGGCAAAAGAAATGAATTATCTTAATTAAATTATCATTAAAAAGAGAACAAAAAAAAAGAGAG
This sequence comes from Enteromius radiatus, assembly GCA_032357445.1. Taxonomy (NCBI): domain Eukaryota; kingdom Metazoa; phylum Chordata; class Actinopteri; order Cypriniformes; family Cyprinidae; genus Enteromius; species Enteromius radiatus. Next base: position 8,710,680 of record JAUCMS010000045.1, read on the forward strand.
AAAACAGTACATCGCTTATCCAGCAATTTCACTTTGCCCAGAGAATGAAAGCTATAATTTTCATAGAGGACTCGGATATAAAGATCCAAAAAAAAGCCATGCAAGTTATCAATCTGAAATAATTCAGCTCAGATTTCTCATGACTGATTAACCTTTGTTTTCATGTACACTTCTGAGAATGAAGATAGATATCATCCATCCCAAGCCTTCATCTTTTCTTAGAACAAATTTTCATCACAGCAAGCAGAGCTTTAAATATAAGTGCTCATGACAACCCAGGAGCTGTTTTATATAGTTTATTAGAATAAATTAACCTTCCTACAGAAAGATAAGATGAACCAGTTGACTAATCTGAGCTGAATCTGACTATTCAGTTTTTAATTATACATATTATTATATAGAAGTAAACCGACACCCAAAGGTGGAGTCCACAGCACAACATCACAATGTGGCTGAACTAAATCTCCAAAGACTGGATAAATCAACTTTTAAATCCATATGACCCAAAGAACTTAAAACAGACAAGGTTTGGGACTATGTCTAAATTACTCAAATATTGGACATACTCAGCAACTGTACAACCTTCTTACCAATAAATGACACTTTCTTTCAATTTGCTTAAGTACCCTTATGGCAGAGGGTGGAGTTTTAATGTAATATGCCAAACTGTTGTTTGCTGTTATAGACTGAACCCAGACTGGTCAGATTGAACATGTCAGTGCGGTGGTCAGGTTTCCAAAGCACCATAAGCCTTCCAGCAGAATCATCAGGAATTCATTGTGCGGTTTACAGCAGACACGGATTTGGGCAATAAATTTCCTGAGCTGAATGGAAGCTAAGATCCGTTGAGTCCCATTGTTCTCTGGCTGACCCCTCCCTCACATATCTGGTGCATGACATCAGTTACTTCCTCCTGTAAGCCCCCATGCCTGCTTTGTCCCTCAGGGCCAAGTATTGAAAGTAACGGGCAGAATAACACACACCTGTCTTGTAGACTGAGCCACACAGTAATGTACAGAAATGATTGGAACAGAGAAGACTTGCCTGTATAATGATTAAATGTCATGCAAGCTGACTATGACTTAAAGATAGGGAAAATGTTTATGAAATAGCACAATCTTTTTGGTAGCTGCAAACAAGTACTAATGTTTTTAAAAAGTCTGAAATAAAGTTTGCTATAAGTTTTGATATATATATATATATATATAAATAAAAGAGCCCTTTAAAGCGGCACTAAAAATTGCAGTTCAATATATGGAGAAAAATCCTGGGCATGTTTTCCTCAAAAAAATTTATTTTTTAAAACATGAACATCTTGGATCAAACAGGGGCTGGTATATTATCAGAAATGATTTGAAATTTAGGTACTGACACTTTAACATCTGACTGACTATTACAATCAGGCAAGCAAACTAAAAAATATATGAGAAAAGAAGAAGAAAAACAGAACAGCACAGAGATGAGATTACACTGAAGTTCAAAGCATTGGCAGTAAATTCTGAGACGGGTTGAAGGTGAGAGGTCATGTGCGCTGGCCGTGCGTCCCGCAGCAGGCCCATGGAGATGAAAGGGGACAGAGCGGTGGTCAGACCGGAGGGGCTGGGTCACAGTCACCCATCTCCCAGCATGCCACACAACGAACACCTCACCCCGACCCTGAACCCAACTCTGCAGCCAGGACCTCTCTCTCAACCCGGAAATGAGCTTCCTTCCCCAAGCCTCACCCAGTCAACAAAACAAAATGACAAAAAGATACAAAAATGCTGGCTCTATCAAAATACAGAGCAATATATTGATAGGGTCACACAAAATGATCAAATCAAGATGATCACTTTTAACATTTTGAACCAGTCAAACTGGTTTACGCTTTATTAATTTATAGTTTTAATGCACAAACAAAATTGGAGAATAAAGATGCCTGCTTTATACAGCTCCAATGTGGGAAGTCTGACAGGAATAGTGGCTCGGGAGGTGAACCAGCTGAAGCAAGTAGAGAAAACATTGGGGAAAATCCAGGGACGGAGTATCTTAATGAAAACCACAAATATGCGTGCGCACATAAAAAAGCATGGGTCATTCAAAAGTTGACCTCCTCTCGCTCAAAAAACCACACATGCTCTAAGGGCTGTTTTCACAAGGCTTAATCAAACCGTCTCACAGGTTTCATTGTGAATCCAAACGGAGAATCCAATAGAATTCTCATTAAATGAAAACTGCCTTGACCAAACATTGTCAGGAATTCAGACAGAGATATATCTGCCTTAGGCCAGGCACTATTGGCTTTAAGAGAGCAAAAAAATAAAGGCAGAGGACTTTGGCATGAGTGCTGTTTTTAAAAGCCCTAACAAGGTCATAGATCATAGGTTCAACCGTAATCCTGGATCCAATTAGTAACTGAAACATTCACTTACAAGCAAGGGAAGTAATAAAAGAAAAGTAATGCAGAAATGGTAGGCAGCAGATGGCATCAAATAAGTGAAAGCCATCAATACATCTGGAAGGAAAGTGTGGATATGTAGATAGAAAGAAAAAGAATGGAATGGAAAAAGAATAAGATGAGCTTCTATCAGATTTGAAGAATAATCACTTACAGTTCCAACTAAAGGGTAGATAAAGCCTGCCCCGATGCTGGCGCGGATGTCTCTGATCGGCAGGATAAAACCGGTGGGAACACCTTTTTTCTCAGGCATATGAGAGAGAGACAGGTGGGTCTTTGCCATGCAGATGGGAAGAGCACCAAAACCCTGTGAGAGATTCACAACAGACAGTCACAACATTGGCTCTGGGCTCTTGACATCCGTCAGCCGTTATGTAGTGAGATGCACTGCTTCACTGAATGTAATTTTCAAACCACTGGGCCAAAATGATATAACTATTTAATATCACTGAACACACAGCTCATGAAACTTTTTTAGCCAATATCAAACATCAGAAGATGGTGAAACTTAAAATTGTGAACAAATAGAAGCATTAAAATCAATTAAAGTGAGTTCAAACCACTGATTTTACACCGTTCATTCAAAATGATTATGAACTATATAAAGTAGTGCTGGGCAATGATTAATCGCGATTAATCGCATCCAAAATAAAAGTTTTTCTTTAAATAATATACGCGTTTATGCTGTGTTTATTTATTATGTTTATATTAAAACACACACGTACAGTATATATTTTGAAAGTATTTACATG
>JAUCMS010000045.1:8719692-8759828 GCA_032357445.1 Enteromius radiatus
TCAACACACAGCCATTAATGTCTCAACTGCTGGCAACAAAAGTGAGGGGTGTACTCACTTTTGTGAGATACTGTATGTGTAAATAAAAACATAGTGCCATGCTTCTCTACAATAAGCAGAACACACATTAAATTAAATCACAGCTTTTGCAATTGGATAATCACACTAAGCCATATCGTGATTTTGGTATTATTTTGTTTAATCATGCAGCCCTTTCAGAAGAATTCACTATTTACGTGCTGGCAGAAACTTAGGCGTAACAAAAAGTATCTGAAATTCTAGAAGTTGTAACTCAACACAGCTTGGCTTGGTTTGGTAGGCAGTGTTTTCATTGGGCTCACACACTTCAGCTTGTCCTTAAATGAGGGGGTGAAGCTTACACTGCTCTTAGTGTGGACCACAGGGCCTCCGCCATTCCCAACATTCTTTTAGTGTCTGGGGCATGTCGCTGGGCAGGGGAGGGATAGAGAATAAAAAGAATAGAGAGGAGCAAAGGAATGGGAGCGAAATGGAGAGGAGGAAGTGATAAAGTGAAGGAGAGATGGCAAGATAGTGCGTGTGTGTCTTTTGAAAGTCACATATGTTCAGGTGTGCTGAGAGGATTAGTTAGGTTCAGCTTTTAGAAACGACATAAAAATGGTCAAGCACATGCTAAATGGTAACATTTTATATAACCAAAGTTATAAATTGTTAAATTAAACCAGTCTCCCACCCCTAAGAGTTTAACATAACAGCAATACATTCCACTAGTCAAGTAGCTACTTAGACATACCCCTTAGTATAACACTGATTAGCCTTTAAGTCTAGAAGATACCCTAATGCAAGTTGCTACTTGTGAGTCAAAACCTTTTTTTTTTTTCCCCAAGCAATTCTTTTTTATTTTTATTCTTTTTATTGATCAATAGTGACTGTAAAGAAATGTTTAAATAAACTAATAAATAAAAACCCTGTTCTATAACAGGACCTGTTCTATATCTTTATTTCCACAAACATTATGTTGGTAATATTAAATGCTTTTTGAGCACCAAATATATTTAAAGTAACTTTTTGAAAATTGAACATTGAAAATAATTCAAACTTGTAATATTACACAATATTATTGTGGTTTTGACCAAATATCATATACAAAAAAAAGCATATTAACTTCTAAACAGTAATAATTTACATATAACAATATATTTTAAGTACCGTATAAAAATCATGTAAATTCTACTATAAATTTAACTATTACTTTGAGAAAAACAGGACTGTGTTGGTTAAAATAAAGTTTAGAGATTTATATACAGGGACTCTACAGGCTATCTTATTAGAACAAGACATGATGAATGTGTTTTTAAACAGGCATTACAAATGGCTACTTTTTAGGGTTCAAGCATAATATGATTCAGTGGGGGGCATCAAATTTTAATGACGCCAGTTCTTTGTAAGCAGGAGTCTGGTTTTAACCAGAGAACAACTCTACTGTTGTTGTTCTAACTTACCCCCAACATAGCCTTTGTATCTGGTCAATGAATGTATGGCTATAAAAAGCAGATGCATTGTGTGTGTTACCGAATGTGTTTTTTGTGTGTGTGTGTGTGTGTGTGTGTATACTGTATGTGTGTACACTCACCAACAAAGCCCTCTTCTCCAACTAGTTTCAGAGCCAGCTTGTCTGCCAAGACAGAGGAGTTTCCATGGGCAATGTTAGCAAAAGGTCCAGCATGCACAAACACTGGAGTGCCCTGACATGACAAAGACACAAACAACATCAATGCCAACCATTCAAATCTCACCTGCATCCCAAAATATCACATATTAGCAGCTGTGCCTCAAGTTTACTTGAAAGTTACTTTTAAGTTAAGAGCTAGTGATGCAGAATTTAAGTGGTTAATATTGTGCAAGATGTGTGGTTTTCATTTTGTTAGCACCATTTTTATATTCAGCAACAATAACATTTATACAAGTCTGTTTCATCATCAAAAGCCAGAAAGCATTTAAGCTCTGTGGAAATATAAGGTTTAAACTGATGACCTTGAGGTCCTCTGTAACCTCCCAAAAACTGAAAAGTGACACTGGCAGCTGAAGGGACAGGAAGGAGAGAGAGCACAGGAAGATGGAAAAGGGAGTACATACAAAACAAAGAATGGTGAAGTCATTTAAATTCAGGAAAAGGATACAAAAACTGTTTAAAAAAAAGCTCTCCATCAAATGGAGTGAGACCACCTTCCTTTACTTACCTAAACTTTTAATACTGCATGCTAGCATCCTTCATTCACTGCCGCTGCAGGTGCTCATATATACTAAACATTACACCATAATGAAGTTTATTTTGAGACATGACCTTATTAGCTACACAAGCCTGCCAGAGGTTTATTGAGTGCTTTAAACAGAAATTAAACTACTTGAGTCTGCATTTTCTACTATCATATTTGAAGTTTTAACCTACTAGACTTTAGGAACCCTCATATAAATCAGATGAAATGGGATAAACATTAAATGTACATTGATTTTGACAAGTGTGTAGCTCTTTATAACTTAAATACCTTTACCAGGTTTAAAAACAACTCAGACCAAACTAATCCATTCTGAGGGTCAAGGAACTTTGCTCCATCTGCAAAAGATTTCAACAAATCAATTTTCTGCATCGAATTTGCTCACAAAGTGGACATATCTGGCAGCCTATCAACAAGTCAATATGAATGCATGAGTGACGTTCTTTATGTGTAACTGTGAATGGAAAGAGAGTGCATGGTTTTCCAGGGAACTGTCCTCTGGAAAAATTTTGCAGAAACAAAAAACTATGATATCAAATAAATGGAATAGGAAAGATTGGAGCCCTCTGCCCTGTGAGTGTGGAAAAGAGAAGACATGCCAGTGCCAGGAAAGTTAAAAAAACAGGAAAAATCAAGTGAGCACAGTGAACAGTGAACTGGGTGGTTACGCTTATTCAATAGGCAAAATGATCATCTTATTTTGATGGTTGTACTCATTATCTAGTTACTGACTCCCTTTTTTAAAAACATTTTTAATCCATTTTAACAATGCCAATGCACACTTGTAATAATATACTGGGTCAATGTACAATGTTCAAACGTTTTAGGCTAACCCAAGGAACCAAACACAGTATTGTGGTTTTAAATACCTGTTTTCTTTCTTAGCTTTCTTTAAAATGCAATTTATTCATGTGATGGTAAAGCTGAATAAATCATTCTCAATCATTATGAAGGCAGACAAAAAATTATGCTGTATAATTATATCTTTAGTATATTTTAAGGATTCCTTGATTAATTCAAAAGAACAGCTTTTATTTGAAAAGGAACATTCATGTAACAACATAAAAGTTATCACTGTCATTTTCGATCAATTTAATACATAACTTCTCAATGAATGTACTCTTCCCTCCATATATTATATTTTGACTGTTCGTTAACTTTCTGCATGACAAAAACAAGTGGTTTATTCGGCCAAACAAATCTTAATAGCAGGATACTGTATTTTTTTATCTATACATAAAAAGACTAACCCTACCAAAGAAAAAACATTTTTATAGTGAAGTGAAGAAATATTTAGGAAGTCCTTGAATGTCTAAAGGAAGGTTGTTACATTTAGACAATTTCTAGTGACAATTTTCAATCCCTGAAGTGTAGCTAACATCATGCACACACGGCAGACACAATTTCTTCTAACAATCTTGACAAATCTCTCATCCCATCTTTAGTCTATATCAAACTGGCTTAGATCCATCTGTGAACACATGCTCGTCCTCTTGTTCAATCATTCACACACTTCCTCTCTCACACACATACACTCACATACATCCCAATCCCAACAGGGACATTATAGCACCATGCAAACAGAATTTTCCCACTGCATTGCCTGGTTGGTTCTGATATGAATCCTCCTCACAAGAGAAACAGGAAACTGGGCAGGAAAGGTTTCACAAAGCAATTCTGTGGCCCTCATACAAACATGCAACTTTTGTGCATCTCACACGCCTGTACACTCCAAACATCAATCACTAGTCATTAGCATGTTTAAAAGTCATAAAGATGAAAGGCATTCCAACAATCAGGCTTTTCACCACTGTCTATTTCTCATTTCCAGTTTTCTCGTGGCGTTCAGGGTGTGATAGTGAAAGACAGAGACACACTCCCACTGAGCCCAAACCAAAACCAGATGTGCATGTGTTACTGTATGAGTGTGTTTTCTGTGTCATGCCTCGAATATCCTATCACTTCACCAACGCTGAGAGTATCAAGTTTGGGAGTTTCCATCAAGATAGGACAGTTATGTGTGCATGTGTGGGAGACAGAATAAGAAAAATAGCACACAAGCGAGTGACTGTGTAAAAGACACTAAGAGGAACAGGAAAGAGGTCTCACCTCCAGTGTCTGCATCAGTGTGGGTTTGATAGCATCTTTCATGAGGACTGCCAAAGCCCCGGTTACACCCTACGAAAACCAAAGAGCAAAGAAATATCAGAATATATTGTTCATAGCAATTATGAAACTGACTGATGATTTGTGATTGATGACTAAATATCCAGTTTTTTGCGTAGTCATACAAATACACTTCATTTACATTTAACTTGGATTTAAATATAAAACAGCATTTGATAAAATATATAGTAAATTGTTATGGTTAAATATTCCCATTTAAAGTCATTATATTTAATTAAAATTTTAAAATATGTCATTCAGTCCCAAAGCTGTCAAGTTGTGTATGTTAAGGTTGGACCATTGATGTCACATGGACTATTTTAACAATGTCCTAACTACCTAATTAGGATCTTGAACATGGTAGTTACCTTGCTGCTTATGGAGGGTTAGAGATTTCATCAAAAATATCTTAATTTGTTTTCAGAGGAAAGCAAGAACAAAGGTCTTACAGGTTTGGAATATCATGAAGGTGAGTAATTAACGATAGAAGTTAAATTTTTGAGTGAACTATGCCTTTAACAGTGCTCACACTCGCTCTCTTACACACACATACCAAGTCATCTGCAGTGATCGGCTTGCCATTTCTGCTGCTGCCCACAACCATACGTCCTAGCCTGGCTCTCATATCAGCTAGTCCATCTGTCAGAGCAAGGATAGCCATGATCTCACTGGCCACCGCAATATCAAACTGGGTCTGGAAAAAACGAGAGGACAAGATCACAAACTGACCAGCACACAAACATATTGCAGTCATGATTTAGGTGATTTTCATCAAAATGAGTCGTCACGATATAGACGGTGGAGAGATTTGTCAGAAACACAGACACGCAACATCTGCCAAGTCTGGTTCTTTATCACATATAGTAAACTGCTCCCACATGTGTCCAAGACAACCCAGCTGGAGTAAAAAACCGAGCTGTCCTGGTTTTACTCTCAGCTAATAAATACTCCCCCATTAAAACAGCTGGGAGCAGAGGAGTGGTGGCCAGATGCCCTATCAGGAGAGATGGGCCGCTTAATACACACCACTTGTGTCATCATTACTTGCCATTTAACTGCATTTATAGCACACTAATTGCTGAGATGATCTACCCTAAGTCAATGTTTGCAAAGCCTGAGGAAACATGCTCCAATGTTTTTTTTTTTCAATTTCAAACACACTTGTGTCTACTGTCTTTCCAAAATACACATACATTATAGTATACTGTAGGTTACTCAAGAACAAAAGTACAAGGCTGTAGTGCACATTTCAGTGGTTTTAGTACAGTGGGAGGGAGACGAATGTCCACACATGATTCACTTTCTGTCTTTGCTACAGTATGTGTGCGCTGTAATGCCTTTATGAAACATTTGCTTTAACTTAAACTGAGGTTTCCCACTGAGGTGCACACTGTTATCTGCTTGATTTGGTTTAAAAGTCATTAATTCGGTCGGCTGTTGACTTGACAGATTCCAACAGAAAGAAGAGTTTAACAAGTTATAAAGAGATAAAAACAAGACATTAATAAAAAAATCCGTTTGAAGCACGTACCTGGCGAACATGGCCTTTTTCTGTGTTAGCCTGGCCAACAGTGATCTTGCGCAGAAATCGGTCATTGGTATCAACAACTATTTGAAAAGGGAAAACATGTTAAAGAAAAACAGAACAAAATATCAAGCGTCAGTGCTTCCACCTAAAAATAAACAATGTGGTAATTTACTCATCCTCATGACATTTCTGAACTGTATGACTTTCTACCTTTTAAAACACAAAAGGAGAAATTATGGATGCATTTTGTAGAATCTACAATAAATGGGAAGCAAAGCTTTCAAGCTATAAAACAGACATACTGTAAAGTGCCATAGAAATAGTCAACACGATTTGTGGACTATTAAAATCTCATTTGTACGGAGGAATGAGCATGAAGTTTCAAGGACAAAGTTTATCAGAGAGTGAACTGTCCAATAAAGATTTGAAACAATAATGACAATTCTCATATCTTAGTGAATTTTTCCTTTTGCAACTGAAGCATTTCAAGACACAGAATATTTTTTCGAATAAAAGCAATTTTTTTTTTCATGTGGTTGTGATAACATCACATTGGTTGGCTTGAGTTGTGTTTGAAGACAATGGCTGGAGAGAATCACGTCATGAGGGAACTCGGCTGGATGCTAAGTGCTGCAAGCTGAACTGATTTTGCAGTCACTGCTGAGGAAACGTATGAGGCAATCTAATGAATCCCAAAAACCAATGACCTAAAGAGACCCAGAGGGATGGACGCCAAGCAAAATCATAACCTTGCAATAAGCATGCATTCCTCAAAGACTTTTTGCATTTGTGTTTTTTTTTCTTGCAGCCAAACTGAATGTAGGAGGGTGCAGCATGAGACATAAACATAACTCCCTAAGGACCAGGAAGTTGGAAGGGAAAGAATTCAACCCTCTGGTATTTTCTCATAGAAACACAGAACAATCATTATAAGCCTCATTTTAAACATGTCACGGGCAACAAAAATTACAGCAGTGGTTTAGTCTGCTTTCTGGCTGTCTCTCGTATTCCTCCTGTGTATCTGTTTCAATTCATCCATCTGTGAGAACACGGCATACATGAAGCACAGAATAACATACAGCATAGCCAAAACATTTTATCTGAATTGTGATTAATAAACAAGGAAAGACCATTATAATGCAGTCCGAGGATCATCATTCATAATGATATCTTCCCATAATAGACCATGGCAGTCCTTAATGGTTTAAACATTACATTAATGAATGTCACTTTGAGAAAGCTGTACGGATTGTCAGCCCTTCTTAGACACACACACAGATTTGCTTTCGCAGCAGGAGAGAGATGTAAAACTGTTTTTAATCTTCCAGGCCCCTCGTCTTAGTGTGCACTTTTGAACCGACAGAGTAAATATCCCATCAGTCACTAAAGCACTATCTTCTGAATGTAGGGCTAAAGGCAACAGATGTTCCCAGGCGGCCACGAGTAAAACAGGAAACACCCCAATCCAGCTGTATCTCATCCCCCAGTGATCGTAGCTATCAGACGGCACTGTGCCATAACCAAAACCAGAAGGTCTACATTTGGCATGCCTTCCAGGTGCGAAAAGTAGACCCGTTACTGCATGTGTTCAAGAGGGACAAGTCCTCAAAAATTGCTCTCAGATGCAACGACATGGTTAGTTTATAGTGCTTTCCAACTAGACAATTCAAACAGAAGAGTCAAATGTGGCAATAGCATTCCAGTGGGCACATATTGTGTCACGCTTTAGCTCACTGTCTTATGCATCACATATCCTGTACTACAATCTCAAAATCTCTTTCTGTTACTATCAGGCATTGAGTGATTCTTGTAAGAACGTACCATACGCAGAAAAGTAAGGCAATCTAAATTGCTCAAGCTCTTACCTCTCTGCCATGTCACCTTCTCAGGGTCAAGGTCAAGACGGGCAAATGCCCTGACCTCTTCTGATGTGAGGTCACTGGGGTCAGATTTGTTTATTCCAAGACGCTGAAAACATAGGTGAAGAAGAGACGGAAAGAAGTGCAATTAATATTATAATGAAAAAGCGGTTCATTTAAATGAAACAATTCTACTATTAAAACATTTTCATGACTTGCAGTTAGTTTTGGCCTTGTCTCAGAAGAATGAAGGAGATTTTTCCCAATTGCAAATATTTTGCTATTTGAGGCCCCAGTAGAGTCATAAATATATTTTAGACTATCGTTTTAATTAGATTTCTCTCTGAATCACTGGTCACCTCTTGTAAATTTACCAGCTTTGCCTCTCCAAAATGCAAGTCAACCCAGCCTGTCCCTGAGCGAACATAAACAGTTTGTGTTTAGAGGAGTCTCTCAGCTTATCTGTGTCACAGCCAACATAACACAACACTTGACTTGTTTACTTAAACAAAAAGAGTAAAACTCGTTAACAGCTAGACTTGCTGTAAATTAAAGTCTAATAAGAAAAGATTGCTAATTTTCTCAGTAGCTGCATGAGGACCCCTGTTGGTTATCTGATAAACTGCTTCCAAATTTCTACACATCTCCCTGTTGTTCACAACGTAGATTCCACATTTTTTGTTTAACAGACATTTTTAAGAGGTGAATATTTTCCCAGTTATTGGAAACGTCTTAAAAATATGGAACCATATTTTGTTTAAAATTTGGCTTTGCAAGACCATTGAAGCCCTGGCTCCTCAACAAAAAAGGTGATGAATTAAAAAAAGAAATTTAAGGAATGCATAAAACAAGATGTCATGTAGTAGTTCTGGTTTATTTTATTGCTTGTTTTGTCTTATTTAAGTCATCCTGAGACCCCCCCTTGAAATTTGCAGAGAACCGCTGCTTTAACTTCTGTGTAAAATGATGATGGTATTAACAAGCAATAAAAGTTAAAAAGGTCAGAGGTACAAAGTCTTGTCCAAACTCACTTGTAGGCGAGCCATCTGTATAGGAGAGAAACATCTCACACCATTAACAGACGGCACTAGTCTGCTGTACAGGGCCTAAAAGACACAAAGCAACTTATAGCTGAATACTTAAAGCATTAGGAATAGATACATATGCAATTATAGACTTAAGGAAGAAAACACTTTAATGGCACACTATTAATAAATCATTAAATTATATTACATCCCAGGGAGACGCTCTGCGTGAAACCAAATGTTATGATTGCATCTGTTTACCTTGTCTGATTGAGTAGCTTCATGGAGAATACGGGCATCGATAGCTGCAGCCACTAGATTATTGGCTGCGGTTATAGCGTGGATGTCTCCTGTGAGGTGGAGATTAAACTGAATGGAAAAAAAAGTGAGAGTGAGCAAAATGTTTTCTGAAGCTTCTGATAAGGTATCTGCTCTCACACATACACTAGAAATAAAATTCTTATTATTTTCATACATGCCCTTACTTGGACGTATCATAAAACATTTTTTTTGTTATTTTTTGTTATTATTTTTTAAATGATATGCTGATATCTATTGGTAATGAGAAAAAAATATTCCATTACAAAAAAAAATCACAAAACCTCTAGTCATCTTAGCTCTTTGGACATTACATTACTTTATTTTACTTGGTCTCAATGACTGTGTGTGTGTGTTTTTTAAGGGCTGTCATCAGTGGTGGCATACTAGGGAAAGGGCTTTGTGATAGCGTGAGACAGGATGTCTGTAGTCACTCACCTCCTCCATAGGAATGACCTGCGCATATCCCCCACCCGCCGCTCCTCCTGCAGGGAGACAAAATAATGAAGCAGGCTGACAAACACACAGCAATGAAAACACAAGACAATACTTCTGATAAAGCCAGACATGAGCTCGATCCAAAATCTAGTGAACTGCCTTGCTGTGACTAAATAGGCAGCATCCAAACTATCAAACAAAAACATTACAAGTGACTGATCTGAAACTCTCTATATAAATATATATAAATCAACAAACATTAACAGTTTAATTTTATTTTCTTCTTTTAATATTGACCAATTTAATTCTATTAACATTTCTCTCCTTTTTTCACCATCTTTAATTTATTTCTACTACAGAACATATTGCAGTGCATTTTAGGATTGCTTTCTCTACAAAGGGCAAGTTACAGTGCCTTAAAATCTTAGAAAGTGAAACTATAATGCCTATATTTTGAAGCAACCTTTAAGAAGTGCATCAGTGATACCTTGAAATGTTGTCACGTTACCTATTGTTATGTATATAAAACAATATCAAACTAAACTAAATCAAACAAACAAACAAAAAAACACACCTTTGACACCAAACGTTGGGCCCTGAGAGGGCTGTCGCAGGCAAGCAAAAGAGTTGAGCTTAAGATGAGCAGAGAGGGCCTGGACAAGACCTATGGTCACTGTACTCTTCCCCTCACCCAGAGGAGTGGGAGTTATACTGAAAAACACAGACCAAGAACATTATCAACACATGCTTTCCCACATTCAAAGGGAGAAGGTTGTGACTATACATCTATTCATCCTTCTGCTTTTCTCTTTTCGTTTTCCCTCTGATCTCACTACATTAGACTGCCGGCAAACTCTCTCCCCATCAGCATCCTCCCTCTCTCTCAGTCTTTGTGGAGCGGCTCTTTTGGCAGTGCAGTAAAGGCATGCCAGTGGCTGACAGTAATTGAGTAGGCTGAGTAGGGAGGGCAGTGCTGCTTCACAGCGTCTGTAGGCAGAACAAAGAGCGGGACTTAAAGAAGGAGAGTTAAGGAGAGAGAAGGGGCTGCTGATAAAGCCAGGGGTCTGCACATTCCCCACACACATGAAAGAGACCCTGGGCCCCTATTTGGAACTGACCGAGCCACGCTTCACACACACGGATGAAAGGGAGGCTCCTGGTGGGTTCAAGAGCCAGCAATAGATAAGATCCCTGGGCCCACCAATCCCTCTCTACAGGAATTTAGAGTACAAACGTGTACACGGATGTGAGCGTGAAAACACTGTCCTGATGCTTTTAATCTTTTTCTCTTACTTGGGTTATTTCAATGCAAAATTGGCTGTCATCAATCTATCGGCAAATAACTGATGAAATTTTTTTTTAAATTTATATTTACAGATTAAAACCATTCAATAAATTAGGTCAATACAGTTTTGTTTCAACTCTGTTGTCAAAAATTTGTATCGTTACTTTCGAATCATTCATTTTCATGACTGAATCAAAAGATACAAAACAAAAAGCATAAGGATAAGGAGATAACCTGATTTGATAGCTTTACGAAAAAAAATAAAAAAAGGAACTTACCAAATATCTAAAAGAATGCTGTTAAGACTAATTGTGCTTGTTACACTTGCGCACATATTTATGGTGATATTTTTTTACCAGCTTAAAGCTCACTAAATGCTTATGAAATATGCAAAGGAGTCCAAATAATGTTAGATATTTTGCATTCAAATAAAGATCTGGTGGTTCCAACATCTGCACGAACAGCAGAAACCAAACCAATCAAACGTAAACACACCCTTAGATAAGTAATATGACATGAATTAAACTTTAGTGAAAATAAAAATTGATGTCACACCCTGCCACCAGGACATATTTGCCATTACGCTGATGTTGGAGGCGTTTGAGGAGGGACAAATGGACTTTGGCTTTGGTATTCCCGTAGGCCTCCAGCTCCTCTGGAAGCAGCCCAATCTCCTGAGCCAGCTGGGATATGGGTTTGGGAGTCTGTGCCCTGGAGATCTCTATATCACTGAGGGTTACAGAAACATGCAAAGAGAAAGATGGACAGACCAATTAGCTCTGTGCACAAATGAACAAGCTGGGGTTTGAGTGCAGTATATCATGTAGAAACTAAAAGGCATTGCCGCTCGTACCTAGGCACAGGTGAGAGTGGTTGGAGCTTTAGCGGGCGAAGCCTCCAAGGCTGGTACTGCTGTTCTTGTATCCACCTCTTGCTGCTCCTCACTACATTCTGGCAAGTCACAAAAACAGCCACAAACATCTCAGTGAACACGTCAAAACGACAGCTTCATTCATTGGATAATTATGTACACAATTATGTACATTTTTAATGCATTACTCTAAGAAATATTTTAATCTTTACATTGGTTAAGATTTAATAGATATTATTTGAAAAAACTAATTATAATAATAATTTTTCCTATTTTAAAGACTTGAACAGAAGGCCTCTCACCTGCATTCTTAGTGCAGCACTTAGAGGTCCAACTTCAGCACCAGATTCAGCTTCAGCCCTGTGCTCCCAACTGTCAGGGTGTTCTAGGATATAAAAAAAAGAATGAAAAGTTGGCCTGGACTGAGAATCTAAGGAAATACAATTAGCGGTGTCTTATTATGTTCCCACACTAATGGAATTTGTGGGTTATAGAGGAAATAGCAAGGGCCTCTATATCCATTAAGGTCTCCTGGAGATGGCAGGTAATGAAAGGTGAAGAAAACTGCGTGCCAGACTTAATTGGATTCAAAAGATTCACATGCTTGTCTTTCACATCCATGTTATGACAATTATAATAGTTTCCTCTTCTAAAATGTCACTTCTCAAGTAAAGAATATCTGTATGTTTTATGTATAGCAAAGTAAAAATCAATTGTTTTAATGTGTGTCACGCTTAACATCTTTACTTTGAAGAAACGCACCTTCCATTAGAGCTGAGCTGAGGTTGATGACAGCCACTCCTGGTCTTAACCAAGTGGGTGGGAGGCCTTTGTGGTCAGTCTCTAACAATATCACCACATCCGAATCCATGACCTGAATGAAAGAAAGAAAGAAAAGAAAAGAAATTAAGGTATGCCTCATGATTTATCCAGATGTCTCCCCTGAAACAAATCAGCACTGCCCTCTGCTGCTGAAAAATAGCAAACTGCACCTAAAACAGCTGAAAAATAAAGTCCTCCAGTTATCAATTTACCTGTTTTTGCAAATGCTTTGAGCTCCACTGACAGGTCTGCACCATCATGCTATTGTTTTGCAACAAAAATTGAAGAGTTGCCTTCAGGGGTCCCTCAATACCCAACAGCACTGCCATTTTACCAATCAATGGGGCATCTAAAGGAGTGTTACAAAAAAAAAATGTAAATACTGTATATTTAAACTGGCTCAAATTAATTTACAATAAACTCAACAATATGTTATGCCACAAAAAAAAATTAAAAAGTAAATAAAAAAAATTATATATATATATATATATATATATATATATACACACACTTGCATTCTAAAATTGACAAAGTTTTGAAATATCTGTCCTCTCCCCAAATTTGTCACTACCTAAACACAGTAATAATAATTAATTAGACCCATTAAGATTTTGGCTACACCTAGATAAATATAAATATATTAATAATGAATAAATAGATTTTAGGCTATTTTATAGGTAGGTAAATCAATGACAATTATTATATTAACAATATTTTAAGTGTAATTTATGAGATTTGTTATATTTTGAATCAAAATATTCTTTGTAATAGGCAAAATATTGATAGATATCATATTGATTTCAAAGTTAAGAATTCATAAGTTTGAATATACCTTGAACCAAAAACATCTTAGTTGATAATTCAGTATACTTTATTTTTCCCAAAACATCCTGTTTTAGTACTAGTGGCACATTTCCGGTATAAACAAAAATAAATCATAATTTATTTCACCTTTTAAATGCAAATGTAATATTATGGTGAAATGCATGTATAAACAGATACACACCATGCCTGGCAAGCATCTCCAGCACAGCTCCAGCTAGAGGAGAAGCAAAGCTGTCTCTCTGATCTCCCAACACCACTCGGCCAACATTAAGATCAGAGACCCTGCAAACACATACAGGCCTACGTGACTTTGTGTAGAAACAGTATTTTACTTATGGTACTTTATTCAATTAAATAAAGTAAATTTATCTATAATATAGTTAAACTTCCATATCATAGAATAAAAATTGCCATACAATGTCATGCCAGATGGAAAATATTTATAGCTAGAACATGAAAATTCTCAAATCAACCACCATTGCTCCTTACGGCAAATAGTTACAGTTATAAAAACAACAACAACAAAAAACTGTAGCTTACCCATCCACATCTTTCTGTGGCTTGATGGCATTACAGACACTTTTGGAGAGGAAGGACTGAGGAAGGTGCAAATAAATGCCATGAACACGAGAATCCTCATTTAATCTCAAGATCTCCTCAATCACCTGTAGAATAAAGAGGATAGTTTCTATTCAATAACAAATGCTTTTCTGATTTGCTTTTCAGAATTTGCAGCACCACTGACCTCTTCCTCTGTGCACTGGCACGGCAGACAAATCTGCATAACATTTAATCCAATCTGTGTGGACACAAAATTAGCACAATTATAACAACACCCTATAACAGGGTTCCTCAAATCTTGCCCTGGAGGTCCAATGCACTGCAGAGTTTAGCTCCAACCTGGTTAAAACTCACCAACCTATGATTTTCTAATGATCCTGAAGACATTGATCGGCATGCTCAAGTGTGTTTGATTAGGGTTAGAGCTAAAGTATGCAGTAAAATGGATCTCGCAGGGAAGATTTGAGGATCCCTGCTCTATAAGCTATTAAATTTGCATTGCAATTCAACTTATCAACAGCAAAACATCTACTAAAATGTTAAGTATAATGTAATGATTTGTGTTGCTTGCACCCATCTATTCATTGCATATAGGACAGAAAGAAAGACAGCTATACCTTTCCAGCCATCTTCTTATTCACCTCCAGCAAGCCGTCATCTTCACCAGCCTATTATAAGTAAAAGAATACCAGGTTTCAGTGTCTAATATTACTACACTTAGCAACAGATTCATACAAGAGATCTCCAACTCGTTATCCAAGCACAAAATCTCACCTGTATGATAGCCAGTGTAGGTTTGAGGCCCGGGTTAGTGTCTTTGATAGCTTTGAGCTCCTCTCTGCTCCTCTGAACAATGTCACTGTAAATGAGATGGACACAAAGTGCATATTTAACCATTATTAAGCACACAGTATATTTAATATTATGCAATTTAATATTATTAAGTAATATTATGATTGTTTATTAACTTTCACTAAGAGAACAAAACTTTCATTATAGAATTATTTACTTATTTTATTATTATTTTTTTATTTATTAAGCTTATGAAGCTGCCTGATAAGCATTTTAAACAACTCTTATCTACTCCAGACCGCTCTTTAGGCAAAAATCAATTTTGACCACGCATTAATCAGCACTTCATCATTTAGCCTTTTTCTTGTCTGCTTTTTAGATTTTAGTCTTTGAAACACAGACTTTGAACCTCAGATAACAACAGAGCATTCACAGCAAGTTTTAGATGCAAACATAAATTAATGTTTTTTTTTGTTTTGTTTTTTTACAACCAAATAAATCTTTAACTTCTCTAAACACTCCTGCCATCTCTGCCACACAAATCATAACAACTAGATTGGTGTCCTGTTTTTAACTATGACAGAATGCCATTATGGCAAAATAAAACTTTTACATTTTGGCAAAATCTAATTAAGAAAAAAAATCTTAATTAGTCTTATTTGATCAGCTGATTATAATAAACAGGTTGGCTAAAACATTTGACCATCAGCAGATAAACTTTATCTTGTGTTATCGTGGAGTCTATTGCATCACTGCACGCATCTTTTGTAAAGCTGTCTGCAAAGGCATCTTTACTGATTGTTTTAGCCCTCTGCACCAGATACCTGACCTTTGGCTCTGTTTACAGACATTGAAAATATATTTAGGTGTCACTTGTAGGTTTTGACTGGGCAATGATCCACACAGTTTCCATCTATTAAAGACATTTAGGGGAGACTGTTGTTGAAAAAGAGTTCAATAAGTATCTTTTTGCAAGCTTTACTGTAATACACATTATACATAATTTAATTAAACTAGCTGTCCTGTAAATTCTTTATATTGCAATTCTATTTCTATAGCCTTATTATAACAAAAGCTACACTGGAGATGTTGGTCGTGTATGACAGATTTTACTGGTGTAGCAATATTTTTTCAACAACTGTTTTGGAACTCATCCTGTGTTAACAACACTCCCATGGCTTTCTTTTTTCTTTTGTTCATTAAACTTTTCTGTTTTACATTTTGCAAAATCCGATATTACGCATAGTTATAACTTACTGACTGTGTATGAATATGTAAACAAAGTCAGTATCGTGATCGGCCGCCAGGAGAACGGGTTAAATGAGGACATTCAGTGTAACACTGACCTATAACGACATGTTTTCAACTTTAGTTAAAACAAAAAGTAATTTTTCTGTAAGAAAACTTGAATTCATACAGTACCACGATTTTACTATGTAGCTGAATAAGCACACAATGCAGTTCATATTGAAATGAGGTAACGTTATAGACGAAGATTAATGGGAGGCAGAAGTTACATCAGCTGGGGAACGAACACCGGTAGCACGTGGAAACAAATCAAAGCCAAGACAATAGATATTTAGTCAAGTCGCCTTAAATACAGAACAAACCGTTACAACCACAAAAGGCATTCAGCGTGTTTTAGAGAATAAAATTTCTGTTTAGTATTAGAGATTAAATGTCGTGTGTTTTGTTCTTACCAAACAGCACTTTGATACAGCGGTCCATCGTTTTTTCGTGGATGACTTTTAAAACTCGTTACCGTTTCACTTGTACCTCTGGTCGAACTAGCTTCCCGAACCCATGGATAAGTAACCGGGCTGTTATCAGGTAACGTTATGAGTCTGTTCTCAGAGTTTAACACTCGGACACCCGCTCGTGATCGTCGTATACTGACATGGCTCCGATGAGCGTGGCGAAAAGCGACCGACAGTCTCATCTTTCCCCTTGAAAAAACGTCCACCGGGTTTGGGGTCTAAGCAGAGCGGTGTCTTGACTGATGCTCAGGTGATCTCGAGCACAACTGGACTATCAGACAAGCGCGTGCCCGGCAGACCGACTGCGCGTGCTGGAGCTAAAGAGGAAGCGTCTTGGCATTTTTAGGAATAATTATTACAAGTCTGTGCATGAACAAATAACTCACATGACATTGGCCAACTTTTTCCGCAAGCCAATTTCTCTCTTTACAACCCCGTGTTACAAATTAGTATTATTTCTTTAATAAAATAAAATGTTTTGCTGTTTTAATAAGCTAAGTGATACATTTTGTTGACAAGACGTTCAACCTTCGAGTTAAGAGGTCAGCAAATCATAACTAGAGTTTTCAATTATTCAGAATGATTAAAGAGAGCACTAAAATAATAACGACTTATGAATGCAAGTTTGAGTCTAAAGCAGCGTTTAGACTACCTTTCAAAAGTTTGGAGTCTTACCATTTAAAATATTTTTTTTCTATTTTATATATTTCCAAATGTAGATTTAGACTTGTTTTTATTACAGTGTAATTATACATTTAAATTCTGAATAATATTAGGGTTTGGGTTACTTGTGTGTAATTATGCATTATTATTTTTATTATTATTAAGTACATGTAACTGTATACCAAGGACACCTTAACAATAAAGTGTTACCAAATATATATTTTTCCTGAGATGGAATAAATACATTATATTGTAAATAAAATATTGTAAACAATTATTTATGTGTTTATTGTTACCTCTGATTAATTGAATGCATCATTCATAAAAGTTTAAATTTCTTTTAAAAATAAGTCTTACTGACCCAAACCTCTTAGTGAATCAACAGCACTTACATCTTTTTTTTTATCCTATATTATTATGCATCACTGTATATAAAACAAAACTTTTAACAAAATATTACAAGCAAAGGTTTTTAGCAAATTTCTTTACCAAAGTCAGAAAGGCTTTTTGTATCCAGCCGTGTGTTAGTTTAATAGTTGTGAGCAGGAGGTATCACGTTTCACACGAGGTAGGCACATGGGATCTAATTAGGGTAACACAATTACACTCTAATTTATGACATATGCTACAAAACTTTGAATAAATGCACACCAAATGAGACACAGCTGATAAAAGATTTGTGCACACATGAAATAGTTGGATCCATTACAACTAACCCTTATTCAATACCGAACTTATAATCTAAAGATGTAGTTATATTGACAGAATACATTTTACAAAAACACCTGATAATTTCTTTTGCGCAAACCACAGAAAAAAAGGATTTTTATTTGCCAAAACTGCAAGCTGTAAAAATGCATGTTTAAACATAATGTAAATATTTGTGATAATTCTGGTGTCAAAAAAAACAACAAACTAAATATTTATAGCACTGACAGATTTATTTCAATGCAAAGTCTGTGTTCATATGTGTGTTTATATCTCTTGAGAAGATGAATATATATTTGCCTAAATTAGCAATAGGAACATAAAAACAGACTTAAACAAAAAAAAACCCTGAATCACTTAGTATGTATTTTTAACCCTGTGATATCTGTGTCCATGTCATCGTTTCCAAAAGAACATTTTCTTAAATGGATTGTTCCTATCATGTCTCTTGGCTCGCTCCAGCTTAACAAGGACGTCCCTGACCTCCACCTCAGTTGACTGAACGTTGGTGTGAATGTAGTCTATCATTGAGCTCTGCTCCTCAACTAACATGGCCACATCCAGAAAAACCTCATGAAGGCTCTGAATGCGTCTCTCCAGCTGTAGCAGTTCTGTATGTCTGCTCTCGATCTGGATGAGTGCAGACCGTGCCGTTTTACCTTCTGAAACCATGTTCTCACTGAAGACATTCCACTGTCCGTTCTCCAACATCTCTTCGATCTGGTCACCTGTGACCTCTCGGCCCACAATCTCCATCTGCCGTTGAATATACGCCTTGCAAGACTCCCTATGGCTCATCTCAGTATCACTGTACTCCACCATGGCTTCACGGAAACTGTTGCTTATGCTGGAATACTGTGTTCGAGCGATTCTCGTCACTGGTGAATTTACGCCGTACTTTTCCTCTAACTCTTTCCTGTGGGAATCCATCTTGCGAAGGTGCACGAGCATCTCCTGTCCACGTGTTTTGATGTCAGCTGCAATAGCATTAGATTCAGAGGTGTTAGAAGCACTAGAGCAGATGGCGCCTGTGAAAATATGTGAGTTCCGCTCCCTGAGACGCTTTACTTCCAGGTGGATGTACTGAATCTGACGGCGAGCCTCCTGCGCCTCATCAAAGACAGCTTCCATGTCAGGGTTGGTGCTTAGGTCCTGAGGAGGGTCATCAAAGTCTGTGTTTTCGGATGGAGAGAGAGCTTGGGCAGTTTCATGGTCTGCTGCAGTGCCGTTAGACAGTGATACTGCCTGGAGGTGTACAAGTCTGTCCCTCATGACTGGAATATTGGACTGAAAAGTTTAAAACATATTTGGTTTATAAATTCATTACGAAGTGAACACACATAGACAGTAGGCTATCTATGGGTAGCAACAAAAACAACTGTTGAATAGAATATAGCCTACCTTCTAAGACGCAACTCACACGTCAAAACCTCAAGACTCGTGGAAAAGTACACTTGTGTCACTAAAAAAACCTGTCAGACAAGGTAGACTTGTTTGTAGATCAACGTTTAAAAATAAAAGCTTTGTTTTTACCCTCATTACGTTTCTATGAGACTCTGCTTATCCATTATGCATTTTATATAATTTAAAGACAAAGCAAAAACGACATTTTTATTAACTGCATTTAGTTATACTCAATAAATACATTATAATAAAAACGAGTCTACTGATTTAGTGCATAAAAAAGCGTCAACTAAATATTATCCCAAATACGTATAATCAGAATCGATATAGGCGTCTCATCAGTGGAGAAAATGTTTTGAAACTTTTAAATTAAACCTGCCTTACACTGTTCTGCTTTTATCAACATTACCATCGTGGCTCAACCTACCTCAGATTACGTCCTTCTCTGTGCATTCCTTGCGAAATCAGCTGTGCGTGTTACGAAAACCACGCTATTATCTGTCCATGAAAACAAAGATCACATTTACCTAATTTCACTTCTTGTTCAACACCGCGCGTACGTGATGACCCCGCCCCCAAGTCAGGTGTGAAGAGATGAAAATATCCGACAGGGGGCAGCAGAGACGCCACACTTCAGATGCGATTGGCATACAGAAGGAACATGTGGTCTCAATGTTCTTTTTAAATTGTAAATAAACCAAATTCATATTTTTTTGTCACTGTTAATGCATGTAGGCTAAGTCTACTGCAACTGCGCTGGTCGTGTCGTTTAACATACCATTAACTAATATGCACAAAAATACACTAGCTATTTTTACCGCGTACCTTTTTAAAATATAATTTCACTAAAGAAGATTTAAATTTAATTTCTTAAATTAAACAGCCGAATCATATACTTCCTATCAACTAGTTGTACTCTATTTCCACTGTCAGTACACTTAGGCTACTAAATTGAAGCTCGAAGTTGCTCAAACGTTTGAATCCTTGACTGCAAACATTTTTGTAGGCCTATGTCAGGGTCTCAGTATATATGTCTATGTTCTCTGCTAATTTTTATTTAATGTATTATATGACATGGAAGGCATCATACTCGGTCCCATTTCGCAAAACAGATAATGTCATGTGTCGCTGAGACGCACGTCTGACATTCTATTCAGCAAACAGGTTTTTTGGCGTCAAAGTTACGCCCTGGAACGCGCATTCTTTCCCCAAACCCATGAAATGACAGCTGCACCAGTGCAGTGAGGATGGAGCTGCAGCCTTGAGATGACATATCGACAGAAGGTGTCGTAATTTTGGACAAAAATACAAGGTAATGTACTTTGTAATGAATGCCAAGTAGTTTATTTCTTTTCATCTTTTTTCTGCTCGTCACCTCTACTTCACGGATTTATGGATACATATTCTCATAACAGGCCTAAATATATTCGTTAAAAAGCTGTGAGTAGCCTATATAAATGTAAAATGCTTGAAAATATAGCCAATACAATATTTGCTTATAATGAAGCAAATGGTTCAATGCTGGCTTGAGAAAACTAATTAGAAGTTTATTGGTTTTTATGAAGTTGGAAGATGGTTTAGCCTAGGCATTTGTCTTGTACCTTTTTAAGCTTTAATGCCTCAAAAATAAAGTTAGCTGTTTTTAGATATTTATAAGTTTCATATAAACTAAACGAATTGAAGAGAACACCAAGAAACAAAAGCTGAGCTAATTCAATTCCATTCAAACTTGTTTGGTGAGTGACGCCATTCAGAAATAGTTTCACCGATGAACTTGTTAGACGTGTGACTTTTGCAGTGTTAAGGAAGTATAATCTCCCCCTTTTACAGTCAGTTTCAGAAGGTACACAAAGAATGAAAATGATTTTATTCTTGAAAATGGGATAATGATGAATCCTATCATTTTGCTATGTTGTTTAGCCTACATCAGATCACATATTTCCTATGACTTTCATTCATTTTCTCCTCTAGCAATCATGAGGGACCGACTGGAAGATCTTCAGACCATTACAGAGTCTAACAGCCAGCTAGAGGAGGTGGAATCAGACTCTTTCAGCAATGTGGACCTGGAGGATTTCACCCAACAGGCAGTCATTTATGACAACAGTGATGAGATGGACTCTGTGCTCGATGTGGCTCAAGACACTAGACGTGAGATTCAGCTCATCCGCCTGGAGGTGAAGCGCCTCAGGGACCAAAACACACGTATACTTAGCGAACCGACTCGTACAACTCACGTGAAGCAGGATGCTAATGTCATCGTAGGAGACATCAAGACCCGTGGACAGGATGTTCTGGCACGTCTACAAACAATGGACGCCCATGCCAAAGAGCTTGAGGAGGAGCATGGCCTCAACTCAGCTGTGGCGAGAATAGCCCGAACACAGTATGCCACCCTAAGCAACAACTTCCGAGATGCAATGACAGAGTACAACGATGCTGAGATGGATCACAAAGAATCATGCAAGCGTCATATTCAACGGCAAATGGAGATTGTGGGCCGAGAGGTGACAGGTGACCAGATTGATGAGATGCTAGAGAATGGTCAGTGGAACATCTTCAATGATAATGTCATGTCAGAAGGAAAAACGGCTCGTTCGGCGCTCAACCAGATTGAGAGTCGACATCGCGACCTGCTGGATTTAGAAAGCCGACTCCAGAGCCTTCATGAAGTGTTCCTGGATGTGGCTATGCTCGTAGAGGAACAAGGACCCATGACAGACTACATATTAAACAATGTTCAGAAAACAGATGCTATGATTGGTGAAGTCCTTATCAAACTAGGACGGGCCAAGAAACATGACAATAACAACCCATTCAAGAAAATGTTCTGTGGATGCTTTCCATGTGCTAAACATTGAGGACTTGTGCACTGGAGGGCCGTGCATTTTTTCTTTCAGTTTATCGTTTTAAAAATGGGTAGCCAGAGATATGTAGGAAAAGGATGGTCCTCCTGAGCGATCATTAAACCTGATGCTACTTAAGGGAACAATAACATAGAGAGCAAAATAAACAACTAAAGCAAACCAAAGAAAGATGGTCTTCACAACATGCAGTCTTTACTAAATTGCCTTCATAAAAATTGACTTTTCATTTGCAGTTTGATACTTGTAAACATCTACTGTAAATGCTAGAAATGGTGTAATATTGCAATATATGCATAGGCTATAATTTATTAACATATTTTACATTATTATATCATTCTGATGTGGTTGATCTGTATATTTATGCTCCCTTTTACGTTAAATAACCCAGAATATGAAGCATTTGCTGTGTTTTGCATTATTTCCAGTGCAAGTAGATCATTTTTTTTTAGTAGCAATCAATCAATCAATATTAGCTAAATAAAAGATCTTATATAATTCTTACTTGCTGTGTCTTTATTATTAAATTAATTGCATGTGTCAAAATATTTGGGTCTTCATGATATTTAAAATGCAATTAGTATACTGGATTATCAGTAAATATTCTTGTTGATTGGAAACTGATAGGTACCAGCAGTACATTACACATTTTAATGAATTATTTCAAATAGATTAGGTTAATCTTTCATCTTTATAAGTCAACTCCTCATCAACAAATGTATTCACCCTGGAATTTCTTACACATGAAACAACAGGTAAATTGCTGAGACTATACATTTTAAGATAAATGTCTTGACATTGTGCTATTTTGATTCCCTTGTCACATTATTATATGAATCATAAATTTTACTTTGCTTGAACGGTCAACTATTTTTAACAGCTTACAGATTTTTAAAACTTCTAAAACTTCACCTGAGGAGCATTTCCTTGTTCCTCCCAAGTACCATACGTGCCACAGATGTGATCTACTGTTTGTGGAAAACAATCTTTATTTACGTTTACATTTAATAATTTAGCAGATGTTTTTATCCAAAGTCACTTACAAATGAGGACAATACAAGCTATCAAACCAACAAAAGTACAACAATATGGAAGTGATGTGACAGATCCAAGTTTTTTTTTTATTAAAATCTCTTTTAGTACTAAATATAAAATACAAAGAATCCAACCCCCAGAGAACACTGTTCTGGGACCCTCCAAGCGAAACCCCTGGGTGTGACTATGAACGTGTTGATGGCTCACTGCATGATAAATCTTTCACAATAAATAAATAAATAATCAATTCCACAAAAATCAGCATTTCCATCCATTTCACAATACTAGGCATTTTTGATCAGATTGCACTTTAGTTGAGTCAGTTTTAAGGATCCTATCCTGATTTTTTAAATACTTAATCATTAAATAAATTATATAAAAATAATGTCAAATGTCAGACCTTTAAGTCTCAAACCAAACAATGAAAAAGAAACAAACAAATACCACTGATATCTAGTTCAGTAATAAAGCTCACATAGCTAGGTGGCATGCAAATGGTACCATTCTTCTTTTCTTTTTCATTTTCATCAGTTTCTGAAGCAGATTCTCCTCCTTTAGGAAAACACACACACACACACAAAGAGAAATAATGATAAATTGTTAAAATGTTATTAATTCATATACAACCATGTGTAATAAAAAAATGCTTAAAATATTACTCACAGTGATGTACCAGAAAGATGTGTACTTGAATATCGCCCATCTAAACACCTGACTAAAAGGTGCTAGAACATGGAGGTGCAGATGTGGGACAGTGATATATGGAGGCACATGGAAACCCAGACTGAAATACAGTAATGTCTTCATTTAATTACTGCTTCATCCAAATGATATAATATGACAGTAGTGTTGAATTCAAACCTGATATCTTCCAAATTTGTGACATTCCTGGCTTTCAGTACTTCTCTTCCCATATCTGCCATCTTCTTCACTACTCGGGATAACAACATTTAGATTATTCAAAATCCCATTTAATCACTATATGTAAATATTGTATCTTATTAAAATAATATTTTTGGTTAAATCAATTAATTAAAATATCTTCCCTGTCATCAGTCTGGTATTATTTGTTAATTGTATTGCATTGTCTATTAATATCATCTTGATAATCAATATATAATCAGTCTAATAATAAGCAAAATACACCAGAGCTCAATACTTAATTTTTCCTTCTTTGGGCTAGAAATATAAAAGGGCATTTGGGCATTCACAAAACAAGTATAATACACAATTTATTAATCAAATGGATTGGATATCCAAAAAACATCATCATCATCTTACCAGGATTTATATAATCTTCTTTTAGTGACAAACAGCTATGGATGTGTTTCTTTGGTATAACCAGATAGTGATGAGGTGCACCTGGATCAATGTCTTGGAAGCAAACAAAGTCCTCATCCTGTAAGGAAAAAAAAAAGAATTACATTTTTATTAACAGTACCTTATATACCAATAATGTAAAAATAATTTATTATTATTATTATTATTATTATATGTAACAGAAAACAGAAGGGAAACATTATGAATTTGTTTTGTAATGGTTCAAAGTAACACACTTCATAAAGCAAATGAAAATAATGTGTATTCTAAAGTATTTATACAGGGGACATATTAGATGAGTAACATCTCTTTAGCCAATGAGAAATGACGAAGGTGAAATGACTAAATATGACGTCACCGTCAGTAGAAGTTATGACTCGAAGATTTTTTTTAGATAAGTTAGGACAATTTCATATTAATTTCATGTTGAGGACGTCAACAAATTGTTTTATTATGAATATTAAATGACTATTGGTTTTTTCCATATACAGTATCATACTCATATACTAATAGTTAAAAACATTTAGCCTTTCCCCTGAAACTCTTCCTCCATTCCAATAAAAGCCGGTAATATTACGGTCAGAAACTGAAAGAAAAGCTCTAACGTTACTGCCTCTGGACTTTTTATGTCAGTTGAATGAAAACCTCTAAATGACTCATTCAATAATGTAAATATAAAAATAACTAAACCGAGAACAGTTCATGGTGTATATAAAGCGCTACAGTAGGTTACTGTTCTCGAAACTTAACACGGAACCAGTCCTAACGTTCTTATATAACTTCCTTCAAGTTGGATGATGATGATTATAATAAACTCTTGACGAACTGTCAAATATAGGCCTAATATTATAATGCTAAGTTACATTTAGAAAGAGTAAAGGTTTGACTAACCTAATTCACCTTTGAAATTAAGCTACCCACACAACAAGAAACCAGGTCGATAAAGATCAAACTTACTTCCGCTAATATCTCAGTGTATGGATCGTCTCTTTTTGCGATTTTACAGAAAATACAAGACTCTTCTCCGTCAAAGTCTTGCTGATTAGAAGAGACGCCCTCTTCTCCAGCCATTCTGAATCTGAAGGACTGGTATTCTGGACTAATGAAACTGATGTCTCCAGCTCACTGTTGATTATGCCATAACCCATGTTCTTCCGCGTTGAATCTGATTAACGATAATTAAAAAAATAATTATGTTCATTTATAACGCCCACAGTGCATATTACAAAAGTGCCCTGCTTTCAGGGCGTGTCAGAGTTACTAAAACAACTTTTCAGAGTTAATATTGTCTAGTCAGTGACAACGCTTATAATAACGCAGTGTTTGTCTTTGTTGTTGGTTAAAATAGCCTATTTAAATAATAAAACATAATTTCAATAAATTTGACTGTTTTATGACAAAGAGATCGCTCCAGGTAGTTAATAATAAAGTATCATAGCAAACAAACGTGTAAACTACCTCCCACTGTTTAGGTTGCGGCCATTTTTACATTACGTCACGGGGAGGAGGAGGTTTCATAGTTTTGAGTTTCAGCTTGTTATTGTTTCTCTTCAGCAATATGGCCAGGATGATTTTAAAACATTCACGTTTATTTAATCCGCCTACTATGTTTATTGAAGCACAATATAAATAGGTTCACCTTAATTTTTCTCTTGATCATAAGCTTTTGGCACGAAATCTCATCTCAGCACCTTTGATGAAGAGCTGCAGTTTTTTAAATTATCTGTCAATATTTGTGAGATTTAGTAAGTTGAAACAGTTTTGAGGTTGACTAATCTACTGGATATATCAGTGTTTTTGGATTTATGGAGTAGCCTATATTATTAGTTTCAGTAACATAGTTTTCGTTTTAAAGGGAAAAGATCAACCCAGAACCAGAACTGGCACAGAAGGGCCCAATATTGTCAAACTACCAGTGTTATTATTTTAAAATGTAATAGTTATTGTAATTAGCGTGCTTATTATTTGATTATTATCATTTATTATTATTTAATATAGTCATGAATTAGATATTTCAGACACTTTTGCTAAATTGTTAAATACAAATTTAAATATTAGTATTAGCACGTTTATTTCCAGTAAAAGCACATTGCCTGATATATCATCATCCTGCACATGTTAACCTTTTATCTAAATATGTTACATTTTGAATATAAACTCACATTTTTGTGCATTTTGCTATAAAACAGCAACAAAAATTAAAAAATAAACAGGCCAATTAAAGTATCCTAATTTCTTATTATTTTGGATTATAGTCACTACAACATGTAATAACTCATATTTTAGATAATGAATTCTAATCTGGGACAAGGTTAAAATAATAATAATAATAATTTGTATTAGTCTTTTGATAAAGGCATGATAAATCCTTTCAGAGTAATGTAATAATTTTCACAGGCTTGCAAATCTTATATCATAATTTAAATGGTTCCTATTGCTATCTAGGCCTAAAATAACATCCAGGCATACATTTCTTTAAAATTATTTTATTTTATTTGTCATTATTTAGCAGTTGGTTAATTTCAAGTCAAAGAAAGGCTACAAGTTCCCTCACTTTGATATGTTGGATTGATTTCAATATATTAAAAAACACAATCAATATCAGACAGCACTTTTATATATCTTACAATTTGTGTCAGTGTTATGACAGTGTAAATTATACATTTATATTACTATTTATATTACATTACTATTGCAATGAATAGGCTTGTCTCAAAATGGCCCGTTACTGACCTCTGTTGGCTACAAACAGACAGAGATCAGCCCTACTGAGAAATGCCACTGAGACAATATAATTTGAAGCTTTCTGATGACGGAAAACAGTTCAAACAATTGATATATCTCGTAAAATGACAAGCATTCTATGACAAATCATGTTATAAAATAGCAATATGTCATGGCCAGTTTG
Source organism: Enteromius radiatus (assembly GCA_032357445.1). Taxonomy (NCBI): domain Eukaryota; kingdom Metazoa; phylum Chordata; class Actinopteri; order Cypriniformes; family Cyprinidae; genus Enteromius; species Enteromius radiatus. The sequence goes on from JAUCMS010000045.1 coordinate 8,747,097, forward strand.
TGGTAGGCCTAACATGTTTATATGGGACACACAATAATCAGAAAACATGATAAAAATGCGTTGTTTAAATGTTTTATGCTATTGTGTGAAAGGCTAAGCCATCTGGAACACGTTTAAACAATGGCAAATTCATAAAGCGTCCCACAGAATTCACCATTACCATACACAAGTCATTATGATTTATTAATATATTTAAGAATTTCCCTAGATTTCCCTTTTCTTTTCTCCCGTTCTATCGGTTGATGGCTGTTTCGTATTATTCAACGAGCCTACACTTTCTGTAGGTAGTTGGATGCCTAAACAGGTTGTGCCCACTTAACTAGTCAAGACTTGAACATATAAATTACATTTATAAACAAACAGCTGACATTTCAACGTCACCCAATTCAAAGAAATGAAAATTCTTTTATTAAACGCCAAAAGTCCCTCTCATTGCGCGTGGGCTCGATATCATGTGAAGCCCCCGCGTGCTTACGGGACGTCCGTCATATCTCACGAGCGCTGCAGGTGCTTGGATGAACGCTCCGCCCCTTCTCAATGCAAACTATTGAAGAAAAGTCGCGGTCGAAAGCTGAACTACGTTACTGACACATTTCAAAACTCGAAAGCTCTGAAAGAGGGTAGCACGCGCTCCTGTACTTTCTGCAGTAGGCATATGTCTTTTTTAATTCAGACTTGCATTTTTAATTATTTGTTTAACTACTTACATTAACCATATTAGTTTGTACATTTAATTTAGTAGTGCTGTAGAGTTTTTTTTTTATTTCAAAGCTGAACGATATACGGTTTTGCTTTCAGATGTGTTCGGATGAAGAGCGCTCAATGGCTGGGGGGTCCGGTAATGGAAAGTTGCGTCAGTGGCTGATAGAGCAGGTGGACACCGGAAAATACCCTGGACTCGTGTGGGAGAACGATGATAAAAGTATCTTTCGGATTCCGTGGAAGCACGCGGGCAAACAGGACTACAACAGGGAGGAGGATGCTGCGCTCTTCAAGGTACAGTCAGGATGAACGTTGAGGGGATGAGAAACAGACACATGCAGCGTCAGTAAAGCATTATTTCTTTCATGTGAACTTAACATTGCATACAGTGCATGTACGCGACCGTGTGTTATTAAAATACATGCAATTCTTAAACACAAATGTGTTGTAAAAATTTTTGTTCACATTGTGAATAGGTTGTAGAAACATTTTGTGTTTGCTGGGACGATGTTTAGTTCAAATTGTTTTTTGCTTAAAAAAAGGTCTACTGTCAAAAACTCAAAAGCTGAAAAGCTGAAAGTAGTGTAGTGCTTGTTTTGTAAGAAAGCACGTTTTTTTGTTCAGGTCAAACGTCTTTATATTCAGAACTCAGCAATTCAGTTTTTTGTTAAAAAATATTACCTCACTAAAATATTTTTTAAAGCAAAAATGAAGTATTAAGGAACAATGGTTGCACTACTCCACATCTAAAAAGTCTTTGAAAAATGTATGAAACCAACATAAAAACACTAGGCATGTGTAATTTAAACTAGATTTCTTAAAAAACAAACAAACGTTTTTTAAGGGCATCTAACATAACATGTTGGCTTTTCTGCAGGCTTGGGCCCTATTCAAAGGAAAGCACAGGGAAGGTATTGACAAACCTGATCCACCAACTTGGAAAACACGTCTTCGATGTGCTCTTAACAAAAGCAATGACTTTGAGGAGCTTGTGGAGCGCAGTCAGCTTGACATATCAGACCCCTATAAAGTGTATAGGATTGTTCCAGAAGGATCCAAAAAAGGCAAGGAAAGACATCACACAGTAGAACAGCTGTTTGCTGTATTTATTTGTCTAATAAATACTTCTTCAAATGTGATGAAAGAAAAACCCAACTAAAATAATTAAATGTTGCAGGATCCAGATCTCATGAAGATCCCCAGCCCAATTCAAGCTCACCCAATTATCCAATACACCCTCCTTATGCACCAGCACCAGCTCAGGTTAGATTCAGTCACCATCTTTGATTTGTGAGTTCCTATCTTTGCACTTCAGATCATTATATGTGCTTGTCATTACAGGTGTGCAACTATCTTTCTCCAGCAGACAGAGGATGGAGGGATTACTCCACCCTTACTGACATCCCTTACAGCCAGAACCCCTACACGCCACGCTGGGACGCTGGTACTTTGTGTGTTTGAGAGAGAAAGTACTACTACTGCAAGGCCAGATAGCATGCAGTTGCACTGACATATTTCTGTATGTGCAGGATACCAGTTCAGTGGCTCTTTCTACAGTTGCAATGCATCTGATCCACAGCCGTCACCCTTCACCCTGGACACCAGCATGAGATCTGCTGAGGCAGTGGCCCTCTCAGGTACTTAATCACAAACACACAGAGGAACTCAGTGACAGGCTCAGTGCGGGCAGGTGAACTCATCTTAAAGTTGGGCCTAGTAGAAACACTAAAAAATAAAATCAGTCATTTTAAGTCCTACAAAAATTTATATTTCATCTAAAGGTTGCTACTAAAGATTTAAAGTCACAGAAGTAACAATTGATCTATTACTCTTGATTCTATCCATCTATCTTGACTGGAAGGAAGCAAAGTTGCCAAGTATAGATTGTAAGAAAGGGGTTTAAGACAGCTGGAAAAGTCCAAATTACATGGTGTAGAACACAGAGAGAAGTTTGTCATTTTACCGGACAATTTATTACATTTTAATAAGAAATGATGTGGTCAAAAAAAAAAAATGCATGAATGAATATTACAATAAAATCAATAATATGCATTTAGAAAATAGATGAATTTTAATTTCATTCCAACTTTAAAAGTGGTAGAAGGTGGTCACAAGGTGTTTAATTGACTTCCATTCATATGTATGCAAATAAGGGAGACTGGAAATGCAAGCTCATGTGAATTCCCCTGAATCCCAAAATATACGTTTGGTGAACTTTGATCTCTGAACGTGAAGACGTGACCAATAGAGTAACGATACATCATAGTGTATTTAATGTGCAGGATTGCAGTACAGTGGTGTAGATAGCATAGTTTTACATTTTGACGTTGAATTACAATTTTCGAAAAAACATATGTATGATATTGTATGACACAATACTACAACCATTAAAGTGTCTGCATTGTGTATGTTCGAGGTTATTTGTTTGCATGGGCAAAGCACATTAATGTAAATTACTGTAAAGTGCCAGATTTAGCCAAAATGCTGGTTGACAAAATGATAAAAAGTCATCCTAAAAAGCAAAGAAAGCATATATTAATAGTTTTTTTGTGTGTAATCTGACTTAATCTCACATAGATTACCGCTTGCATGTGATGGTGTTTTACCGAGAAACTCTGGTGCGAGAAGTAACCGTGAGTAATCCAGAAGGCTGTCAGCTGGGCCCTAGCAGAGAGGGACAGACCTATGTGTCACCTGGGGCCCCAGAGCTGATTGAACTCCCCCATGCTGAAGGAGCATCTCTGGAGCGTGGCGTTATTCTCTGGATGGCTCCTGACGGGCTCTACGCCCGCCGCCGCTGCCCCTGCAGGGTGTACTGGGAGGGAGCTCATGCACCACCTACAGACAAGCCCAACAAACTGGAGAGAGAGCAGAACTGCAAACTGCTGGACACTCATCTGTTCATAACAGGTTAATATATAGCAATATGATAAGGCATTTCAGATTAATTACACTTGATGTCATTCAATGAAAAAAAAAAAAACCCAGAAAATGAATAAATAGATGAACGTCACTCATCGTTTTCAGTAAATGCTGACAGTCATTTATGCTAAATCTTTATAACCGTCTATTAATGCTCTGTTTGTATGCATCATATTTGCACATCTCCGTAATGCACACATATTTTACTGTAAACAAACACGTCAAACTTTTACAGTAAATAGTGTGACATTATCTGTGGGTTGATTTCAGTGACAGTCACAGTCAGTCATCTATGAGCTACAACTTACTCACACCCACTTATTGCCATAGATTCGCTGATTGTTGTGATTCTCACAGAACTTTCCAGCATATGATGAATATAAACTCAAATACCACAGAAATCACATGTGCCAGATGAAACCTAAAGCTCATAGTATTGAAAGAAAATAATGAGAAAAGGTATTACAGAAAGATAAGGTCATACGCTTTACCCAGTGTTTTAAGTAATATGAACATTTACATAGCATTTAAAAAGAAACACTTGATTAAAAGGATGCACTTAAACATTTAAGATTCAGTCTAATGGTTTGTTCATTTTGAAAGCTTTTAGCAGTTTCATGCATTAAATTAATAAAGTAATATTTGAGACATTTTTGTACTTGAAATAAATACCATAAATTCGTTAAAGAGTCCTGATACAAAAACACTGAAAATCAAATGTATTGCTGAAGTTCTCGCCTGTCATTGGATGGGATTAAAATGTGTCGTCCTCCATATCTTCTGTAGAGTTGCAGAGTTACGCCCTGCACGCTCGCCCGGCGCCATGTTCTCAAGTCCTGCTGTTCTTTGAGGATGAAAGCAGCGATGCTCAAAGACCAAGAAGGACCTTCACAGTGCAGGTACATTTCTTTGGCTCCTTACAATACCAATGAAGTTACGAACAAAACATACATGATGTTCATGTCATCTTAATTTGCTTCTGTCCTCATGTCACAGGTTGAACCTCTGTTTGCCCGTCAGCTTCTTTTCTTCAGTCATCCCAGCAGCATGAACTACATCCGCAGCCATGAGCTTTCACACCTGCCCCCTGAACACACCCTCTCCCCGACCCAAGACTACCACAGAGTCATCACGCATCTCCCTACTAACAGCGCCCCTCAAAACTGACCCTGGTGGCTTGTCACGTCGTGCTTAATCCTGGATCGACATCTTGTTTAACCTATTGTTAAAGCAAGTTTTAATCCCGGGTTAAAGGGATAGTTCACCAAAAAAAAAAAGAATGAAGATTATGATATCATTTACTCACCCTCGTGTTTTTCCAAACCTGTATAACTTACAAACAATCCATTTGTAATGTTTGCTCTTGAAGTTGAATTGAGCGCAAGTAAATGACAAAATTGTCAGGGTTACAATGCTTTGCTTATGAACAGATGATGGACAAGCCGTTATCGAAACAGTTTACATGCTATTTCTACAGTTTCTAGTGCCATACTTGTCCAATCAATGTGCAAACATGAATGTTATCCCAGGGGTTTAACTATGTACAGTGAAAAATCTAAACTTAAACCCAGGACAAAACATTAACCCTGGGTGAGGTTTAAACAGGACTGTAACCCTGGGTTAACTGTAAAAATCGCCCAAGTCTTGTAAGCTAAAGTGTAAAAGGTAAATGTTGGAATTCTGCTGTGCATCTAAAAGCTTTTGGGCTGAGCAGAATCGAACCAGGATAACAGCATGATAACAGACAGCATCAAGTGCAAAGACTGTTGTCATGTTTAATACTGAGAAAGACAAACTCGCAAGGATAAATGATTGTATTATGCTGTAATCTGTTAAATGTGTGTTTTTTTCTGACATGACAAAAGAATGTAAAGTGTGAATATTAGCAGTGTTTGTTTCTTGCAGCATTTTTTGAGCTGCATGCAGAATATTTGATGTAAATAGGCTATGCATTTAGAAAAAAAGTGATAACCTTTCAGTTTTCAAATTGCAGCTGTTTTATAAACATTTTTGTACAATTCTGACTCAATGTTCTATTTTTTTTATTCCACTACCTTTGCTCTTTTTGTTACTGAAATGTCTCAAATTTGATGCCTATGGTTTTAATAAATAAAGTGAAAAATTAAGTTTACGTGCTGATTCCTGAACTGTACAGGGTAAAAATATTATGCAGCACAAAAAAGAAGTCAATAATGAAAGTCAATAATGATAATAAAAAAGGGTCCTGCCACGATCACAGCACAGAAAGGTAAAGGACATTGTTAAAATAGTCCATCTGACATCAGTGTGTTCAAGGGGAGTTTTACGAAGCTACAAAAATACATTTTGTGCACAAAGAAAACAAAATGGAGGGTCTATGGAAGGTCATAAAAAATATCTAAATTTACAGTTTTGTAACTTCATGAGGGTGACCAATGACAGAATTTAATTTTTGGGTGAACTATCCCTTTTAACTATATTTTGGGTCATAAATGCAGCCTTGGCGACCTCTTTCAAAAACATGAAAAAAATCTCACCAGCCCTAAAGTATCAAAATAATAGCATTGTTTTACCTTTTCCCCACTATTTCTGCTTTTAAGTTCACTTCTACCACAGAGGATTCTTTCTGACCAGAACTGGACGTCATTCTCCATCACTGGTGGGCTGACTGTGGTTAACTAAACCAAGCCTTTGTAAAACACAGGAGGGGAATACTTTTAGCCCCCACTACAAACACTGGAATCCCCATGAACGTGTGTGGATCTGGTGGGGCGTCAAGCCCTCATTTACCTTGAGCAGAAGCAGTATGTTGTGCAGAGACTATGTACAGGGTGTGTAAGCGAGTGGCAGCACATACAGGATGGTGTTTGTGGTTTAGAGACAGGATGGTGCGGGCAGTCTCAGCTTGATGACATCACAAGAGGAAGAGGCTCTGACTGAAGTATTTTTTTATTCTTCCTTCTCAATTAAAACAGCAACAATGCTTCACTTGTTGTTGTTTTGTTTGCTCTTAAAAATATAAAATGAACAATATTGTGTATTTCATCGCATGAAATTCTGATTGGCCTAATTTGGATGTAATATAACTAATTAGGTCACAAAGCATTGAAACTGTGCTATAGGGTGAGACTGTTTGCTTTAAGATGCACGGGACATCCTTAGAAATGTTCAAACTGATTTACATAAACAAAAATTCTTAGAGTTTTCCACTGTTTCTGGGCTTACTGCGCTCAATTACACATAAACATGTTTTGGATCATTTTCCGCTGCCTACAGAGCGGAAAGGTGCAATCATTAAAAACTTCCCTTATGCTGCGCTGCCTGAGATCAATACACCCACTCTTTCACCTGGTGCCGCACGCGGCTTTGATGCTCTTCTGTCAAATTGCTTCCCTTAAATGAGTGGGTGTTAAGTGCTCTAAATTTAGAAGAATAGAAATCAACAAACAACACTGAGTGTTGGGAAAAACTATGTTCGCGTCACTTTCGCAGCAAATTTTCAGTTTCACAAAAATAACGGAACGTATTTTCTCATTGCTGAGAGTTTCTGATGGTATGTCGGCAACCTGCAATCTTGTTTACTAGTCAGTTATATCTTAAACTCCTAAACCACATGCCAGTGCTGGGTTACCCAGCATTTAATAGCTGTTTACAGTAAAGGACACCTCCCAATACTGAACACTTCCTCCTGGGACAGGTAAAAATGCCCCCGCATTGCCGAGGAGGGGCAGGGTGTGTATATTTCTGTCTGACACTAGTCAGGGTGTGCGCATGAATTGCTGATAGTGTGGTCATAATTGACTTCAACACCAAACGACTCTCTTAATAAAAATGAGAACAAGAGTCATTTCAGAACTCAATAGTTTCATCTACCAAGAGCAAAATTCTTGCCAAGTCTATCTCCCTCACACAGACATATACGCAAATGTGCTAATTACTCCAGAGGCTGTCTTGCACATTAACGTTTGCAGAAAACCCACTCTGAGAAAGGATTTATTTGGGCTTTTTAATGTGCATCTGGTCATTAAGCTAGACAAAAAGGCAGTACAATGGGCTGATACATGCTCACAAAAACAAGTAGAAAAGGCTATATTGACTTTTAACTGTTTTTAAAGCTGAAATAGTGTTACAGTAGAGGGGCGTGGTTTAAATGTTGGGGTTTTGTGAAGTATTATCGTTTCACAGGCTGAAAAGAAGCAGGCTTGAAGCAGTTAAGCTGTAGCTTCATGCTACTCTTAAACTTATTTAGTTGCTCCTCCAAGAGTCTGAGAAAAGAGAAAGAGAGTGGGATGTATATTAATAAAATATTGGAAACTATTAAATAGTGCTGTCAAACTATTAATCATATGCAAAATAAACATTTTTGTTTACATAATATGGGTGTGTGAACTGTCTATATGTGTTACGTATATACAAATACCAACCTCATAAAAATAAAAATATGTACCTCTGTGCACTTTTTTGCAACACCATTTTTACGTGCTTTACTGCACGTTTTGCCACAGTTTCAAAGAGAAATGTCTACTGAGTGGCGCAAAAACACAGTAATTCATTCAATACGTGAACCCTGGCCCATTTTATTACGTGGATATAGGTATGTATTGCAGTGGTTAAGAATTGAAATATCTGTGGACTGTTGCTAAAAGTTAATGCTCTATCATGCCCTACACAAAATCAACTCTAAACCTAACCGATAGTGTTAACAAATGTAAAACTGATAAAACACATTTGTTGATGCAACCGTGCCATTTTCTACTTCCTTTTACACTGTTTTCATTTGAATCCCGTAGTTACCCGTAGATTCAAACCAGAGCTCCTCTTCTCTCACCGTTTATGAAAACCCAAAGATATGAAGCTGGATATGTTTGATGCTAACATTCAAAAGCATCAGTTTTCAAATCTCCCAGCATATTAATATGCAGTTTTGAAGTCATAACTTAAGTAATTGTGCAAAAATGACGCTTTATTAATCAAAATTCTGTAAATTTGTGTGTAAAGGAATCAGAGTTGTCAGTTTTACTGCCTCTGTAATGTTCATTTCGTTTGGAAACTGCAGGGATATGTACTTGTTGGTACATATTTTACGTCTTGCTAAAAAGTGCACCATGGTACATTTATGCCATCCAGGTACCAGGTACATAAAGACACACATAACATATATTTTACAAATATTTACATGTATACATTTATATTCATATAAATTATATCATACATAAATATATTTTATACATAAACAGAACATATTTACTTATGGGTATATGAATGTGTCCTATGGTGCGGCAGCATTCATGAAAAAAAAAAACACTAACACCATGTCCTAACTACACATGACATCACCGCGGCAGTTTTTGTCCTAACTAGGTGCGAACATTTTTTATTTAGAAATGATTTCTATTTTTGTGACATTGCGGCTGGAACAATATACAAACTATATGACAGTGGATAAATTTAGGTGATTATGTGCTTCACTGAAAGTGTCTGAAACGTGTCTAATATTACTTGAATTATCATATTGTGTTATCTTACAGCCGTACTGAAAGCAACACCATATTTGATCAGTTTATCTTGAAAATAAATTCAGGTAAAGATTTTCGTTAAAACTGAACTCACTGCGAACCAACAACTGTATTTCATTACAGAGATGTTATCAGTCGCTCAGTATGCACATTTAATGATGTTAAAAAGGTGTAATATTTCTAAATAGGATTTTAAACGTTGCGAGAGCATTGTGCTTCCAGAAAGAGCCCGCCCATGCATGCTTCTGATTGGCTGTCATTCTGTCGCGTTCCCCAAATTGCTTGTTGTGTAGTGTGTAGTTATGACACGTTGTAACATTGAAGTTAAACCTCTCATGCTATTTGTAACTCTACGAATGAAGATAGATTTTTCTTATGTTTTTGTAGGTTCATGTTTGTTTCTTTTTAACACACCACAGGACATATTTGTCAACTACTCATATACATGCATGTGTATTTATATACACAAATACACATTACCAACCCCAAACTTTCGAACGGCAGTGGGTGTTAAAAACGTATTTGTTTGAATTTGAAGGTTTTTTAACTTGCAGTTACATCAGCCATCAAATTATATAACTCTGTAACAGCTATAAATTTATAAACAGACTTTGGTTTGGAAATGATGGCATGCAATCCAAAACATTTCGGATTGGTTTACAACTTTTCTCAACACAGGCCACTTTCAGTGAAGCCAGTCACTACAGAGAAAGCCATGCTTGCCTGCTGGTTCTAGCAGTTTTATATTTTAAAGTGATTTATACTATCAGCTAATATATGAATGACGCCCTCAAAGTGGTCAAACACATGGCAATTTATCAGTAGATTGTGAGAAAAAATGTAAATACCAGGATGTTCCAGTTATCTAAAAGAAGAGTAACCTGAACACTTGGATGTCATGACATTTGAGCTGAGGTCTAATTATCTCTGATGAGTAAGATAGAGTTAAATATAATGTTCAGCATGTATTTGACTGCAAATGCCAAATGTTAATGTGATAACTTACTTCTTGTCAGCTCCACTCTGCAGCTGTGGTAGAGCTTCCAATGCCTGCTTAAAACTAGTGCTGAGACAAATCATACGAATCATCATGCAAACAACTTTTGGTTTAGATGCTATTAAGACATTTGTGTCGAACAAGGTTATATCTTACCGACTCTCTGATGTGAGGTATGGCTCTATGGCATCTCGGAGTGCACAGATTTCCAAACGTGCCTAAAGAGAGAAATATTAATGATGAGGAGAAAAGATGATGTGGATTTTAAACACCTTAAGACACCTAACTGTCCTGATAATTGAGGGGTGGCTTGTACCTGTAGTGCGCCATTTTTACTAAAGGAGGACACACACTGCATCAAACGGCTCATTTCTTCAGCTACAGCCTCAATGATCTTTGATAAAACACGAGAAACCAGCTGATTGGAAACTGTAAAAACCTGAAAGAGCAAAAAACTGTCAATTAATTATGGCTGCTGAAAATTCAGCTTTGCAATAACCAGAATAAAGAAGCATTCTGTAAGAATTACACCAACCCTATAAATATTGTATAATGTATAATATTGTATATTTACAGTTGACTGTGCATTTTGTTATGATTTTTTATTTAATTTGACAAGGTACCTTAAGATGAAACACACTGTTGCTGCCTATTTTTTAGCACACAAGGATTTGGAACAGAAAAGGTGCCATTCTTAAGGTGTAAAAGATATATTTATGTATATGTATGTATATTTTCAAGCAGAGATGAGCGATTTGTCGACTGAAGGTGTGAGCATCTCACCTCAGCATGAACAGAAATAATGCTGACCAAAGCCTCCTTCAAGTAACTCCTCACACCTGAGTCAGAAAGAGAGAATAGGAATAAAAAAGGTAAATTAATGAGTCATGTTCTTGCTTTTTAAGGTTAGAAAAGTTTAAACGGTTTAAGATTGCAAAGCTGAATCATAGAAGATGAGAGGAAAATCTTATAAGCTTCTCTTAACATGTGTGACATGATTTTACCTAGTAGTCAGAATTTTGATCAAGATCAAGTCAAATTAAGATTTATAATGTTTAAAGTATTATTTACTTTCTTTGCACTGTTAAAGTAATCGCTTCTTGGTTCTCTATTTGTGACATCCACATTTACAAATCACTCTAGTAATGAAATTTCCTTTCTGGACAGTAAAAATGGTGCTTTTAAAAGGAAAACCCCACCGTTTTTCCATTTTCCACTATGTTCTTCCCTCATCAGACGAGTTGATGCATATCACTCTCAGTGCGTGCGCCACTATGTTAGCGTTTGGCTTAGCTCCATTCATTCCTTAGGATCCAGGGATGAATTTAGAGATCACCAAATACTTCCATGTTTTCCCTATTTAAAGGATAAAAAAAGATATATTGTATGGCAGAAGAGCACTTTGTCGCACTTCAACCTTGGAGCAGAAACATCATCATTATTGACGGAAGTGAGAGGGAGAGGTTTCAGGAGTGATGATATTACTGCGCCGAGGTTGAAGTGATGCAAAGTGCTCTTCCACCATATATATTATAGTTATCTTTTTTTATCCCCTTAGAAAATGGGCACGTTTTATTGTGTGTCATACTTGCTCGTGTAACTAGTCATGTAAACGTCTTTAAATAGGGAAAACGTGGAAGTATTTGGTGATCTCTAAATTCATCCCTGGATCCTAAGGAATGAATGGAGCTAAGCCAAACGCTAACACAGTGGCGCACGCACAGAGAGTGATGTGTATCAACTCGTTGAGAGAAGAACATAGTGGAATATGGAAAAATGATGGCGTTTTCCTTTAAGGAGTAATTAGAGTAATTAACTAATTTTATTTTACTTTTCCAGTACAAAAATATTTGTTAGATGTTGTATTCTATACTATTAATTTTATTATTTATATTATCTATATCATCTATGTTATTATTATTATTATTATTGCTTTTTTTTATAGAGATTATTTCACTACTATTATTTCAAAAGTTTGGTGTGAATAAGATTATTTTACTATTTTTGGTCTCTTATGTTCAACTAGGTTTATTTATTTGATACAGAAAAACATCAATATTTTGAAATATGATTACATTTTAAAGCAAATGTGTTAGATTTTAATATATAAAGTGTAATTTATTCTGGTGATGGAAAGCATGCATTTTATGCATGATTACTCCAGTCTTAGGTGTCACATGATCCTTCAGAAATCATTCTAATATGCTGGCTTGGTGCACAAGAAACACTGCTTATAGATACAGTGGGGCAAAAAAGCATTTAGTCAGCCACCAATTGTGCAAGTTCTCCAACTCAAAAAGATGAGAGAGGCCTGTAATTTTCATCATAGGTATAACCTGTATTAATGGCATCTGTTTGTACCCATTATCAGTATAAAAGACACCTGTCCACAACCTCAAACAGTCACACTACAAGCTCCACTATGGCCAAGACCAAAGAGCTGTCAAAGGACACCAGAAACAAAATTGTAGACCTGCACCAGGGTGGGATCACTGAATCTGCAATAGGTAAGCAGCTCGATGTGAAGAAATCAACTGTGGGAGCAATTATTAGAAAATGGAAGACATACAAGACCACTGATAACCTCCCTCGATCTGGGGCTCCACGCAAGATCTC
>JAUCMS010000045.1:8759928-8784294 GCA_032357445.1 Enteromius radiatus
CCGTCTGAAGTTTGCTAGAGAGCATTTGGATGATCCAGAAGAGGATTGGGAGAATGTCATATGGTCAGATGAAACCATAATAGAACTTTTTGATAAAAACTCAACTTGTTTTCAACTTTCAGAAAACAAAGGGTATATAACAAAGTATTGAGATGAAATTTTGTTATTTACCAAATACTTATTTTCCACCATAATTTGCAAATAAATGTGATTTTCAGGGTTTTTTTCTTATTTTGTATAGTTAAGGTATACCTATGATGAAAATTACAGGCCTCTATTATCTTTTTAAGTGGGAGAGCTTGAACAATTGGTGGCTGACTAAATACTTTTTTGCCCCACTGTATCAATGTTAAAGAACAGATATGCTGCTATTTATTTTTGTCGAAAAAAAAAAAAAATTCTGATATCTTTGATAAAATTGCTATGAACAGCATTTATATATTCGAAACAAAACTATTGCAACACGCCTCACTGTCATCCTTATGCATCCTTGCTGAATAAAAGCATTAAAAAATATTTATCTCAAACATTTGAACAGTAGTGTACATTCTTGTGCAATAACATTGGTTTGTCTATTTGTGTAGTGGGATGGTTTCACACAGTTCAACAAGTTCTTCTTATAATGTCTCAGAAGCAGGAAAAGCTCTTCTAAGTTCACAAATGATTCACATAACCAATAGTATTTAGTCAAGTATGCACCAACAGACCCAATCAGACTAAACACACACACACACACACACACAACCATAACTGAAACTCATATATAATCAATGATGGCAGACTGAAACTGCAGAATCAAGACAAGCGCATGTGGAACTTTCTCTATTAGTACCATCTTCATGGTGATGGTGTTTCTAACAGACAAATTCTTTTAGAAACATCCACATGTTATATGACTGAGGTGTGTGTTACCTGTAGGTGGCAGGCAGTCTTTCCAGTCAAAGTATCCGGCATAGATGCCAGGCTCCAGAGAGCCGACGATAGGATCAGATTTTTTCTCAACATACGTCTCAAACAGAAATTCATCCAGCTGTCTCAATGCCTCTATGCTGACCTGAAAAACATGAGCATGCATTCAGTTTAATCACAAACCCGTAATCATACATAAAAGTGCATGTGACCTTGAAAAACCATTAACATCACACACAATCGCCATTCATCACACATTTTGACGCAGAATGAGTAAAGACCACTCATGCATGTCCATCATTCTGATGTGTGTTGAACTTTAGGGAAGTCCTTAAAAACCAGAATGGAAAGCACCATCTCAAAAGGGGACAATATCTATGGGAACTTGGTAAAAAAAACAGAAACAGACAACTGTCCTTACAGATGAGAGTCCAAATGTTGTTACATTTTAAGTAGCCTTTATTTTGAAGAAAATGAAAAAGCCTTGTCCATTCCAAACACCTGCATTTGTGCAATGGTTGCAGGATCTGGGGGTTCAGTTGTGTTGCTATACAGTTCCTGTTTCTGCACAAATAAACTGAAGTTTGCTCCTTTTAAAGTTCCACCTGGGAAAAATGATCTACAGTCCAAATCATTTATAAACAACATAATTCTTCTTAACCTGATTTAAGGCCTCGCAGGTGTATGTTGCTAAGTGTTTTTATCTTATCTTCCAGTACAAACATATTTAATACAATCACTTGAGAAGCAAAATGCATAAGAAAAAAATCAGTTTTATAAAAAATGTATCAAAATTGAGTAACTTTATACTTAAAACATGAAGTCTGCCGATATGATAAGAAAAATAAACTTTATTTTATTTTTACTAAACTATTTTTCTTACCCCATTTATAGATATTTAGCTAATTTTTCCCTTGTTTTATGCAAAACGTCACTTGATTTTAATATTTTTTTCAGAAAATACGTAATATCTTTAGTAATCTTGTAACTAAATTTATTAGGTAAATGTATGTTGATTTATGAAAGTTTTTTCCCCCACAGTTTGGCACAAATATAATGAAATTTAATAATAAATTTTAAAGCTGTGGTTTCAAATTCAGCGGTTAAATCAAAGCCTGTTCTCGGAGCTGCTGGTTTCTAGTGAGCAGATCAACGGCAGGGTCCATCTCTATCACATTCTCATTGGTAGCTGCTGCTCTGCGTCACTACACATTTGCATAAAGTTAAGCTCTGCTAACGGTTACTGTTAGTGTAAACCTCATTTTAGAGTAAAGTGTTTGTTCAAATCCTTTATCATAATTAACAATAGTGACGCAGCTCTAAATCACTATGAAAATTACTTTAATGCACAATTAATAATCAATGCTTTTTTCTTGTCTGTACTAAAATGAATTTGTCAGAATCACCTTATGATCACGTAATAAAGCTTTCCTGTGAGTTATCAAGCTCTTATTAGGAGTTCAAATCGGTCTCTGAAAGGTGCAGTGCAAAGTGTATTCTCACTGCGCTTGATCTACTGATCTACACAAACCCTTTGAGCCCATCACACTGATTCACTACGGTCTGCATCAAAACCATCTGCATTTACTGGAAAGGCCAACCATAACCTTTCATGAGGGCTTCACCCTCTCCTCTGCACGGTGCAAAGGGTGAGTGTGCTGCTATGCCATCATAAAAAACCCTTCAGCTTCTCCTCAAACTAAGTGAGTCATTCTCACTTCAGTAAAAGACACATAAACTGGAAACACATCTGTTATCACTTAGAAAAAAAGAAAATGCGAAATGGAGTAAAAGGGAAGTGTGTATGTGTCCTTGTACCCTGATGATCTTCTCTGCAGTGGTGAAGCCGTTCTTCTCCAGGTACTCAGCTAGATTGAGAAATGTGTGTTTCTCCAGATACTGACAGTTACTCAGGATGATGAGGAGACGTTGCTCCTACATGAGCCAAAACAAACACACACAGCAACTCTTAAAATAAATATATATATAGAGAGATTATTGCATTAAGTTGTATTAGAATGACACTTAAGACATTAAAGACAATAAATGACATTTATGACAAGTTATTTAAAATTTGCAATAACATTTCAAAATGTGACTGTTTGTACTGTATTTATGATCCAATAAATGCAGCCTTGGTGAAAGTGAGAGACATTTAAAAAAAATCATACTAACTCTAACTTGTACACACACACACACACACACACACATTATATATATATATATATATATATATATATATATTAAACCACAAACGAACAAGAAATAGTGTGAGAGAGTTTGAAGCAATACTATTATACAGATGACTGGGTATGTTTGTGCCTTTACTTAACCATAAAGCTGTCTGTGAAGGAGAGAGAGAGAGAGTAAGATAGAGAAAAAGAGAGAGATAGAGGGGAAACCTGCAGCTCTTCCACTGCAGGCTAGGGAAAACCCCACGTAAGCGGCTGCTGCATTGTGAAGAGAAAGCTGCTGTTTTTCACAACACATGACACTTATGCGTGATGTTTGAATGTTTGCTGTGTTGCAGATGGAAACTGTGACAAAGGCATCCATAACGGAACACAGGATGTTTTCTCAGGAAAAGGTTTATAGAACTAATAAATAACAAACAGAAAAATACAGTGGCCGTTCAAGGGATTTTATTTATTTTTTGCACTTTATGCATAAATATTAAACCAAATGACATTTAATTGAAATATAGTGCAAATGTTTTAACCGAAATGTCACATTTCAAATCTTATGTATAGTTCAACATCTGCACAAAAAAATATTTGCATATTTATATGTGGTTGCTAAATGCTAGTGTGTACATAGTTGATGTGATGAAGTACACTTATGGCTGCTCTGCTGGGACACCTGTGCAAACGTAAGGGACGTGACTTCATATGGACACTAAAAATACCCCATAATGACCAGTTAGTTCAATAGTTAGTTAATAATTGCTAGCATACAAAGCTAAAAAAAAACCACACGGAAATTTGTTCTTATATGATGCTTTTTTTTTTTATTACACCTTTTGTATCTAAAATAAAGCAATTTGGGGATTTTAAATCTCAAAGCATCAGGAAGGGACTAAATATGTTTTGGTGTTACTGTAAACTCTATTTTTGTGGTTTAAACTTTTACTCAAGCATATGTGCCCACACACACACACACATTCACACAGCACTACTGAATAAGCACAAAAGAAGGGACTAAATGAAGGGAGGAAGCACTTCAAGGTTACTTGAGGTCTGTGAATATCTTGAATCATCAAGGTTTTGTTTTAATCATTTTTAAACATGTGGCCTCGTTACCTGGTTTCTCTCTCTGTTTCTCAGTTTTCAGCTTTCAGTAATACTGTGACTCCAGTTCTGATACTACACATCTACACAGACTGGATTTCAGTCAGTGACTAATCGTTTAAAATAAGTTGAGGAGCTGAACATGTTAGAGCAGTGTGAAGGCATCTATTATCTACACTCACTTCCTTTTCTCTGTACTCAAATATCCTGTCACATACAGTGACAATCACCTCTGCAGTTTACTGTGAATAAAATGCTTGATGTAGTAACCAGCTAACAAGTCCACACATTCTGCATTTTATTTATGTGGCCATTTTTTGACACTATGTTGACAGTGAAAGTGTGTAAACAAAAAAGTGAAGAGGGAGGAATGTAATGAGTAAGCTACTCAACACAAGTCAGATGCAAACCTCTATATGAGCACCACAGCTTGATGTGCTAACTGCAAGGCCTCAATTCATTTTTATTTTATATGAACACTGAAATCACCTGTATGTATTTTGTAGTACAGTAGTTACATGGACAAAGTCGGAAATCAGGAGAGGAAGGGAAAAATGGCCTTACTGGTTTTGAACTGAAGTCTTCCTGGATGCTTCCAAAAAGGTCAGGTGAGGCCAAGTCCACAGACAAACTGAAAGAGAAAGACGTTAATATTATACACCGAATGTAAAATTTTAAACATTTTTGTCTGTATCCAATTACTTCCCAAAAAAAAAAAAAAAAAAAAAAAGAAAAGGTAAAATCAGTTCATACAGACAATGGGCCAGATTTACTATCAGATTGCAGAAAGGTGCGAACAGAGTTATTTTTGTGACTCACCTTATTGAATATGTATTTGGCGGAGTTTCCTTTCGATCAGTAAATTAATGGGAGGAAAGTATTAGTACCAATTACTAAGATTTGAGCTCGCCAATAATTGTGGCATTGACGCCCAAAAAAAGCATGTCTTGAAGCAGTTGGTAATTTGCGCTGCTCCTGGTAGATTGCGCTGGTCATTATTGAAATGATATGGTGTGTCTGTCTTCTTTAATGGTCACCTTAGTAAATTCAGCAAATCACCCACAAAATTTTCCCCTCTTATCGAGACTTTTATGGAATTGTTTTGTAAACCTGGCCCAAAAACGTAAAAAATATATATAAAAGAAAAAAAATATTCAATGCCTGATTAATGTTTCATTTTTTCTGTTTGTATGTTAACAAATATCTGTAGAGAGTTTTACACCACCCAAGATTTGAAGATGAAATCAAAACTACTGTTGAAATGATATAAACGTCATATATAATTAAATTTATATAAAATTAATCTCACTGAGAGGTGTCAATGTCTCCATCAGTCTTGGTGCTGAGCTGCTCGAGGCACTTAATAAAGACCTAAACCAAGCAGAGACATACAAATTGTTTTTATACAGCATGATTAATCCCAACATGCACAGAAAACAGCACACAGTACCTTCGTGATAGAAACACACTGTTCACAAGCTTTGTCCTGAACCACATCCAAGTTTAAGATCTTAGGACAAAAAAAAAAAAAGACAAATATCACTGATTAGTCTCTATATAATCTGCAGTGGGAGGACAGAGGATGAGTGTTGTGTGAATATTTGTACATTGATCTCTCCAGGTTTACACTCCATCGGTTCCTTTAGGGACTGCAGCATCTGAACCATACACTGCTCAAACTGGGCCGGCTGAAAGAGACACACCACATATCCTTAGGTTTTGGATTTAAATTTTTTTTGTATGAAATAAACTAGATAAAATAAAAGTATAATAAAAGTATAAAACGTACGAGTGAAGTAATTCCTTCATTGTCCACAACCCAGTCTTCTTTTTCTGCAAGTCTCTTTACGTCTAAAAAAAGAAAGAAAAAAAAACCAAAACACAATTTATATAAAATAAGCAATAACATTAAAACCCTTCTCCCATTCTCTCAACATCAGTATTAAATAAACTATTTTAACTTAGAAAGCTAGTCTTTTGAAAAAGTATTTTGCTATTGCTATATAAAGAACAAATTTACAGCAAAATACAACTATAAAACATCCTAATTTACATAAAAACATAACAATAGTGACAGCAGTATTCACAGCAGTATAAAGAAAATGCAGGTATATCTGCAGTTTGTTGATGTTTTGAAAATATCTGAACTGTTTGGCTACTAAAAATGTAGTTTACACTGCTCCAGATGTTGATTACCTAGAGTTCACCAATATATCTAAATTTTATTCTCTGAATAGAATTATAGTTCACTAGAGCTGTT
This sequence comes from Enteromius radiatus, assembly GCA_032357445.1. NCBI lineage: Eukaryota > Metazoa > Chordata > Actinopteri > Cypriniformes > Cyprinidae > Enteromius > Enteromius radiatus. The sequence goes on from JAUCMS010000045.1 coordinate 8,766,385, forward strand.
ACAATACAACACTACAATGACTAATGAGCTGTTTACACTAAACTTCAATGAAAACAAATTTAGTTAAGAGCTCTAGAGCTCCCTCTGTTGTTTTCATCTGGAGCAGTCAACATTAGTGACAGACTGATATTTCAGACAGTCCAGACATCTTGAGATCATCAGTGTCGACCAATAAACTTATCTCCAAGTCATTTTAATCAAATACTCTGTAGAACGACTCAGAAATCTCATTTGCCATTGTTTGCCTGAGATGAAATCAAGACATTCACAAAAGCTCAGTGAATAGCTGTACCTTCTTCAGTGTGCTGTAGTGTGGTCAGCAGGCAGTGCACACGCAGGTCCTGCAGTAAATCCTGAATCACCTGCAGCAGGTCATTAGGAATCTCTAAAGCTGACAGAGCTTCATGGCTTAACCTAAGAGAGAAAATCAAATCAGCTTTGTTTGAAAATACAAAGATGAACATAAATCCTACCTACTAAGGATTGACCACAATTTCTGTTTCAAAATTGCTAAAAATGCAAAAAGAACCAATACTTTAACAGTTAATAACAGAATCAGGTATATAAGAAACAGCAGCCTTCATCTGAAATGATCCCAGCTGAATCTAATATAAACGTAAATGATCAAATTTTACAATTCGAGCTTACATTAAACTAACGAACACAACAGCAAAACAAACTTGCTTAAAGTTAACCCAAAACTTGCCTTTCTTTTGTGCAAATAAAAAAATATATATTAAACAAATGTTGGTAATCAAACACTATAGGCCACCATTGAATGCAAAAAAAACCCCCAAATATTTTATTTTTGAACTTTCCTTTTAAATATACAGAAGATTATGCAATTTGCAAATTAGTTTTTGGCTATGAATATTCAAACTCACTCACATACCTGACAGTGTGGATGACCTGAGTGAGCCAGGCTCCACTGAGAGGGGTTTTGGTGTCCCAGCCTCCATACTGCCTCAGCTGCAGCTCAGTAAGAGAGGAGGGTAACAGAGCCCCTCGAACCAGCTGCACCAAACGACGGGTCACCTCCTCAATCATGCTCTAAACACAGTCAAAGAAAGCAAAGATAATAGCACTTACCAAATCAACACTCGAATAAAAGCTTAGTTGTATATGGGTAGCTGATGTATCAGTGTCAAATGGTGTGACAGAAAAGTGTAAAAAAAAACCTCTCTCATGCTATTTGTAACTAAGAATGTATTTACATTTCTCTCATGTTATTTGTGTGGTAATATTCCAATATTTATATATATTTTTAACTACTCAAATAAACATTTAAATTACACAAAAGGCAATAATTATATAAACTTTGTAATTATATTATATACTATATTAATTATATTATTTATGCTTTTACCAAAATTTATTGTTGAAATTTAAATATTTATATTTATCTATATAAAAAATATAAATATATATTTTCAAGACAACAGGCTGAGTGAATATAAATATTGTGATTTTCAACATACCTACTTATTTTTATTCATGCTTATTCTGTACTATAAGATCTTGGTTCAGCAAAATGAAAATGAACACGAAATTGATATTTTTATACTATCAATCCAGCCCTAGCGCCCACGCAACTGACATGTTCACCTGTTACGTGCATGAAACAGACACTGACAGAGTCAAAATGTGGTATGGAAGACACATAGATTATACACCACAGTTTCTGTCAATGATTTCAGTCCTCTAAACGGTTTCGGCTGAAAGTGAAAAATAATTTTTGGCCAAATATTTTCAGTTTCAGAACTTTTGGTGCATCATTAGTCCTGGTGACACAAGTGCACACTATTACTCTCCAGACTTCAAGCACAAAACCATTACAGTTGCTTTACTGACCTTAAAGTCATTCTGTCTTTGCCGGGCATTCTTCTTTAACTTCTCCACCTGACCAGACTTCTCTCCCGTCTGTCCGAAACAACAGTCAACATGAGTCAATGTTTATGTAATCAAAAGATAATGATACTAGCCCTTGTTCCTTGTTTCTATCTACCTCACTGAAAAGGCTGCCATTAACGTAAGAGATCCAGAGTTTCCAGAAGTTGGGCAGCTGGCTGATAACCACGTCTGAGAGCTTCTCCACAAACCTCACCTGCTGAGGGCTCTTATAGTGCCACGCTGTGAAAATATGCATATGATATAATTTTATGAAGAGTGTCGTATTCTGCTTCTGAAATGAAAACAACTTTTCTATGAGTTTCATAACTCATAGTAACTAGACAGTTTCAAATATCAAATCATTTTCGACTTAACTGAAAATGAAATTCTGCACTAGAGCAACAAAATCACAGCAGATCAGAACATCATTTTATATACAGATGTACACTACTGTATATAAAAAGCATAGGATTTTTTATGTTTTTGAAAGAAATGTCTTGTGCTCAACATTCTAAAAACAGTAAAAATAATTATATTGTGAAATTTAAATACAATAACTGTTTTCAATTTTAATTTAAAACATACTTTATGCATTTGATGGCAAAGCTGAATTTTTTTTCAGCAGCACAAGATCCTTCAGAAAACATTTAATCATTCAAACAAATAGCGTAGTAGTATTTATCATTCTGTTATTGCACTCACAGTCATCTTTAGGTGTCTGGAAGCTGCCTCCTCTCTTCACCGGAGCTGAGAGGCTGATCCTGTTCAAAGCTGAGGACCGATCCATTTCTAAACTGACACCACCCACTGACACACAGAGACACAATGAATGTTCATCTGGAGATGTTAGTATTTAACAAATGAATCACGTTTATAAAAAAAGGTTTCGGTTAACCCATCACATTGATAATATGTCACTCAGTTAAGAGAGTCTATTCATGCTCAAATTAAAAGAAACACTTCTGGTCTAATGTTGATGAAGGCAAATTTGAGCCTTGCTTATGAGGAAGCACCAGTCTAGATGATGCTACACTATTTTTTCACTGTAATCTGAGTTAGGCGTAACCTCATGTAAATTCACTTTCAAAATACTTATCATAGGACAATCGCTCTGTACTAAGGTTCAAATCTGCAACCTATTGGTTACCAGCAAATACAAACTGGTAAGGATGGTGCAGTAGCTCTTCTCTGACAGTAGATGGCACTAAAGGTCTTTCTGGGGCTTGATTAAATTGTTGATATAGTCTGAAACACTCAATATGTCCAGATAGTGTACACATGTCATGTTTCTCTCTCACAGATAAAGATGTATACCATTCAGCCACTTGGACATTTACTCTCTTTCTTTTGATAAAAAATGAGTGCTGGTGTTGATCCAGGTGTCCAATCATCTCCTGTGTTTATCTATGCTCCTCTCTCTTCTTGTATTCCCCAATGTCCGTCTCTCTCTACAGCAAACCCCCCTTCAGCTCTGCCACACTATAGAGCTCTGTGGACTTCCTGTTCTCTATAAGGTCATGACCAGACCACACACGGGCTGCTCTCTATCTAAACACACACACACAGACAGGGCAGAACACACACACTGCTTTCACTCTTCGAAGCCAAAGACGAACCATCAATTTATTTCAGACTAGCTGTACCTTTCTGCTCTTTGATAAAATCTTCTTTACAGTTTTGCATCAGCTGCAGGATCCACTTGTGTTGAGCGACTATACATTGCCATGCTGGGTCACCTGGAGCATGTAGATCTGACAGATATCTGAGTAAAAAGAAAGAAAGTCATTCGATCGATATAATTGTGCCCTTTTCAGGACATCCTTAACCCCTCTCACAATGACAGTTCATGCATGACAGGGAAAGTAATAACCAGAAATAAATATCTTATATAATATTTACACTACTGTTCAAAGGCTTGAGGTTAATAAGACTTGTTTTGTTTTTTTTAAATAATACTTTTATTCTGGAAGGATACATTAAATTGATCTAAAGTGACAGGAATTACTTTTTTCTTTTAAATCTTTTATCCATCAAACAATCTTGAAAAAAATGTTTTACTGTTTTCAACAGTGATAATAATAAGACATGCTTTTTAAGAACTTAATTGGCATATTATAATGATTTCTGAAGGATCATGTGACACTGAAGACTGCAGGAATGATGCTGATAATTTAGCTTTGTCTTTTTAGGAATAACTGACATTTAAAAATAAAAACTAAAAACATAATTTCAATAATATTTCTAAATATTACTGTTTTACCATATGAATGTTTTGATCAAATATATGCAGCCATGGTAATCACTTCTTTTAAAAAACATGCAAAACATTTGAAGGACAGTGAATATGATATAATTAAATTAATATTTATATAATTTAAATTAACTTTTTTTTTACTTTCTTACACAATTTTGGTTATTATACTAGATTTGTGGTTATATTTGAGGGTCCCTTGGATCAAAAACCCTGACACAGGTGAAGAATAAAGTGAGCTCCATGGTCAGAACTTATAATTTAAGCTTTTCTTAAATATGTGTCACTGTTGTCACACACCTGATATAGCGTTTCTGATCATGTAGAGTGGATGGCGTTTCCAGAAGTTTATCCAAGAGCAGTTTCCTCAGGGCCTCTATCCGCGTCTCCACCTCCGAATACACTACAAACACATACGCAGACGATCTTTCTTAACATTTGCACAGGACTCCAGCTAATGTGAGTGTTTATAAGAGGATTAACAGAAACATAAGTTATCAGTCATTTTAATGAATATCACCTTTCTTAAAGACTGGGACCTCGGTGTTCCCAAACAAAGATTTGGCTTTCTCATAATCATTGATAACAACATCATAATCACCCTGGAAAGAAAACATACACATATACAGCCAGTTTAACATTAAGACATCATTTTCATATATCATAGAGTGTATATACTACCATTCAAAAGTCTGGGCACGATAAGATTTTTAAGTTTTAAGAAGTTTTTAAAAGAAGTGACTTCTGCTGCTTCTGATCAAAAATACTTTATATATTTACTTGTGAAATATGTGACCGTAGACCAGAAAACTTGAGATCTCTGAAATTAAGATCTATACATCATCTGAAAATTTTCCATTGATGTATGGTTTCTTAGGATAGGGCAATGTGTGGCAGAGATACAACCATTTAAAAATCTGGAATCTGAGGGTACCAAAAAAATGGAAATACTTGGAAAATCATTGTCCTAACAAAGTCCTTAGTAATGCATATTAGTAGTCAGAAATTAAGCTTTGATATATTTATGGTAAGAAAATATCTTCATGAAACATGATTTTTGGCATAAAAGAAAAAATCTATGATATTGACCTATACAATGTATTTTTGACTATTAATACAAATATTATGCTCTAGGTTCACATATTGTGAAAATTAATGTTTTCTATTTTAATACATTTTTAAAATGTAATTTATTATTATATTCAGCAGCCATTACTCCAGTCAAAGTCAAATTCTTCGCAAGTTTTTTATTATTATCAATATTGCTGCTTAATATTGTTGTGAAAGCTGCAATACATACATCCTTTGATAAACATACCTTTCAAACTAAAAGCATTTATAATTTTTTTTCTCGCATCAATGGAAAAGTCTTTACTTTTGATCAATTTAAAGTGTCCTTACTGAATAAATATATGAATGAAATAAAAATCCCTGTACCCAAACTGTTAAACGGTAGGGTGTAAGGAGAAAGAGCCCCCCCCCCCAAAAAAAGGTGTGTGAATATGTATAGAGGATGCCACCTTCTGGATGTTGCGTTCAATATTGAGTGGCAGGTTAAATAGAAATTTGAATCTCTGGAGGACATTGAGAGCGTTGCGTGTGGAGTCGGCCTTGTCCTTTCTGCCCAACACTTCTTGAAACAGGGTGTCAGCAGTTTCGCTTGCTCCTGAGAGGAATGAGCAAATGGTAAGAGATGATAAAAGGGTGTAGAAGGACAACAGCTGATAAAAAGTGGTTTAATCATCTCAGTTTGAAACAAATTCAAGATCTCTTGTGTTCCCTCTTCTTGGGTGGTCAGAGCTATTCTGGATTCCCTTGGCCAGATTTAATAAGAACCAGCCCCCTGACCACTATAAAAGTCTGACCAGTCTTTTTTTCCACCATTGAGCCTGTTTGTGATTGGCTGAGAGTCAAAGGCAGTAAGTGGTTTTGGTAAAAACATACATCTAAATGTACTTGTAAAGTTGGGTGGTGAGGAGGATGAGGAGGGGTTGGCGATGAAAGCATGTCAGTGTGTGACTGGTTTATTTGTGCGGCGCGCAGGAAACGAGCGTGTTTATTGACCTACTGTCACATGAGAGAATTGACATGGAGATATGATTGGGATACGAGTAGACTCGAACACACGCAGACGCACTCACAGAAACACGCCGAGGTCTGTGTGAAATATGTGGCTTTGATGGTCTAAAGAGAATGCATATGCAAGTCTGATCCTAAATTTAGCTGCTTTGTGTAATCGTGTGTGATTTTGAGCATGTGTTTGGTTTTATGTCTTACTGTTAAGGACGTTCTCTAGACGCTGGGTCATAGAGCCCTCCACCTTTTCAGTGCCATCCGATTCAAGCTTCTGATGGATAGCTATAACCAGAAAGTGAGAGAGAGAAAATTCAGTTTGAGAGCATTTACACTACCGCTTAAAAGTTTGGAGGGTTTTTTTTTTTTTTTTTTTTCAAATAAGTGTTTTTTATTAAATTTTTTACTTTATATTGCACTGTCATGACAAACACTGGGTATGTGCAGTTTTTGAAACCTGAAACCAGTTTTTTAAGACCTTTTCATACTGTATGCCCATAAAGAACAAACCTATACAATCTCAAAATCATGCATTTCATTTTTTTTTGTTACTTAAACATGCCATGCTGAACACATACTGCTTTTTAGCAAAACAGGGTAATTGCAAAATTAGAAATTATTTAGAGGTCAACTAATATTAGATTTTGCTGGTTATTAATTATGACAATTATGCATTAACAAGAAATCTTTTTTTTTTTTTTTTTTAAATGCGTTAAATAATATTCTTAGTCTCTTCCTTACTGTGACTTTCTATGGCCCAAAGAGAAGATACAAGAGTTTATGTTAAATAAAGTTCTGAACCAAATTACAAATAATTTTGTATATACTCTATTTTGAATTGTCTATGCATTACTACTCCAACCTACAAATAAAACAAGAACTCTTTCAACAACCTACAACATTTTACCATATAAACCCCAAAACATAAACACTGTAATAATTCATCAACAGTAGACCATATATAATCACTTGGCATAAATGTACGGTATTCACTGATTGCGAACTGCTCTGAAACCACAAGTCTGAAAAAGTGTACAACAGCGCAATGGTTTACTTTTGAAAGTCTAGCGCTCGCATATATTTAAGCATTTTTAAGTTTAATAATCACATTAGACTGTCTAATAATTTGTATTTTTCTGCTCCAAATTTAAGATCTCCTAAATGATAAATATGACTTGTATACCATTTTGATCTTAAATTTGACAAAACTGAATTGGAGACATTTTAAGACTTTTTAAGGGAACTCAAACAGATCTTATGTATATATATTATAGAGTGCCCTTAAATTGGAAGATAAACTTTTCCACAAAAACCTAAATGAAGCCTATTTTCCTATTTCTCTCTCCACATCTGGATTTGGGAGACTTCTGTACACAATGACGTCAGGGCTAACCTCCGGCTCCCCCCGAGGTCCGGAACGCTGTGTGGTACGCTTCCTCTGTCTCTGAGGTATGTTTTGACTTCTGCCTGGTGAGTTTTGGGAGTCTTCTCTGGGAATCAGTGCAGCTTCCGTTTGCTGCTCTCTCGTTTCCTCTCAGCACAATGACAACCTTATTACAACCTCATCTAAACATTATGACAACCACGCCTTGTTATCCGTCCCCATGCCTGTCAATCACATGGACACGCAGTGCTAAGAATAGCACTTCTGTTTGACTCAAGACAAGTGACCCGAGACAAGTTCTACACACACAGACAGATTTGAAAATAGAATCTACATAGTGACATTGACCTCTGACGAGAGCAGTCTGAGTAGAGACACAGACACCTGTGTACAATGACGCAAGAAGTGAAAAAAAAGGCCCATGGACCTAATTTGGTCAAAGGCAGATTCATACTGTCTATTTGAGCAGTGCTTTATTTCTTAATACAGGCACAAACCCAGTGAGTTGTCAAAAAGGTCTAAATCCAGACAGTGCAACAAGAAATAAAGCTTAAGTTACAGTTTTAAGTGAAAGTCAAAATAACTTTTTTGTGGAAAAAAAATCTGAAATTAGAACAAGATTATACGACTTAGAGGACATCCCAAGATAGGAAAAATATAATAGTCATTTAAGTTTTTACTTTGTAATTCTTTACCAGAAGTCCACAAAACATGTCCAGAAAATCCAAAAAACTATACTGTATCATCATGATCAGTTCCAATTTTCTCCCACACTTTAATCAATCAACTCAAAAAGATCTCAAAGGAGATCCTATGCTTCCCATGGGTGATTACAACATTGTATTTATGGGATGAGTCATATTAGCACAAAGATTCCAACATGACCTGAAGGCAGCAAAATCCTCATGGACACAATCCAGTCCCACCCTATATTACTTCCCACACACTATTCTGTTTGCCTCAAAACTGTTTCCGTTTCCTTTAGTCAAATGCAATAATGCTATTTCATGCTGTCCTTATGCTTACTTAATAATTTGAGGTTCTGTTTATATGTTTTTAAATGTACACACCAAGCACACATACCTGCAAGAGCATCCTGAGCCTCAAAGAAAGTGCTGAGACCTCCTTTCACATAGGCCAGACTGCCCTCATTCTTCTTACTGGCCTGTTTCTTAAGATTTCCCACAGCCACACGCAGCTGATCAAAGCTACATCCGCAACAAACATGACACCACATCACACCACACACAAATCTATTTTGGCAGATTAACAAACGGTATATAGACTGACCTGGTTGAAGAATGGTTCTCGATGAGATACCAGGTGGCAGAGAAATTCTCGCTGGTGAAGTCTCCACTCATCCCAGAGAACATGTTTTCCAGATCCTTCAGAGGAACCTTCCCTCTGAAAAACAAAAGACAGAGACACCCACACAGCTGATCTATAAATACCCATCATGAAAACATCACATAGACCATCTGCTCTACCACACTACAGACCATAGAGAAAACCAGACAGGGTACAAACCAGATCTGTCCACATATAAACAACACTGCATACGCCTACCCACTAGGTCTTTTGAAGTGTCACAGAATAGACTGATGAAATACATATGACTCATGTACCGCTGAGAAGTTTGGGTACAGTAAGATTTATTTTTTTGAAAGAAACACAAAAATCAGCATATTAGAAAGATTTCTGAATGCTGGAGACTGGTGTGAGCAAATTCTGCTTGGCCAACACTAAATATTAAAATATATAAAATGTTATTATTTTCTGTCATAATAGTATTGTGTTTTACTGTATTTCTGACCAAATAAATGCAGATTTGGTGAGTATAAGATAACGGTTATAAAAAAAACATTACAAACTATTTTTTCCCAAACTTTTAAACTGTAGTGTATCTCCTTTGACTGAATATATAGATACAAATAAGTAAATGGTTAGAGGTTCTGCAGAGGTCAAGGAAAGGAAGAGTTTGACTTCCTAACTAAGGAAATGGTGTACCAATGACATCATCCAGGTAGAAGACATACACACAATGGGCTGTTTCTACTTTCTGCTGAACCTCCTTCCTTATAAACACAGCAGTCTGCTTCTATAAACACAGGGCAGCGCTTTTTGGGTGAAGTGCGTGAGGAAATACATTTGTTCTGGTCTGTGTGCGTTTTAAAAGGACAGTCAGAAAAGACACACGTGTGTGTCTAGGTCGAGTACAGCAATGCGTGTGCTTAGTTGTACATGTAAGTGTATTCATTTGTAAGTTTATAAGAGGACAACACAAACTCATTTTTGAATATTTCGTTACTTGTCTATGTCGATGCCCAAAGGGTTGGCAGGCCTCAGTGAGAGAGGAGAGATTCCTTTGTTGCGATCGGTCCTCATGTCATAGTAATTCAACTCATCAACCCAGACCGCAGACTGATCCAGAATGCCTAAACACAAAAATCATGCATATACTTATTGGTTGAGTGCTTAAAATCCATTGCGGTCTTCAAAGAGCATGTGTGTACATAGTGTACAGAGTGTGTGGCTCACCGATCCTCTCGGGTTTAAGCAGTTTGAAGGAGACTGTAGAGGTCCCTCTGCCTCCGCTCTTGGTGGTGACGATGATCTCGCCCTTGTCATCTTTAGCAGGACCCACTCGACATACTATCTTACTTGCAGACATCCATTCTGCTGTCAGCAAACAGTTATGACCACAGATAGACAGACCTGACAGAGAGGGACCGACAAAGAAAAAAAAGGTTAATAAAATGGCCAAAAAATATATATTTAAAAAAATTATATTGTAGATCAAGTTTGTGAACATCTTAATTAATTATTTAATTTTATTTAAATGTATACATTTAATTTTATACATTAATTTTTGCTTATCATTTAGATGCACCTCTTGCTTTACAGATTCACTGAGTTGCACACTCATAATAAGATGTTATGAAGCATCTATTTAAACCATGCCGTTTATTTTTTTCTGTAGTTCATAGACTCATCATTTCTGTATGAAGATATTAATTTTAACAGTTGCATGTTTTTTTCCACTTTGCTAAATTAGAAGAAAATGTGTGTAATTAAGACAATCTCTGAATTTAAGTGTTGAGATGTTTAGGTTTAATAAGATTTTTTTTGTTTGTTTTTGTAAGAAATCTTACGACTAAAAAAAAAAAAAGTATTTATTATGATTATCATCACTATTACTTATTATTATCAATATTGAAAACCATTGTGCAGCTTAATATATTTAGGGAAACTTTTATTTTTCCTTCAGGATATTTTGATAAATAGAATATTTAAAGTAACATTTATTTGAAATATTTTTTTTGCATTTTTGTCTTTACAGTCACTTTCAATTTAATGCATTTACATAATTTACTGAAAACAAACATAATTTAAAAAAAAAAGCTTAATGACTCCTTAATGTTTTAGTGCTAGTGTATGTTTGTTTTAATGTGCAGATGTATTACCTATGAGATCACTGTGTCCAGTGCCCAGGTTCTCTCCACGAATAGTCACTTTGGTCCACGGCGCTCCCTCGTTTGGTGAGATGCCAGTCACTAAAGGAGGTTGGCGTGCACGAGACATCCTTCACACACCTAGGTGAGACAGAGGAAAACATGTTTTGTTTAGGCTCATGAGACACTTTCATCACTGCTAAAGACAAAACCTTAAAACGTTTAGCACATTCAGTGCATTTAAAGACTGTTAGACCTGAACAAATAAATCCACCCATCAGAGCGAACGCGTTACTGTTTGGAGATGCAACATTATACACAATATAACTAGTAGCTCAGCAATCAAAGATTTTTTTCCTGTGGCTTTTGCACTGTGACAGACGTTCTCTCTCTTATACAAACACCCACACGGAGCAAAAGACTGACAGCTCCAGGGCGGTTTGCGTGCAAGACCCCATGACTGACTCTGTGTGGTCTGGGAGGGTGTGTTTCTGCATCTGTGTGGTCTCTGGCATGGGCCAGAGAGAGAGATAAAGGGGGACAGGGTGATGGTTGAGTTCTACAGCAGACCTCAAAATCCACGGTTCAGATTCAGAAGACGTCTTGCCGCATTTAGCTGTAAAATAAACTGGGTGTCTGACATGTATATTCACTGCAGAAATGTAATGGTGATGCCAATAGTTTGGGGAAAAAGCTTATACATATTTTTAATAAAAAAAAAAATTTAAAATATAAATGTGTATATATATATATATATATATATAAATAAATAAATCTATTAAGTAGCTTGGGATTTTTTTTTTATCATTATTTGTAATAATTTTTTGAAACCCAAAAATCAGTGGGGAAAACAAGAAAGAAAGAAATAAAGAAAGAAAGAAAGGGTGAGGGAAAACAAATCACAAAAAGAAACCAATAAAAAGGATTACATTTTAACTTCAAAACATGTCTACTGCTCAGTTACAACAATATCTGATGGAAATAAAAATGGTAGTCACACACACGTCTGGTTATATCTTTGTCATCCATATACTGTACAAACTGTACTTCTGCCCTACACCAACCCTACAACTAAACCTAACCCTCACATAAAACGTTCTGCACTTTTACTTAAAAAGTTTTTTACTTAAAAAAAACTAATTCTGTATGATTTATAAGCTTTTGTACCCATGGGGACCTCAATTTTAAGGCCCCCACTAGGATATATAAACCTCTACACACACACACACACAAACACACTCCTCTGTGAGGCAACATTTGGGAATGATTGACTGCTTAGATGACTGACATATAAGAGTCTCTATGGAATAAGCAGCTCGTCTCAGACAAATTACTAGCACCGTCCTATCAACACTCAGCCCCCTCCATAAACACAGTGACCCCCCCATCTACAGCACACACTCTCTCAGCAGGAGAAATTAACACTCAAAGTGTATAGCAGGAGCTTGAACAAACTATTTAACACCAGAGCATAATACTGCAGACTGCATATCATTTTTTGACATTTACAAAATGACTATTTAAGGCTTTTATTACACACAATAGTATACATTTTAAATATTGGCCATGATAGAAATAATTATTGCCATATTTTATCAGCAAGATAAAATGTATTTATGTGCAAGTTTATGTTTGTGAGACATTTTAATAGATTTGCTGTCATTTATTGCAGCAGGGAGTATAATCTCTAAAAGCTTCAGCCAGTAAACACCAAATAGCAAAAACAAAAAAACAAAATGCATTCAGTAATAAAAAGGATAATTTAACTATTAAACTTTAAATTATTAATAACGTAGCTATAATCTGATTTCAATTTACATTATGATTTCAGCTTTAATAATGCATCAAAAGAAAACTGAGCTCTTGCAAGTTGCAAATCAAGATGGGCCCGGTTGCAGTTCAAGTTGCTGCTATTATTTAACACTGACGATCATGAAAAGCACTTAACTGAAGATGAGATGAAAGAAAAGCAAAAACAGAACATGCCTAATGCTCGTTTTGTTTTAAATCCCCAAAATAAAACAAGATGTTAGATCTCTCACAGAAATTAAATCAAACCAAATGAAACAAATAATACTCATTACACATTAGTGTATCTAATTATCATCCTTTACTATCACTACTTGGCTTATATTATTATGCATGCAAACTGAAAGGATATATAGTATTATTGTAGCTGTGTGATGAGTTTAACAATAACGTTACGTTACTTTCAATGACGGTGAGTGTTAATAAGCAGTTTTTCCTTTTTAATTAGAACAAATATTAATACTTACAACTAAAAAGAGCATAACTCACATACATGACGGTGAGGTTGTCAAAAACATGAACATTAACAGCCGCTCTAACAGATGACAATAGCTGGCTGGCTAATGCTAAAAACAATCTGACAGACATGACACGCTATCGACAACGAATTTATTGAGACGATATCTTCTCCACATAATACGAACCCTGCTTTATTATCCGCGAAGCAAGCTAGAATAAAACATTGTGTTTACTTACTGTGGTAAAGGCAGTGAAGAGAATCTCTATTCAACCCTTCTTTTCTCTGAAAAACGGTTCCGGTTTAGACGCTGCGGCCCCGCCCACACGACGAATCACATGACAGTGCCATGAATAATGCATCATATTGAGCTATAGCGTGGAGGTGTAAAATGAAAAATACTGATTATCTGTTTGTAACTGATAACTGTTTGTGTTTGCGGGAAAATTATGTTTTTTGGAGAATTGAGAAAGCTAAAACATACAGTACTTTCAACATTTTAATACTTTTAATTTTTGCCATAAAAATATATTACCTCGCACGACCGAATCTATTAGCCTACTTAAGAGTACAAAGTTAAAAATAAAACAAAGTTAACTTGCTAAATAATGTAGGCTTTACAACGTTTGGTAATTTAGCTGTCTTCTGACCAAAACGTTGAGTAGCCCATTGAAGTTATTTAATGCATTTCTCATTAAATCTTTATATACAATGATATATATATATATATATGTGTGTGTGTGTGTGTATGAAAATCTCTCCTTAAATTTCTAGCTTTTCATAAAAAAAATTCAAATTCAAAGAATTTCTTGTTTATAATTTGAAAGTTATTAATCATTTCATATTTTAGGCTTCTATAACATCATGCTCCAGATTGTATTTTGAGTTTCATGCTGTGATGCAGCACTCAATTTAACTAGCCTAATTGTATTTCAATTACACAAAGTTTAACATCAAAGTCATCCTGTGAGGTCACATGCAGATTATGAACCATTTTCACAATGCATATGGCGTTACTTCCACTTGTTCTGGGAAAGAAACGCACCATAACACTACACAACACAGACCACCCAAGCACTGTGTGCCATTATGCCCTCTCTTATCTCCTTAAGTAATGCACGACAGAGATACTTTCCCTCAGATAAGGCCTTTCGGGCTCTTGGGAATGTCAATTTTTCAATCATTCTGAACTAATCTGAGGAATCAAATCCAATCTGACTTTCTGCGGCCTCAGCACACTGTGTTGCGTGTGACGGCACCACAGGGGATGTTCAACAGTGTAAACACGTCATGAAGCCTCGGCTATTTTCTCAAGAGGGCCACCGCCAAAGATCCATCCAGCTAATTAACAGAGAAAATGTTAGTAAAATAAGATAACTCGCTTAAGATCTCTACTGTTTATTTGTCCACTTTACCCATTGCTGACAATGGCTCTACATTCCTGATATGAAAGTGGCAATTACTACACCATGGGTCACAACATAGCAATAAGACTCAGAATGACCGAAACCACAGTATGAGAGTGGAACACACATATAATAATACAGAATGAACAACAGGGAAAGGTCATTTTTGGCCAGTTTATGAATTAGCACTGATTCATGGTCATTTCTGGTTTTTAAACCCCACTTTTATACACTGAGTACACATGATGGGGCCGGAAGAATGACATTTCTCTGCATTATTGTTCTGCTTGAATGTGTTCGTCAGTGTGTTCCCATGGGTCCTGAGCCAGCACAGGAAATATGTGAATAGGCTTCCTATTACACACACACACCTAAACATCACTCTCACAGAGCACTGTTACTGTAATAACATGATTTTGAGCTCTTGGCGTCTTGATGTACACAAGAAGTACATAAGTACATAACAGGGATTTTTGTATAGCCTCCAGGTCTCGTTCTGGTCAAGCCAACAGTCAATTAAAAAGTTTGGTTATGCATTTAAATATACTTTACTATTTTTCTTCATTCATTTTGTATGATTTGACTTATAGAATACCAGCAAAAGATATTTGTGGTTTATTCCTATAGGCTATTGTATATTATTTGTTTCCTATTTTTGGCATTTTCCTATTTATTTTAATTATTGTATGTTGCAATATTGTTTCCATTAAAATAGATAGCAAGTAAAAATAAATAAAAGCATAAATATATTTAACGTGGCACATTTTAACATAATGTTAACATAAATACGATTCTAGTTAGCAGTGGAAAAAAGTAAAACTAAAGATGTAAAACTAAAATATCTTGTCCACTTATAAGTATTAAATGAAATTGTATGTGCCAAACCTGACCAGTTGGGGGCGCTACAAAAGCAAAGATTGCTGGAGTTATTCTAAATCATACGCATGCCATATGTGCGTACAATCATAAAAACTAGGCTACTGCTTTTCACAAGTCGTGAAAAGAATTCTCTTAAAGTGCAAAAAAATAAGAGTGACTGGTTTGGTTTTTGTCTGACGGCGAAATATCACACGGAAACGCATTATACATTGAAGACTTATTTAAAAGGTTATATACAGTTCTATATATACACAAGCAGAGCTAACCTGTTTACGTTCGCCGTACTGAATTTATGAGCTAGAGGAAGTTTAGCGTAAATTGGTGTTTGAATTTGGCAGGACATTCATCTGAACGTATAACCCTAATGTATAAGTGTGTGCGTGAGTAATGAGCTAAGCACTAAAAAAGGAAATAGGGGCTCATTTCCACAATGTTGATAAAAGGGGTACCTGACAGAGGAAACCACGTGTGTGAGAGAAAAATACATTGGGGTCAGTTTTAACGGGCTTTTGATCCTCTTGGAAAGGGGTGGATGAAAGACATCCTGTGCTGCAGAGAAAAGAAGAGGAGGGGTCACCATTCACCTCTATCTTACTCTCTCCTTTATTTAAAACCTCTCTCATACTGTATACCCTGCACATAGGCTACTGTACTTTCTGTTAGACTATATATATATATATATCATATAAGTTATATAGAGATATTATATTTAATGATAATGTTTTATTGCAATATTATTCACTAAATAATAAAAAATGGGGCAACATTTCAGTGCAGAGACTAATTCTCACTATAGCTGTTTATTATTCCTATACTGGCTGTTTATTAGAACCAATAAAGCACATATATTCATATAATCCTACCGAATACCTAAACCTGTATCTTAATAACTATTAATAATCAGCAAATTAGGAGTTTATTGGGGGGAAAAAGGCCATATACTGGTTTGCAAATGAGGGGAATTGATCCTTAAAATTAAATGTGACCAAAAAATATATATAATTTGAAGTGTTTTTGTATTTTATTGCTTTTAGTATTTGCTTACCTACTACACTGTCTGTTTCTCTTTCACTTTTTTTCTCTCTGTAAGACTGAGATTTCATCTCCACCCACTCTGTGTAAATCTCTTAGCATTTTAATGCCAATATAAACCTGATTGATGTGTCAACCCACTCATACCTCACTCACTAGAGCAGAGACAATATCTGAACTCTGATTCACCTGCTGTCACATCTCAACACGCAGAATACACACACACACACACACACACACACACAGGATGATAGTGGAAAAGCCAATCACAATTATATAAATAAAAGACTCTCCACTGTCCACGTATACCCAGTAGGATGGAAATGGCGTCACTCTTTAGAACCTCTGTAATATCAAAGAGGCCTGTGGTGCAGGTTATGGGAACATCCAGCAGGACATGGAAATGCTTATGACACATTGTTCTCCAACTTTGTGTGTGTGACCTGAGGGAGAAGAGATAGGAACACTTCTGAGACGAGCTGGTGACAGCGGGATAAACGGCTGGATGCAAATCAAGGCAAATGTAAAATATGCGAACTAATGAACAAATGTGATTCTGCTTATGTTGAGATCCATTCGTAAAACCTTCACGCTGAAAACTTTCACGCATCCTGCAAAACCTGTCTATAACAACAAACTCTATGTAAAAATGTGAAGAAAATCCAAAAATGTCATATTTTGCAATACTTTTTGAAAAAACGTAAGCTGGTTAGTTTTTACAAATGTGGTGTATGTTTCTGTTGAACAGGATCTCTGTGGGAATATGTGTGTGTGTTCTTCCAGTGGGATGTATAAAGGACAACGTGGGACTATGTAAATTGAGAATCAATCTTCTCCATTGCTTTAATTACCTTAAACTCTTTTCCCTCATCTAACAGGAAATGAAATAGTAGAAATTTGCATTGCCTAATACGGTTTTCATAACCACTGTAAGAACAGGACTGTTGGGATAATGGTGTTCCAGGTGTACATTAGTCACAGTAATGATTACCAAAGAACACCTAAAGCATAACTCACACACAAACACATGCTTACATGCCTGGCTAAATGAGTACAGACTTCAGTGGCTTCATATAATGCTAATGATAATTGCAGACAAACCCAACCCAGAAAAGAAAATGGTTAGCATTTTTACCATTTATTTTATTTTAATATATATTTTAGTATTAGCATTTTGAAATAAGACAAAAATCCAAATATTAATTCTTCTTATATGAGACAATGACTCTTAATTTGTTTATATATATATATATATATATATATATATATATATATAT
>JAUCMS010000045.1:8801598-8839154 GCA_032357445.1 Enteromius radiatus
ATGTAAAGAAAAACTTTTATTTTGGATGCGATTAATCGCGATTAATCATTGCCCAGCACTAATATATATATATAAAGGAAGTCTATGGGTTCCAAAACAACAATGCATTCCATTGGCTACCATTGTGCATATATTTTAAAATTCAAAGAGCATGTTACTTTGCTTTATATATATTTCATAGTAAGGACCGTTTATCATTCAATCACAGATTATTTTGCACCTTGAAACTGATTTAAACTATATAACAAAATATAAATATATAAACACCCACCCTGGTTTCTTTTACAGTAAATCACTGCAGCAGTAAAGCGAGGGCGGGGTGTGTCGTGCGAAGCACAGTGCGTGAGGAGGGCGAGCGTTTGGATCCCCTTTCAAGTTTAGACAAAGACAGCAGAACGGCTACGCTCGCCAGGTAAACACAGATTCACCGGCAGACCATAAGGGTGGAGGGTGGGGGAAGCTTGTTGCTTACATTTCTCTTAAAAATGCCTCCTGTGCAGCACAGAGTGCAGTTAAAGCTGTCAACACGTGGCATACAGTGCAACTCATATCAGATAATTCGCTATCAGATTCAAGTAAATGCCTTTTGTAATGTTTTCTCTGGGCTGCATGCGAGCAGAGCTGCCGTAGTGTGTGAGGAGCGACGATAAAGAGCTGAGGACCATCTAAATCAGCATTCAACATAGATTGTTCAAACATGATGTTCTCTTCCATATCCTAAACCTGTCATCCCACCATTTTGAGACACAAAATAGTGGATGTAGACCCACAGAACTTCAGTTCAGCCTTGCAGATGTATAACCACAGTAACATTAACAGATTTAAGGTTTACTCTCACACACATACATCACCTCTGAATAACCTCGCTGTAATAACAGTGCTTGCCTACCTCTGTATGTTTGTTTATTTTGCTTTTACTGGTTTGGCAAGTTAACATCACCTCAGGTGAAAAGCCCTCTGTGAGTGTCTATGAGTTTTAAAAAGTGCAAAGAAAGGACACACACACACACACACACACAGTTGCACATTCACAGGCACACACACAAACACTGAACAGACAATGTGGGCAGACGTTTTGTTGTTAAACACATGGCTACTCTCAGCAGACACGGGGAATCACAGAGTTTACATGTTTCAGATTCCACTCACATGAATACACACCCACACTGACACAAGCCCATTTCACACAAGTGAGAAATCAGACACTGCCAGTACTCATTTATTAGAATCAGTTATTTTAAATGTATTACTTCTTAAACAATAACAAGCCAGTCTTATAAGACATCAAAAATAGCATACTTCAAACATACGCAATTAAAAATACAAGCAAATGAATTCAATAATCTTACAGTTAACAACTAATTATATATGTGTGTGGTGTGTGTGTATTTATTATGCATATGCAAATACAAAAATACAAACACATGCATGTATATATTTAAGAATAATATATTATGTTTATATTTTAAATGTATTTATATATAATATAAAATATAAGAATATAAATGTATAAATGCATGTAAAGTATATACTGCATGTGTGTGTATTATATATACATAATGAATATACACAGTACACATACATGTATTATTTTAATTTTTTTTGGATACTATTAATCACAATTAAACATTATAGCACTAATACACACAGACACACACACACAAACAGTTATACTGAAACAGGTGAGGGGTAACCAGACTCTAGTAACTAAGTACCAGCTCAGATGACAAAGCATTTTTTTCCAATTTGCTCAGAAGAAAATCCAACAATGCATTTTAATAACGATGCTGCCGTGCTTTCACATGACTGCACTTAAATAGACCAAATGCAGGGACAAAACCCCAAATTGTTTTAATGAAATATTCACTTCAGTCCTATACAAGTTCATTTAAATTTAAACAAACCGCCAGCAAGTAAACTCCATAACACGAATGGTTCAGTTTCACACTCATAAACTGAAATAAACTGTCTGTGTTTTATTGTCAGGGACTCAAAACCACATTCAGAGAACAGCTTCTAACATGACACCACGCACCTGCAATCCTTGCCCGCTCTGTCACGCCAAACACACACACACTTAACTAAACGTTATACACTTGCTGTCACGCAAAGAGTTAGCAACACACTCAAAAACAGAATTAGGTTTCACACTTCATAGTGATAAAATGCTTTTCGCACTTGCAGATGTAAACACATATCCACTCAACAACAAACACACAACTACTCATTGTATCAAATTACACACTTGGAACAAAGATAACAAAAACAAACCAAAGTGGGAGGAAAGAGAAAATTTAAGGAATTCATTAAGAGAAAAAGAGAGGGAAATGCTGGGTGCAGTGTGTGGCATGAATCAAACAAGGCATAAAACAGGTGCGTGTTCTCTCATGACAGCTCTGTAAAAGGGTGTCTTTGGGATGTAATCAAATATGAAATACTTTTCACACACATTGAAACACCGGTGCTGCTATACGAGCCAAACCCTCTGTGATAATGAGCGCGTAGACTCGGCTGCTGTATCATTTCTCTCGGCTGTTAGCTCAGCGGTGCGCTAACATCTTACCAGCATTTTATGTGCCAAAGCTGAAATGGTGCAGTAATCATAGCATCTGGTGGTGGTTAAAGATCTGGGCTGGTAATCCAAACTATAGAAGTGATGATTTATCAGCTGGAGAGTGGTGTCAATTGCTGACACGACCTCTGTGAACTCTGTGAGACCTTGTCAAGGCACTCATTTATCATCAGTAAAATAAATGGTAAGTGTGCTGTATGTCACTTTGGAAACAGCTAAATAACCAAAACACTAATCAAATCCGTAACTAGTAAATGGCTAGTATTGAAATAATATACTATTTTGTATAAATGAATGAAAAACAATACATGAAATCACTTTTTTAATGTTTGATGTGAATTTATGCAGAACCTTATTATAATGTGGTTTCAAAAATACATGTTTATTTTAAAATAATATTACATTAGTAAAGATTAGATTTTACTGTGTACGCACAATTAAATTAAAAAATTTGATTAAAATTATATATATATATATGTACAGCATATGTATATGTTTTAAAGGAAAGTTTATTTGTATTAAATGGGTTTTTGATAGACATAATCAAATATACATATAAAAAAAATCTATATCAATCAATATTGATAAATATAATTCATCTGTATATGTCAGTTCTGATACACAGGGCAAAGCTTATTTAATATCTGTTTTAATTTAACTCCAAAATGTCTTATTTGCTAAATAAAACCCAGACAGCCAAACAAATTCTTGAAATACTTGATGGCTTAGTTGGTATTTAAAGCAAAAAGATAAGCACAATGTTGATCAAGTGCGGGATCCTATCTACACACTAGACAGATGATAAATAGATGACTTTGAACTTCTTGTGTTGAGAAAAAGATCATGACACCTGCATTTAAAAAAAGATAAACCACATGCACACCTGTGCACACACACACACAGTATCACATACAGAAGGCCTGAACTTAAAGTTATCAGATGGCCGCTTGGGCTAAACACAGCAGAAGGAGAATAATAATTTCAGCTGTCACAAGGAGAGAGAGGTGGTGACTTTAGCAGGCCCAGAATCAAACTGCCAACCATTTAATATTGTCTCTTTCTATTAGTGTTCGATTACGCTTCTAAAAAGGAGAAAGCTTGGTTGACATGGCCTTTAAATGTCAGTTTTAGGCCTGCTCATATGTTCAGCCTGCTGGAAATCATTTCATCTTGGAATGGTAGGGAAATGAGTAAGCACAGGGCCGAAACTCTATCTGACTGCAGCGGTTTGGAGCCGCACACAGTGCCAAACTGCTAAATTCATATTTATTTGAGTTTATGACTGTGGAAGCAGTCAAGGTTTTTGAATATATCCAGGGATATTCCAAGACATTTTGGTCTCTTAACAGAAATGTGGTCAGCATCATACATCAGGACATCATTTATTTCAAGACAATTCATCAAAGTAAAAGGTTTTGTTGTTTAAAAATGAAGTAGATCTGTTTTTCGTGTGTGGTTTATTTGAGTGGATTTACCAAGACCTTTTAGTTTTAAAATGGATGATTTTACAAAAGTATGGTTTACATATGACAACTCTAGGCCTGGGACAATGGAGGTTTTTTAAAGCATAGATGAGTTTAAGACTGTATAAGACGTTTTCTAATGCATAAATGAACTGTGACCCTGTACACCCAAAAATGAACATTCGGTTATTGACTCACCTTCACGTCCTTCCAAACCTGTATTACTTTCTTTCTTCAAAAGGGGATATGCTGCAGGCTGTTAAATAAAAATGAATCTTTAAATATCAGTACTGATGTGAAATGTGTCATTATTTCAAACACAATATTGTATTTTTTCTGCTGTGCAAAAATGTATATTGTTTACTTACCATCATGTTTGTGACTTTCTTTTTTCTGTGGATCACAAAAGAATATATTTTGATGCCTCAGCGTTTCTTAGTCTGTACACTCAAAGCCAGTGGGGTCCAATGCTGTTTTGATCTCGCATATTATTCAAAATATCTTATTTGTTGTGGAAATTTAAGTTATGGTTACCAAAAACCCAACAGTAACACATGCCGAGACTGTCTCCATGGAAGAATATATAATCATTTGTGTATGTATGTGTATTTGTGTGCGTGTGTTTATAGGCACACACCACAAGTCGCACAGGCTTGCATGCCTGCCCCATGAACCCAGAAAATTACACACACCATCGGTGCACAAGAGAATGTTTTGGATTCACTCAAAGAAAAAATATCCCAAAGGCTTTATGTAGGTGTGGTTCAAAAGACAGTTAAATGATTATCACTCACCTTAGGGCATGTTAGGAACTTATGAAACTTCATGACCTTTCACTGTGCCTTCACCTCTGCTGAGAGAATAAAAAGTTGAATATTTTAGACAGGTGTTATCTATTTTTCCATATACTCTGACCTGTGTGTGATCTCTGTGGTGCTTCTCAACCCTGTTCATACCGTTTTACGTGGATGGCCCTCATCCAAGCTCATCATAAATGCAGTAAACTTCCCCATTCTTTCAAAAGTCAGCAACTGCCACAAGCAAATTGTTTCATTAAAGATGTAAACTCAGTTTACAAAGGATGATCATGAGTGACACGTTGATGTCAGGTATTGGGTGCGTCAGAATCAGGTGTGACATTCCACATACCATGGTGAGGCCACCTTGCCAATTTCACGGTTCAAATGAATTAGCAGGCATGTTCTCTTTGTCTAGCCGTGCATTTATGTCTGTAAACAATGAATAAGCAGAATAGGGAACTCAACTTTGATGTAAGTCCAGCTATAACTGCTTGTCTATTCATTAAAGAATATTTTGTTTAGGTTTTTTTGATAAGTCAAAGACATTGCAATCAACATCAAAAATAAAAATAAAAAAGGCAACATCACAAATACAGCCAAACTTCATGTTCACATTTATTTATTGATCATAGTGAAGACATATATATATATAATAGAAATAATTTTGAATCACATTATGAGTTATTTAAATGGTAGGCTACATTCAAATATATAAATATTTTAAATTGTCATTTTTGGTTCTTAAAATTTGTCCCTTATGCAGTATAGGCAAACTACACACACAAACACAATGGTTTCACTATAATTGAGAGTATATTTCACATGCCACTGAGTTTCCATCTACAGGTTGATGATGCACAAGAACCAACTTGAACTTAAACCTCACACCAACCTGTTGAAATGATCACATTTAAAGCAAAGCACTGACTTAATAAATTGCAATTTGCATACTTAGAGCTACTTCAAACATACGCAGTATCGATTTTGACCTTACGACTCCAAACGTCACACAATTACGGGGGAAGGTGAGCATCTCTAAACCCTTAACTCGCGTGAATGCGCTTGTGATTGATAGGTCTAGACTCTAAGCCCCGCCCTCGTGGGCCGTCCCTACCGAGCGATTATATTAACGGCAGCCGGTGCAGTCTGTTCTCCCATGAGGAGTTTTTAACGGATAGGAAGAGATAACTCTTGTTTCTTTAATAGACTTTGACACTGACTAAGACTGAGCACTCCCGAAAGCGTTGCTCAAAACAAATACTCTCTGAGCTACTCAGCTACTATAAAGTGACAGAGGCGCCTTACAATGAAGTTGGAAGTTTTCTCTGCGAGTCGCCTTGTGGACAAGCCGCTGGACCTGTGCAGCGACATGGATGTGAACGTGGCTTCACCGCTGTCCACGGAGGAGGAATTGGGTTCGGATGGAGACTGTTCAGCCAACAGCCCAGGACCAAGTGCCCCCGTCTCGGACGGGAAGGCGAAACCATATACGCGTAGACCCAAACCACCATACTCCTACATCGCGCTCATTGCTATGGCCATACGCGATTCCAACACAGGCCGCCTCACACTTGCTGAAATAAACGAGTACTTAATGAAAAAATTCCCGTTCTTTCGGGGCAGCTACACTGGGTGGCGCAACTCCGTAAGGCATAACTTGTCATTAAACGACTGCTTTTTAAAAGTGCTCCGAGATCCCTCGCGTCCGTGGGGAAAAGACAACTACTGGATGTTGAACCCACACAGTGAATACACTTTCGCAGACGGCGTTTTCCGCCGGAGGAGGAAGCGCATCAGCAAGAAGATCCTGAGCGCTTCGGAATCTCAAGAGCGCGCGCCTGCGGATGACAGCCGGCTCCCGGCGCGCGACGAAACCTCGAAGTTCTCCAGTTCCTTCGCCATTGACAGCATCCTCAGTAAACCATTTACGCGGAGGGAGCAAAGCACAGAGGACACGTGTTTTGGTACCAGGCTAATATTGTCAGCGGCTCCGCACTTTCTCCCAGTCGTCATGGGCTATCCGCCGCAGACAGGATTCCAGGTCAGTTCTGAGGTGTCGAGTGCCTTTCCGATCTACAGGTGTAATACGGCAGACATTACTAACATCAGTCGAACGCCGGACATACCGAGTTCCCTTCCGGGGTTGGCACACTCCCACAATACTTTACAAGAGACTGGATTTCACCCCTTCAGAATAGACTCTCTGCTGTCATGAAAAGAGAAATGAACCAGCCAATTTTCTGACATTCGCACGCTTAAACGCAATTTCTTTGGTGTTTGACACACCAGTCATGTGCACTTTTCCTGTTAAATGGTGTGTTTTAGGCCTATGTGTGTGTGTTCGTGATTTAAGTCTATGCATGCACAATCCTTACTGCAGTGCTGCATGTCTGCTGTTTAGATGTCTTCTTAGATGAATCAATTTCGCGCCAGTGCAGTGTTTACTGACTCCATTTTCATTTCTTGTAAACGATGGCATAACCATGCCAGTAATTATGGACAGATTATGTATTTAAATATAGTCTACTTCTTTGAAAAATTGTGTTGGGTTACAGTTGTACCGTGTTTTACGTCTGTGTAAATATGATGGTTTATTTAGAGCTGTGCTCAATTGGACAACATATGCAGTTGTACTTTCGTTAATAAAAGAAAATATGACCGAGAATAACATTTTCATTCATTATTCATTCGTATTCTTACTTTGATTGACACTTAGGTCACGAGATCCTGTTTCCATCACTGTTCTTACAATGATTCTGATTTAGAATCTTTCTGATATATGTGTTATAAAGGCAAAGGCAGTGACGAAAACACTGAAAATGAAAATGTTCATGGATGTACAACTTCTAAGCATTAAACACTGACAAAACACATAATCACGATATATATATATATATATAGGCTATATATATAAAACAGCCAACAAAAATCGCTTGAGATGGTTACCATAGCAACCGTACATAGCCCATTAGCCTATTTTCCGGCAGGGTAAGTAGCCTGTAGACAAAACACATAGTAATTGTTATCCTTAGGCATCACTTTTTGATTTACATACATATATATTATTTACCCATTCACATAATCACATTTAACCAGTCTTGGGGATAGAATTCCTGTACAAATTAGCAGTTGACCGCTTGTATAATTCGCAAACTGCTTACATTTATTATAAAGATAAGTAGCCTATACAAAACTTCCTCATAACGTGAAATTACAAAGTCTGTTCCGTGATTCTAACACAGTTTCTCTTCAAATGATTGCAGAAAATTCAACACATATGCCTTCAAGCATGAGTCACTGAAGCTGCAGCCACGCATGCACGCGCCAAATAAACTCTAATGTTGTCAAAGTTGAAATTAATGGAAACGACACTTGGCAAACAAATCAGCTCAGTCCAATGAAGCATTCAAGTTCCTACAAGTAAAACAAATCAGTGTCCAATTTATCCAGAAATATCTCTTTTTCAGTTCATTGTCTAAAGTCTAAAGTTTATGTTATCAGTAATTAATATATAATAGCTTATACTAATAAATTAATCGGCCTCTCTATAATATTTTTATTGAGTGATTGAATTATTGAAATTGAATTTAGTTATGCCTTTATAATCAAAGCAAATGGCACAAATAACAGAGCATTTTAAAATTGCGTTGAATTTTGCCTTTCAAAATAAAATTAAAAAATTCTAGTCACATATCTACAGTGTTTGCAGACGAATTTACGTCCATTCGACATCACACAAATATAATCACGCATACAGCCTTCTACAGCAATCTCACCCCTGCTGAGATCCACGACAATATGACACCCACTTGGACAGCAAGAAATAAATCATTAGAAAGATATATAACAATATGAACCGTTTTTAAATTTCTTATTAACGCACATTTTATTTTGTAAATTGTGGGTATTTGTTTTATCGCGACATTTTTATTATTTTTTTTATTTTGTCTCGTCTTAAACATGAAAATATTTTGCGCTGTCCGCGGTACTGAAGCAGGCCCATCGTTTCCTTTTCAACTATAGTCTTTAGTCACGCCATCTCTTTGGGTTGACAGCCCTGTAATTTTTAGGTCAGGGAACGGTCCTGATGAAGAGCAAACCATCTCTTTGTGGACTTGTCTCGCTTCACTTATATCAATTTTTATGTAAACTACTCCCCAGTGAAAGAATGAATACATTTGTTTATTTAATTAGGCCTAATTCATGAAGGGAACGTATTTTTATAAAGCGCCCAAAACAAATCCACAATCAGCATAAATTCAAATTAATAAAGGTTGAAAGAATTTGAAACGTTTAGAGGATGGTCATTGTATTGCACTATAACGTTTAAAGGAAGCTCACAAATTTACAGATTTACTTTTTGTCGTCATGGCACGTATAAACAGCAAGCAATGCATTGTCTTACAGTCAACTTTTAAAAGCTTGCTTTTTTTAATGCTTGCCATTTAAGAGCGATGCTGCAACCTGCAGGTGAACTCGCGGAATGACACACCTGTCTATGTAAAAACCGTTAGCTGACAATTCAAGACCTATCACTTCAGCTGCAAATAATAGTTCGTAACGTGGCTCATTTGGAAACCACGTTAAATAAACATATAGGCTAGATCAATAGAGTGGTTATCTACAGAGATAAACTCAAGACAAAATGAGCATGTTTAAACCACATTAATTACACTTGACAATATACGAAAAGAAATATACCAAATGCATTGCAATGTAGCCAATACCAAAGTCAAATACATTCCTCCCGGTCTCCAAATGACCAAATAACCGCACAGTAAAATGCTTTCAAACTAGGATTTTGTTTACATCAATTTAACTTGCGCCAAAAAACAGCAAGCATCTAAACATAATCTTGCAAATCGTATGAGTTTATTTTTTGGTGTGTAAAGCTAATGGATTAAATAATAGGCCTACATTCTTCAACAGAGCAATATGAGGCCTGAACGCGTGAAACAATAATTACAAAATAAAATATCATGCATCATTATTCGGTAATAATCTCTAATAACTAGTCAGTTAATTAATATGATAACTGTGCTATATTTCAAAATGTTTTCAAATGTAAGCGTCCTTTTTCTCTAATAACTTAAAGTACATTTTACCATAGAATATTTCTGTAGCCTATGCTGTAACTGTGTGTCAGGTGTGAGTCTGCCTTTTTACATTTTTCTGATAGCCTATACTTCACATCAGGCATAAAATGGCCTCGGATCAAGGGTTGACTGGAGCCTTTGATGCGTATAGTTTGACAATGAATAAGTCATAAATCTTGTTTACAGTGCCTCAATTAGGTCTGTAATGAAAATAGATCAGTGCGTGTATGTGCGCAGGGGAGCGCGATGCTTTCTTACGCACATACAGTCATAGCGATGGCCTGTGTTCAAAGTCTCGTGCAGAGCTCGGTTTCCTCTAGAGCAGCCGCGGGTATCCGGGACTCGGCGGGGGTCAGGCGCTCAGCGGGCGGGGGAAACCCGCCGAAATACTGCTTATATAGCGCGGGAACATGTTTTTATCCACATCCTCACGGTAAGCTAAAACTAGGGGATTGTTGATTCGCTTTGTTCAAAAGAACACTTAAAAGAGTTGGGTGATTAAAAAGGGAGGGGGAAAAAAGAGAGCGCGAGAGATAACATATCCAGTGCCATTTATGAAAAAAAAAAAAAAAAACAGGAGCCATAATGCTCTATTTGTTGTCTATAAATATAACGCTATTTATAATAGCATAATAAACCGAAAACAAATAATATGAATCATTAAATAACAATATGAACTAAAAATGTAAAAACGCACAGGTAAATTTTACATTTCGTGTAAAAATATTCTGTTGATCAACTTCAATGTCAGTCAGTAATATATAGATAGACAGTTTTGCCAGAACATGTAGACCTAATCAAAAGTTTTTGAACAGCAAGATGTTTAATGTTAAAATAACTGCCTTCCATTTGAATCTATTTTAAAAATTTAATTTATTCCTGTGATCTCAAAGCACAATTTTAGCATCATTCCTCCAGTCAAAACTTTTAAGATTATTTTTATGTAGAAAACAGCTAAATAGAATTGTTTCTAAAAGACAATTCAGAAGAACAGCGTTTAGGGATATCTGAAATAGAAATTACATATAAAAAATATACAAATCTTTATCATTGATCAATTTAATGCATCCTTGCTAACTAAAAGGTATTAATTTCTATAATCTCATCATTTAATAATAAATAATGATTTAAACTCTGGCTGCGAGCTTTAGAATTATTTCGTGCATAATGTTACAAATGCTTTTTATTTAAGATAAATGCTGATCTTTGGATCATTCTATTCATCAAAGAAACCTGAAAAAATATACTTTACTTAAATCTAATAATAATAATAATAATAACGCATGTTTCTTGAATAGCAAATCAGCATATTAGAAGGATTTCTAAAGGATCATGCGACACTGAAGACTGGAGTAATGATGCTGAAAATGTAACATTGTCATCACAGGAATTAATTGCATTTAAAATTAGAAAGCAGTTCTTTCAAATAGTAAAACATTTCACAATATTAACGCTTTTTTTAACCCTTATTTTTGGTCAAAAAGGCAGAAGAAGAGAATTATTTAAAAACTTAAAAATCTTCCTGTCCCTTTTTACTGGTAGTGTATACGTGTGTGGTCTGTCAATTGTAAGCAATGTAATTTTCTTTAGTTTCTTTTAAAATAAATGCTCCCTTTTAACTTTAACATTCAAATCAAAAACAATAAGAGTCTGCATAACAATTATGCTTTAAAAAGTAGGCCTACCTTAATATTTAAATATGCAGTAGCCTAACCAACGTAAGGATATATGCATTAAACGTGTTTACGTTTATATAAATAAATTCATATTGAGGCTATACTGGTCTAAGACTGCTGTGACCCTTCTTTGCTTGCGGAAGCTGTCGACGTCCAAATGGCTAATTGGCTTTTTCTTTTGTTAATGAACGCCGGACTCAAGGGATGTGCTGTAGCCCGGGGCCTGTAAGCTGATCCTGGAGCGCTGTGTGTGGTATCCAGACCTCTCGACAGAGACAGCCTGCTTCCACTCGAGCCAAAGTCATTCCTCTTTCCCTCTCCCTTGTCCACGTCTGTCTCTCGCTGATCACTGTCTCCCTCATTTGATGGTATGGTTTATTTATTTTAGCTCTGCTGGCTTTATTAAGGCCTCTCACGCTCGTTGAGTTCTTGTTCGTATTGACATCCCTCCAAGTCCATTAGATGAACCCATCCAATCAGAATTGGAGTTGCAAATGCGAATTTCACAGCGTTAACACTGGGATTAGCCCTCAACTCACTCGATAAGATAAAATAATCTTTATTAAAAATCATAATTCTACTCAAATTTGTTCTCATAAAGCGTGCAACTCTAACTGACTCATTCAGGCGAAATGGCCAAAGCATATTTTATAATCAAGCCAAAAGAATAAGCAAGCTTAAGCCAGAAAGATGATGATAATGATGAGAGACGCGCTGTTTGTGGTCTCATAGTGATCGATTGAGGGTCAGTTGATTTTGGTGGACAGTGCGTGAGGCTCTAGAGAGAGAGAAAGAGTTGAGTTTGTAGGGGTCTAGGGGTTTGAGGGGGTGGGTGAGGCGGGAAAGGAGGAGCAATTAGAGGAGAGAAAGCCGGGGAGAGTTATTGAGTGATTGGCTGTCGAGTTTTGTTTAGTTGAGGCGCTGCACGAACTCAGTCTTTCCATTTCTTCCTCAAAAAACGGACTACAGCCGCCAGGATCAGAACGGAGCTCGTGGCAGAAAAAGAACCGTTTCAAAACGTTAATAAGGACCACGGTTACGCACGTTGCTTGGATATTTTCCCTAACCAAAAACAGGATTTTGATCACAACCTTAAATCCAGCAAAAGAAGAGCGTCAAGTCTACACATGAAGCCTTGTTAAATTAGCATAAGAGTGCCGTTTATTCTCGTTTTCTTGGACCTCGTTACTGGTTATCGAATATCTCAACATTTTTGGTGCTTTGCTTTAGCTTTTTCTTCTGTCAACGTCATCGCTTGTCAGCCAGTTGTGTTCGTACGTCAGCGCGGGACAGATGACGACTGAGAGCTCCCACGGAACACTGCGCTCGACGCACCCGATCAGGACCAGTCCGGCGTCCAACACGCTGCATCCAGGACTGATGAACTCGACAGGTAACTTGGAAGACCATGGCACAGTGTCTAAGACTAAAAAGACTAACTCAGGACTGCGACGCCCGGAGAAACCGCCCTACTCTTACATTGCACTCATTGTGATGGCAATTCAGAGCGCACCGACAAAGCGCCTCACACTGAGTGAGATTTACCAATTCTTACAAACACGCTTCCCTTTTTTCCGAGGCTCGTATCAGGGCTGGAAAAACTCTGTTCGGCACAACTTGTCTTTGAATGAGTGCTTCATTAAACTACCAAAAGGTCTTGGGCGGCCGGGGAAAGGACATTACTGGACTATAGACCCCACCAGTGAGTTTATGTTCGAGGAAGGGTCATTTCGGCGAAGACCACGAGGATTTAGGAGAAAATGTCAGGCCATGAAACCCATGTACAGAATGATGAACGGCCTAGGGTTCGGTTCCGCCATTTTACCCCAGAGCTTCGATTACCAAGCTCCCACCGGAGCACTTGCGTGCCATGGCACCGGCTATAACCTGGACCTCTCTGGTAATGGTTATGAGTCAATAAACAGCGGGCACCATGGCCACATGTCCCCCAGCTCCAGACATGGTTATATGGCTAGCTGTCCAGTGCCTGGGAACGGAGACTATGGCGCGGAGAGCAACACCAGCCCAGTCGCGTCTTCCCCTGCAATAGCGGGCGCGCTTGAGGGTCACTCGCCGTATTCAGAGGGAACAGCACTGTGGGCCTCTTCTTCAAATTCTCCATACCTAAAACAGCAGACTACAGTCTCGAGCAATTCGCCGTCCACGGGACAGCATCCAGGAATATTCACCTACTCCCTGGAACAGGGTTACATACAGCCAAGTGCGAGGGACAACACAGACATGTCAGGTAAAAACAAATAACGTAGCCTACATATAATCTCTGAAACATTTAGACTACATTACACGTGTTGTAGCTATACGTTGGAAAATGTAGGCCTATAAACTATTTAGGCTATAGAAAAAATGTATCTAATCTAAAAAACTACTTTGAAATTCCAAAGTATGATAAAAAAGAATGATCTCAAAATGTCAAAATTATGACGTATTAGGCGTATGAGGTAACTATAAAAAATTGATAGCTGTTAAATTAATCTTATTGCAACTTTGTGAGCATGACTCAAAAGCGTTGACATCTGTTGCAATTGGGCCTCCGTTCGTCCACGAACAATTTGGGTACGAGACAAATGCATTTATAATGTATACTAATAATACAAATGTCAATAATAAGAGTTATTATTAATATCAGAAAGGGGTTGATATTTCAACTTTTATATAAATGTAAAATATTTTCTAATAGCCTAAATACAAAAATGTATGAAGCTTAAGATTTAAAAACAGTACAATCGAAACATGTAATTTTTTATTGAATATGGTTGAAAAACATTTTGGATGCTTTAAAAAATAAAATGGCGAAAGAAATGTATTTTGTTACAAAATATTTAGGCCTACAAATTTAAACGAAGCGACAGGGATATTTAAGGCTCTCAAATATGGGTGTAAAATTATATATATGGGTGTACAAATTGTATAACCAAGTGTAAGCTGATAAATACATTTAAAAAGCAACAACACAATTTGATGTAATGGTCATGATGTGTATATTTATCTCACTGTGTATATATCTATCCTCAGTTGGTATATCGCGCTATCCGACACATTCATCCCCAGTCGGAGAACGGAAGGACTTCATGTTGAATTTTAACGGAATTACCTCTTTCCATCCGTCTGCTGGTGGATATTATCATCACCATCATCATCACCATCACCATCATCAGAGCATGCATCAAGACGTCAAACCTTGCGTGATGTAAACCGCTTGTTGCGGAGCAAGTTGCACAAAGATAAGCACTTGGGATAGCTGTGAGGTAAAGACAATTAATGAAGGATTAGTCATTGTGCACTCACGAGATGCTTGGAAATGTATTTTTGAAAACCAGCGAAAAAGCCCCTGACGACATGACTTGACCTCACTGCACCGAGCGCATATAAATCAGTTAAACTCATGAAGTCATGGACTTGCCACTTTATGCCTTGTGGTTACATTTCAATAGAGTTTGAATTAAGCACATATAAGAATATATCACTTAATCTGTACAGTGCAATGATGTTAGCAATAAAATATTTCAAAGGAATGTAGTGTGTTTTTGCCTAACCTATAGGCCAAGACCCTATACCCCTCTATCTATCTATCTGTCTATCTATCTTTTAAGTCGAAAGTGTTTTTCCCCATCAGTGTTTTTTATGTTGATTACAATATATTTTAACCCCCTCAACATCAGAATAATTATAACTGTTGTAAATTCTGCCGTCCAAACCTAAAGTTGTCACATTTTTGTAAAAGCGGTTGTGCAAACAAGGGAACAATATACAAGTCAGTTTAATAATCAAGGTATAGCATATTTTATCCGAGGTTTAAAGATATTTCTCACATATTCAGCTAGCGGCGAGCTGTTTTGTAAGTTGAAATCACATTGCTATTATAATTATTACTGTAAATTTCCAGGCCTACATTTTTTGCAGTTTCATTAATCGTGTCGTGTTTTATAATTTCATAAAAAACACAATCCAGTCCATTTAAATGCAGTTTAGTCTATCTTTTAGAAATGTTCAATAGCTAGCGATTTTGTTGCCGGAACCTTATGCCTTTACGGAAATTTGGCTATAATAAATAACAATAATAATAATAATAATAATATTTACAATAACAATAAGTGCATTCCCCCTTGAAATAGCCTATTTATTGGAGTAGAATTACAACAAGTCCCGGTCTTCCTTGTTGACTATTGACATTTATTTTGGTTAGCCTAAAAATGATAAATGCGTCAGGAAAAAGATCAAATGAAAACAGCAACGTTGTAAACAATGAGAAAAGTAAATTATTTTCTTGTGTAATTTAAAATAAAGGAGAAAAAAAGAAATTAGGCAAATTAATATTTAATATTTACATTTAGCCTAATCTACCTTTTTATATTAATCGCCAGTTTGGCAAACATGATAAATTACAGGGTTTATGCTATTTGAATACTTTAGGATGTTTAAGAAACATTGTAAACTCTTAAGTAACTTTTCAGTCGCAACGCATCGAACACAGGCTATTTTCTATTTCTAAGCTGGGTTATTTCCAGCAGCGTCCTTGGAAATTTGACCCGTATGAATAGGTAACGAAAGATAAAACTTTATCTTGAAAAGTACACGTGTCACTGTAAGAAAAAATAAGTTCAGCTTATTTTACAAAATGATTCGTGATTGTTGGTGGCGCAGGCGATGGAGCTTGTAGACGGTCATCTACCGCCATCTGTTGGTCACTTAATGTACCTTCACGCGACGCCTGTGAAATAAACTCGATGATTGCCAGTTTTCCTCCTGCTTTTATAAACAAAGCGGCATGCCTGAGCGAATATTTGGAAAGTATTACAATAAGACATTTATAGCTACTAATAAACACGGATTATACTCATCTAGCCTACATCAGTCGCACCCGGCTTCAAAACACAGTTATCTTCCAAAAAACACAAAGCTTTATTATTGAAGGTATTTATATTGACAATTAAAATGACATGGAAACGACCATTTAAACACAGTTCGTAAACTATAGGCCAATAAAATAAAAACGTTCGCATGACAATGTTGCCAATCACAATATTACATCTTGGGATAAATATGACTGGGGACGACATTTGGTGCACAAAATATGAACAAGAACGTGGTGATCTTATTTAAATAATAGAACCATAATTGTATATTAATAATTAGTATATTTAACAAAAAAGGGATGTAGACTCCAGGTGGCCACTCGCTACAAAAAGAAATGCACTGATCCAATCGGGTGGCACAACCATCATTTTAAAAACAAATGATTGCTGAATTCATTTAGTCTTAAAAGTTTCGTTCTCTTTTTCCTACATGGCATGAAAACTGCGCACCAGATGTGTTTCTGTATAGAGTTCACCGTTGACTGACTGTTAAACAAAGACACGTTACGTCGTTGTAAATCATGTCTTCAAGCAAAACTTAAATCTAAGTAACCAGTTTTCAGTGTTATTTCTTGGCGTACCAGTGCATTTCTAGATTCCTAAATTATGAACAATTAAACAAAAATGAAATATTACATTTGATCTGATGCACAAGATAAAAATGTTGATGAAAAGAAACCATTATCTGGGATCTCTCACTGGAGCAACTATAGTTGATTCAAGAGCAGAATGACTTTCATTAAAGAGATGACTTGCAGCATTGTGAGTCAGGGCATGTGTTTTAGCTCTAGGATTGCATATTTTGTTCACTGACCTCATACAAGACACAATCTTGTATTGTAGTGGTGAGCAGCAATGTTTTTACTACAATAGCCAGTTACCAAAACAACAGTTAGAAATGTATTTACTACTATAACTAGTAATTAATACAAGCCAAATATGTTATAAGCTTGGCCTATGGAATCAGCGTTGTATTAATATTATCTAAATATTTTCAATAAAAAAAACATAATAGTGCTAAAGTGCAAAAATCTTTTCCCCTTTATTCAGTGTGTGCTTTTTATATTTGGCTTGCCTTAATTAATAAAAGTGGTGCAAGGGTTCCCCCTAGCGGCCAAAGCTGAAATCGTAATTTTTGTTTTTTACTTTTATATATATATATATTTATATATATAGAGAGAGAGAGAACGTTAGTCATAATATTTCATATCTGATTACTGCTGACACAACTGTCATTTCTTATGAATGGAAAGAGTGGGTCACAATATCAAGGCTGTTAGTGTAAATAAAACAAAGTACATGCTTTTATTATTACTGCTGATATGTAGCATCTGACTCTGGCAAATAAAGTTGTCATGGCTCAGCAGCAAACTCTAGTGTGTATCATATTCCCAAGCAAATGAAGAAAAAAAACAATATTTACCTCACACAGTAGCCTATTACACGGCCACAATCTATTAAAGGCGGGATGTTCGCCGTTCCAGAACTTCCGCCAACAAATAAAAGACACTCCTCCTTTAAACTATTTTTAACTTTACCTGTCAAGCAAAAGCAAACTCTTTAAGCGCTTTCTCAGCTTCACACTGATACTTTTAATAGTCGCAGCTTCCGGTTTCCCATATATGGACTGCCCTTGTGAAAAATGATTGACAGGTAGCAAACGTACATAGGCTTTTTGATTGGCTAAATGCGTAATTCGAGTTATATTTCAATGATATTCAGAGATCATTTTCTTTCTCTTACAGCACCTTTCATGGAAGTTCTCTCTGACTTCAAACTCTAGTTTAAACTACGGGCAAAGTTAAGCAGACTTCAGAAAGTATGCGGACGACAGCTGTGACATCAGCTCGTGAGGGGCTTCATGCACCTCTTGCTCATGAATAATGCTACTTCTATGCAGCTGGCGATGGAACATTCCTTTTAGTGCATTAGCTGATTGCATCCCTAACCCATTCGCTGTAGCTAACCACAATGTTTGAAGAAGTTAGTGTGTGGTCTTGCCTGTTCGCGTGCAGTCTGACATCTGTGCACCAGTACAGAGTCCCATACTAATCTTCAAACGCAAAAGGAACATCAGAGATTCATTTCTTATTGAGAGCTTCATTTGGCATAATTAAGTAGACTGCTGATCATGACATTATTATTCACAATATAGGCTATAGACATCATAAGCATCATGTTTATATATTTACGTTAAATAATAGCCGTAAGCATGTATATAACAATAAGTAATTTACATGTTTTTTGCAAGTTATATAGGCTATATGGGTTGATATATATATATATATATATATATAAAACAAACAAACATTAAATATACTGGTTAAAAAACGTTACATGAACCAGGTGTAAAGGTAAAAAAATTAAATCTGATTAAAATGGTAAAAAAGTTTCAGATTCTAAGATAGGCCTACACCTTTACATTGTAAATTGTAACCTAAAATCTTGACTTAGGTTTAAAAAAAAAAAAGTCAAGTCATTTAAATTAGTATGTATGGCCAACACTAAATGGCTGTTATTAAGAGACGAATTGCCCAAAAACGGGTGCTTTAACAAAATAGCCACAAGGGGGCGATCAAACACAGAAACACACATTTAGCAGGTGAATTTGGCCAACCCACAGACGCGCTCCTCGCGTGCTCCAGTTAAATGCTCCTCACTGCACCGCGCTCAATATCAAATAATTATTCTGGCTTTAATTTGCCGTGAATAAGGCAAACAAGGGAAGAATACGTCCAAGTGAAAATATGATCCAGGGCATTGCCACTAATTTGTACATTTTAACCACAATAACATAAAGAACATGGATTTTAATTAGCCTAAATAGCTAATAATTTGGGCAAATAACACATTTTCCAACGTGAATTAGCCTATTTAAGTTTATTCATTTATCGGTAGCTTAGGCTAAGCAAAGCATTTGGTCAATGCAATTATTTGATTAGTCATTTTTTTAAAGATATAATAAGCTAATTAGCTTAGGGTTTGTGACGACTTCTCATATAGCTAATTTGCTAAAATTATATCGCCATATGATATAGCTATTTATTTAAATTAACTTCAATGAATGCAATCTGTCACAAAAAGAAACAAAGCCCTAATAGAAAAATTAAAAATAAACTGCAAATGAATAAAAACCGCTTCATATTTGTATCAATTGTTGTTGACGAAACATATCATATTAATTATTCATCATGGTGTTTAATTTCTATATATTGGTGTTATTGTTGTCATTGGTAATAATGAATTGATACTGATGTTTTAGTTTTTCGTGTAATGATTGATTTATGTTTTATAATGTATTTGATTTACCTTCTCTTTTTTGCTATAGAGATTAACAACTTTGCTTATTTTACTTAACTATTTTACTTTCTATTTTATATTTATGTGCAAATGACAAACAAATGTAATATTAAATACTTTACTATTCAAAATCATGTTGCAAATGGTTAGCAAATATATTGTCCGTCGTCACAAGAGTTATCTATACCAGTTTTCTATAGTAGCTTTCCTTCATTTTCATAATCGTGATGAAGAAAAATGTCACAAGCGGTGCGACCTCTCAGCGGTGGTTCCTCTAAAGCTATTATTAACTCTGAGACGACAAGTCTTAACACTTAAAGAAAATTAAAGACACTGTCACGCACCAACAAAGAAGAGGTGCAAAGCGCATTTTGGGTGGCTTTTCGTCCATTTAGCACTAAAACACATTGACACATTGCTTTATTGACACCTTTTGGCCAGCACAGATTTTGCTTTCCTCCGAGCAGTACATTTGTTTCTGAAAAACCAACACCGCTTCACTTCACCCCTCCAGCGCACCTATTAGTGCCAAATGATTGAAATGAATCCTGACACCTGAACGAAAACAGAAAAGTAGTCATTCTTGCTCGACGGGTCGGCTTCAGCTATGTAAAAATGAGACATCTTTACAAATATAAATCTGTTTTACCTCCTGTATGTAATATTGACCATGTACTTTTATACAAAACATGCCATTTTACACCCTGCAGCAGATGTCAGCGATTCTACTCATTCTACTCTTACTTAAGCAGCCTGAGGATGTGAGAAATTTCTCGTTTTCTGTCAAACATTTCGATTCTTTCTGTGTGTTTGCGTCTTCCTTATGCTTAACTCAAGGGTAGATTATGCCTATACCCAGAGGGAAAAGGTCGTCGGGTACAGTTTTTCCACACAGCTCTCGAGCGCTTATTGGTCGTGAGAAGGGTTTAGGGAGGAGCGCTGAGCTCAGCCAAAAGGCAGAATTGGTAATTCGGTGAAAAAGTCCCTGAGAAGTGACGGATGCGGGAAGTTCACAGGTTTTCCCTATTCACTGCCTTCTCCACGTAAGACATTTGCTTCTCGTTCGCCTGCACAGCGTAGATCTGAAAATCCGCTTGGGAAGAAACTTTGGATGAAAGTTCTGAGACAAGACACTGAAGGAAAAGGTGGAAGTTTCGAACTTTGGAATGAATTTTCTTCTCGAAGTGAATTAAGACGTCTGGCTAGATTTTAACCTCCTTTATCTCTGTTCGTCCGCAGCAGGAGAGCGTTGGAGAGAGGGGTACGATGCAGGCGCGCTACCCCGTGTCTAGCCAAAGCCCTCTAGGCGTAGTGCCTTATATCACCGGGGATCAAGGCTTTTATCGAGCCGCTGCCGGAGGTGGATATACCGGTATGCCTGCGCCTATGAGCATGTACTCTCACGCAGCGCACGAGCAGTACCCCGGCGGCATGGCGCGCGCATATGGGCCGTACGCCCCTGCGCAGCAGCCCAAGGACATGGTCAAGCCTCCGTACAGCTACATCGCTCTCATCACCATGGCCATCCAGAACTCAGCAGACAAAAAGATCACGCTGAATGGGATCTACCAGTTTATCATGGAGCGCTTTCCATTTTACCGGGACAATAAGCAAGGCTGGCAGAACAGCATTCGGCATAATTTGTCGCTGAACGAGTGCTTTGTCAAGGTGCCAAGAGATGATAAGAAGCCAGGTAAGGGCAGCTACTGGACTTTAGACCCGGACTCTTATAACATGTTTGAAAACGGCAGCTTCTTGCGACGGAGACGCCGCTTCAAGAAGAAGGACGTGGTGAGGGACCGAGAGGAGCGGGACCGGCAGGGCAAAGACAGCCAGGGACAAGCATGCGAGCAAGACGCGCAGCAGCCAGTGAAGCTCCGGGATATAAAGACCGAGAACGGGGCCTGCACGCCCCCGCATGACAGCACTCCACCCCTCAGCACCGTGCCTAAAACGGAGAGTCCAGACAGGAGCGGTGGGAGTGCGTGTAGCGGGAGTCCTCAATCTCAAACGCCACAACAGACCTTTAGTATGGATACAATCATGACCGGACTTCGTGGCTCCCCGCAGCACGCGGCAGAGCTGCCGGCCTCTCGCGCCGCGCTGCCAGGCTCGGTGTCTCTGACCTACTCGCCGTCCCCGCAGCCCGCCCATTACAGTCCACCCTGCGGCCAGCCCGCCACTTACCACTGCAACATGCAAGCAACGAGCCTGTACACAGGGGAGCGCGGCCACGGGGATGACACTTTACCGGAATACACAAACACGACAAGCGCCTCCTCTATCTCACACCCCCACCAGAGCTCGAGCCAGGAGAGCCAGCACTTGCAGCAGAACCGACTCGCGCCCTGGTACCTCAGTCAGTCCGGAGAGCTGGGGCACCTGAGCGCGAGCTACCCCGGCCAGCAGCAGAACTTTCACGCGGTGCGCGAGATGTTCGAGACGCAGCGGATAGCTCTGAACAGCTCTCCGGTGACCGGAAGCAATAGCTGTCAAATGGCTTTCCCGTCCAGTCAGCCACTCTACCGGGCTTCCGGAGCCTTTGTATACGACTGCAGCAAGTTCTGACCAAACGTTACATGAATTTCAAAATTGTTTAATATATATTTGTATTATTTGCCATGTGTTGTAATTTAAGGAAGCTTTTAGGTCAATGAACTCGAGCTGATATGCGAGTTTGTGTTGGTAAGTAGGATAATTCCGCTGCACATAAACATTCTCTCCCTGCTCGTCCATCAAGATAGATTAAAAGAAAACGTGTTAATTTATTTAATGCAAGAGCAGATGGACCAACTTTGCAAGGAAATGTCTTAAGTATTTATAATCAATTCAGTATAGAAAGGTAACGAGTGTACAACTGAGTTACAGTTTTTTCTTATACCTTTTGAAAATATCTAAAGTTACTATTTGTTTAATAAATCGTCGTCTTCTTGGAGTTAAACTCTCGAGTGATTTATCGATTTGTAATGCCTGTTGAATCCATTATTTACTTCAATGACTGTCAGAGCTTGTTATTGATTAGCGGCCACAAAAAAGCAAGTAATATTTTTTAAACGTTGTTCAAGCATAGCCGACTATGAAATATTTACCCTTTATTTTACATTTTCCTTTTAAAAATATTTGGCTCTTAATAAGGCATTCCTTGGACATGGGGTGGGGGTGGGGGTCAAAGGTTTAAAAACATCTGGAAATTATTATTTTTTCACTTACGCGTGCAAGGACTCCTTAAATTGTTGCTAAGCTAAAATGCATTTAATGTAATGTTTAATATGAACTATTACAAAAACTTTACAACATGTTAATGATAAATTCAGCGTTAAACTCTATAATTATTTGATGTAAATTAAGAATAATCGAGACAGAACTTTGTCCCCCGTTTACCTATAAATCTCACATTTTAAAGTTCGTATTTTGATAAACGTCCTGTCCTGAATTCTTGCATAATTTGTTTCTCAACTAATACTTCAGAGAAATATATATTTATGGGGAATAAATATGTTAATAGTTTTAATACGATAAAAAATATTTTACTGAGATATATCTTGCAGTCTTGTTTTATTTATGCCAGACTATTTAGTTGAGCGCTTTTGCTGTGTTCTCTTTTTATAATGTTGGCAAACTGGGGCGAACTGCACTTTTGCAATATTGCGGAATGTAGACAACCATTGTCTTTGATAGAAGTTTTCATTTGTAAACACATAATAGATTAAAAAGCAGATAAACAGCAGATGAAAGAATTGCTGTAGGCCAGACAAGTTGAGCCAGCCATATAAAATATGGGCTTGATAAATCACACGATTAATTCAGCCAGAACCTTTAAACAAAAGCATTCTATTCGGTATGTGTCTCGGTGCTTTTTTGAACATAGGCTACTTAAAGGTAAAACAAATATATGTAATAGGCTATATTGATAAGTTTTAACTCAAGATATCCCTATATGGACACAAACCAAATAACGAATTACACTATTTATCATTTCAGTGAAATTATTGATCTAATTTTGATTTGTTGCCCTGATACATATTCAGCACTATACGCAGCTGCGCACAGCCATGTGTAAAGCTTCTCGCAGTCATCTGCAGCAGAAACTGTTGGCCTTGCAGAGCAGCACTTGTATTTATTTGGTGTATAATTGGCCCCGTAACTGATCTGCTGTTTTGTGATTATATAAACGCTGTGCATGATTCACAGATACGGTTTGAACAGGCCTCAAGTGTAAATCAAGAGAAACAAATCAGGAGAAACAGGGGAAAAGATGAAAAAATGACAAATAGTAAGACAGAAAGAAAAAAGACTGAATAAGCTTTACAGCCTTAAGTCTCTAAGTATCGTTGCAAGGTCAGCTCGAGGCGATTTGAGTTTGTATGAAGGGCTTAAGTGGCAAATGCATTACAGATGCGCGCGGGCAGCGTTAGGGCTCGTGCCAGTGAAAAGGTGTCTTTGTTGTGATCAGCTGCGTGTTTCAGGGTTGAGTTGCGCGCGAGGGGAACATGATACAGCAGAGAGAGCCTTGTATTAACGTGGCACGTTTTAACCAGATGCAGATCTCACAACATGGCTGAGAAGTCTGTTTGTTTGTTTATTTTAAACCGATGTGTATCATGCGTGATATCCTGTGTGCTAGGTATATTTTACATTTTGCGGCCCCTTTAAAATAGATAAATGTAGGACAATTACATCCAATTAATTTTTTAAATAGTGTTTTAGTGCGAGATGCTGCTAATTTATTGTAGACTAATTCAACAGTTCGTATTATAATAAACAGTTCGTTATTTATTACAGTCTAATGACACTAGTAGGCCAAGTAGAAATATTGGTTGTATTAGTATTAACAACAACAACAACAAAATAAAACAGTATAAATTAATAAACAATGAAATATAAGCTACATTATTTTAGAGTCTCTTTATATTCAACACTGTAAAAGAAAAAAAGGTTTTATCGGGCAAACAACAAACTGACTACAACTTTCACGGCCTTAATCACATATAACGTAAAAACAATGGTAGTAAACGTATTTGCTAAATGTTAACAATTAAGTTACAGTATATAAATTAACATTTTATGTTTATCTCATAATCTGCTAAAAATAAAAGAAGCAATAAACGCCCATCAGCCAGGTAAAGAAGCGCCGTGCTCCCAATTTAAAGACAAAAATGTGTTGTAGTGTTATGAACCAAAATATTAGACACATTAAAAATATTCTAAATATATGTAGGCTTATATATATATAGAAATATTAAATATATTATATATATATAAAATATATATATTATATATATAAAATATAAAAGCTAAATAAATATTTAACAGTAGCTAATTCAAACCTTTTTAACATTGGCTATACAACAAATAAAACATAGTCTACTCTTAATTTGTTGCTTTTAAATATTGAACGTTTATCTTAGAAAATTATAATAATTATATACAATTATTTTTCTCACTGGCAAACCCGGAATTGCAAATATATGTCAAGTAAACGCAGTGCCGCTGACTGAGAAAAAAGGTCGCGAGGCTTATCACGGATTACCTGCTTGACGATGAAAGATAAACACAAGAAGAATAAACACGAATTTACCTTGACAGAGTGGATTTAAACTAAATTATTATTCTGCGTGTCAAAGAGTTGAAGTGTGAGACGGATGTAAGAGAAAGTTCCTTATCAATGAAATCCAAAAGACACCGACAAAGCATATAATTCCTGCTGTTCCAAAACAGAAACAAATAAACAACACCGAACAAACGGTGAGATTATTTAGTTCACTGAAATGTAATAGCAATATAAATGTAATATGACATGTAACAGTATAAAACATAACAGTTTTATACATAGCCTATTTGATGTTATCTTTCTAAAAAAAAAAAAAAATTAAGTAAAAAAGATGAATTAACGACAACAATGCATTAATTTCTCCATAGTGCTATGAATTGTTTAAAATAATATTTAATTATATTAAAAGTATGTATATACATTTCTAAACAATATTTAGGTCTAATTTTTAACTCTTCAATACACATCATTTCAGGACTTTCTGGAAGCAGCGAGCAAATCAGTTATAGCAGAAAGGATCATTTGAGCTCCCTGCATTTTTTATTTCAAAGACAGTTCC
This sequence comes from Enteromius radiatus, assembly GCA_032357445.1. Classification (NCBI taxonomy): domain Eukaryota; kingdom Metazoa; phylum Chordata; class Actinopteri; order Cypriniformes; family Cyprinidae; genus Enteromius; species Enteromius radiatus. The sequence continues at coordinate 8,827,490 of JAUCMS010000045.1, forward strand.
AAACAGAGAATATAAATTAAGCATTATATTAAATTCTTGCAAGTTTTTCACATCCCTTACATTTTTATTACACTTTAATTTTGTTGGTCCAATTGAATTTCACGTTTCCTCCTGTTTTTACGGGAACATCAGCAGGGCAGTCAAATAAAATACCAGAAATCTCCCCGCTCAAGCGTAAAAAATAAATTCTCTGGGATATATAACGTAGTTAGTGGCTGCTCGCGGCCTGTGCACCTGTATGCGGTAGAGCTCGCGACCCAGGCCAGTGGAAAAGTGCTTTTTAGGCTCGCGGAGCTGCGAGCCACCGTCTGGCTCCAATCAGGCCCGCGCGCTCACAGTGCTGCGCTGTTCGAGCGCTTAAATGGCTCTCCACTAGCTCGAAATGAAGACTCAAAAACACAAATACACATACATCAACCGCCCCCACTATCTTACGAGGTCTCAAAGACCACTTTCCTGGACGTCGGTGTCACATGACCTCCATTTGGCACTTAGAATAGACTAGAATATCCGTGGCCTCTTGAGTCGTTTAAAAAGAAACTGATTTTACCGGGTTTCTCTTTCCTCGCTTGAGGACACTTACGCTGACAGAGGTCTCCTGAATCTGTTGTTACTTTGATGAGGACAACCGTGTCGCCATTACAAATAAACACGGCGGAGGATTTTCGCACATAGCGAAATGTCTTCACTGTCAGGGTTCAGTGGCCCAGCTGCGCCCGACGTCAGAGGTGATTAAACATGAGCTGCTTTACAAGGCCGAGTTACTGCTCCCTCAGCTGCGCGCGGTGGGCCGCGCTCGAGCATCTGGAATGAAGGAGCGCGAGGCCTCGAGGACGCCTGTTTCCCGCCGAATACAAGAGAGCGCTTGTGCTCGGCGCGAGGGGCTCGGTGACCGCCGGGCAACCCGCGAGAACTGGCACGAGCCGCTTTCTGACGCATTTCACTGTATATTTAACTTCTGAGGCGAGAGAGAATGAAACTGAAAAGCTGACAGTAAACATCATTTTGAAAATAACTGATGACTGTAACCATGTTAAGTTCAAGCTTTTGCTTACTTGAGCCAGCAATACTAGCTAATCTTTTATACTATTGCTATCTCTAATGTTGTTCTGTTTAATATAGTAGACTAAATTATAGAAAACAAAGGAAGCAATTTTAAAAGAACAACACTGTTATCACCCTAAATAAAATCGTATTAATCTGAGAACCGAACCTTTTAACGCATAAAACCCAGCGCTGCAGTAGGTCCAAAAGAGTCACATAAAATAGGTGATTAAAATATTATAATAACTAAATAATATAAATAATAATAAAATACTAAAGCCATAATGAACGTCAACCTATTTTAACATTTATGTTAATCTACTCTCCACCCATTCACTTCAAAAACATTTGTTTTAATTAAAAAAATGTGTTTTAAACTTCTGAAATGATTACAGCCTGTTATTTGAGGTTGATCATATCCATCTATTCTTTCATAATATAATTTTTCATAATTTATAATAAAAGTTTCAAAACCAGCAGTCCTGTAATAATTTACTAAGCTATATTGTCTCAGACAATTGGGGGGGAGGGGCGGGGGGACCTTGGAGTCAGATAGATTAAGAACCATAAACACTCAACTGACTCTCTGGAGAATTCACACACACACACACACACACACACACATTACAACTGAATTTTAAAACTTCAGAGTTTGTATTTGCATTTTTTTAAATAATCAGAAAACAATTTTTAAAATTCCAACCAATTAATATCATCTCTTCTGTTTAAAGATTCACATAAATAAAAACAGCAAGCAGCTTTAAAAAGCTCTACAAACCCTTTAATCCCTTATTTTAATCTTTTTTTCCCCCATGATTAAGGATAAAAACTACTTTATAAAAATGGATAAAAAAATCATTTAGACAGAACACAAACTAAATATCCATACACATAATCTTAAATATGACATTATTAAGGAACAGAGAAAGGCAACAGCAGGGACACTCAAGACGAAGTGAAACAGATCAGAAAGCTGAAGCAGCAGAGAAAATGACAGACGGTGGAACAGAACTGCAGCTGAATGCTTCTTCCAGTGATCACACACATAAACACATGACAACCGCCTCTTTGGCATGCATGGAGATGAAGGCGTGTGGGCTCAGGCGTTCGGGTTGTTCTGCATGAGCTTGATGTCCTCGTCCACCATTTCTGTAACAAGCTCCTGTTGGAATACACACACACACACACACAGATTATTTCTCAACCTCCAGTGCACTGGAAGTGAACCGCTCTAAGCTTTTACAAGAATGCTCACCTCGAACGACACACGTGGTTTCCAGCCCAGGATCTTCAAGGCTTTGGAACTGTCTCCCTGTAAGAAGTCCTAGAAAAAGAGAGAGAGAAAGTGAGACAGAGAATAACAATGACAAAGCGGCAAAAAAAAAAAAACACAAAGGGGAGGTTTAGTCCTTATTTTTTAACTGGACCGCCAAACCTGCACCCCCCCCCCCCCCCCCTTCTTCACTCTCACACACCCACATACACTCGCCAGCACCACACACACAGGTGTCAAGCTCTGTGTCTCGGGGGGAAGGTGAGGGCCGAGGCAGGCTATCCATCCAGAACCCCCTCTTTTCCAGCCCTCTCTCAGTGCCAGAGCATGATGGATTATGTGACTCTCGTGGCCTAACCCCTTCTGTTTTCCTGCTGGGACGGCAAAACTCACACACACCCACCCACACACACATCTAAAGGTGCTTCTCAGGGTGGCAGTTAAGAGTTTGAGGGTGTCCTTGCTGCTGATCTGATTACAGAAGGAGCCATAACACACACACACACACACACACTTCTGTGCATTTGACAAATGAGAGCTCTTGTTCCAAAAACCTATATTTTTACGGTGAACCCTGAGAAGTTACAGTCACTAACTCATGGTTCCATTTTAGCTCCAATTAAATCATTTAAATGACATAACCATATTTTAAAGACTAATTAGCGAAATTGCATTCATTCATCAACATACGAAACAGCATGCAACCATCATAATCAAGATACGTATTAATGCGCCATATTAATCATAATTAGTCTTCACTTTTCTGAAAGCTAAATTAACATCAGCTGCTTTTGTCACCCATCCAAGTCTTCACATGCAAACAACTATGGTCCTGTGTCCTGACGATGCAAGTTTGCAAATTATTTGCGAGGAAGGAAAACTAGAACGGTATTCACTCGATGAAACCGTGAATCATGCATTGTGTGCAATGGCTCTTGCTATTAAATAGAAAGTCAGCAAGTCAAGACAAATCAAAGGCACAGAGGAAGTTCACAAGCTGATATTAGTTTCAAACATTGGCTGTTTATGCTTGCTTTAAGAGGATATCTATATGCGCCAGGGTTTAAAACAGAAGTCGCACCTGCATGTATGGTAAATAAAATGGAAATAAACAATAAATTAAAGTGATAGTCATCATCTGGGTGCATTTTTATTGTGTGTGACCGCGAGCACTTAACGTAAAGGAATTCAGGACTATTGAAAAGACATCAAGCGACTTGGCTACACATGAAATGTGAGACTCTAAAATTACTATATGCATGCACGTTTCAATGAGTTTTAATATCTTTGAGATGTGAAGCAGGACAAACACGCACACAGAAACAGAACAACTGTTTCATGCACTGTTGCAGGACAGCGGAGTCAGAGGTCAAATCCACAAAAGCAATAGGACCAGATCGACAAAAGAGGAGGTCAAACGTCCTTTGATCAACAAATTCCTGGATATTTGTGTCTGTAAACATGTCTAAATCACTCTTTGCTGCTTCTTCCCCAATGAAATGTTCTACTTAAATGTAGATTCTAATTTATCTACAGATAAATCATACTATTTTCTAGTTTAAATTATACTTTTATAAACACGTACATAGATGCACAGTAAAACAAAAAGTTTGGGGTAAAGTTTTTAATATTTCTTGTTTATTAAGGATGCATTTCATTGATCAAAAGTGATAAAGACTTTCAAATAAATTATCATTATTATTTTTTTAAAATATATATTTATCAAAGAATCCTGAAATCTTAAATACCATATGATCATATTATAACAATTTCTGAATGATTATGTGACACTGAAGACTGGAGTAATAATGCTGAAATTTCCGCTTTGGCAGAAATACATGTTAAAATATGCTCAAAATATAAACAATATTTTAAATTGCAATTATTTTACACAAAACTAGTTTTAACTGTACTGTACACTTAGTCAAATAAATGTAGCTTTGGTGAGCATAAGAGACATCTTTATGAAAACATTTTTGCGGACCTCAATATTTTTTAATGGCACAATTTTATATATAAAATGTATATATATCAGAAGCAAAAAACACATTTTATCTGTTCATGTGTAAAAGAGACGGGGTACAATGCTGAAAAATCTGAATCAACACAGTGGAGACTGTCTCTATCTCAGATTCTTGTTTCAAGTGTTTACTAAATATTTATAAAATCATGTAAACCCTCTCCAGCAAAGAGACACAGAGCCTAAGTGTCTGACACTTTAAATGCACGCGTATGTGAGACACACAAGTGCGGGATGAATCCAACTGCACCCTCGAAAAACATGGCGAAACAGAACGAGAAATCCACGGCTGTTCGACAGACTTCGCTACATGCCGTGCAGTTGAGTGTGTGCGAGAGTTGTGTTATTTGATGCAGGATGTTTAGGAGGGATCAAAGACTCTAATGAGTTCCCATTTCAAACAACAGCCAATCACAAAGCAGAAAAACTATAGAGAAAAAACAAAAGACTGAGTGCAAAAGTACATCTGAATCTATGCAACCTAGTGTCAGTGTGTTAAAAACCAGGCTTGAACAACAAGATCGCAGCATGAAAGCATCTGCGTGAGTTACACATACTCAACGGTGTGTTTATTACTGAGGATCTGTGTGTGCTTACATGTGGTATTGGCAGTGTGTTTGTTTGTTTACGAGCCTCAGAGAGCTGTGTCTTTTCAAGCAGTGCAAGAGTCCTGCCTGTCAGCGTCAACACTATTCACCTCATTCAAATGACCCAGATACCTTTTCAATTTTCATTTCACCTCCTTTTACTGCACTTTCACTGTGGGTGGGGGGAGATAGAGAACTATGCTGCACAAATTATAATAATTTTAATGACGAAATAGTACAAATGCTATGGTAAAAAACCTGCTAATTGCTTACAGTAAGTTTCCTTACTATGTAAACAAAATAAAAATCTCTTGGGACAATAAAATGCTGTTACTTTACAGTTTTTGGAGTATAAAATATAATTTACAGGGAAAAATAATAAATTGGCATTCCCAGAATTTCCTGTGTGACATGATTATTTGATGGTTTCTTAGTTTTATTTATTTATCGAAAAAAATATATCACATCTGATGTTGTTAAATGTTGTAAATAAATAAAATATATAAAACACACACACTTTTATTAATTATTTCTTCTTAGTTTTTCCTATCAAATATTTTATATATATATATATATATATATATATATATGTGTGTGTGTGTGTGTGTGTGTGTGTGTGTGTGTGTGTTTGTATATATTTAAATCATAGATAAAATCGTAATATTTATAGTAAAAAAAGTACATTTCATAATTTATATGAATATATATATATAAATGTGTCTGTGAGTGTATTTTAAATGTGCATTTGGTGGTTGTTTGAATTACTAACATACAAAACTATTTTTAGCACTGCTTCTGTATTTTGGTATACTAACATTATACCAGTTAATGAAATTATGAAATATAATATTTTACCTACATTTTTTTTACCATGCTACTATATTTTAAGGTAAAGTTAAACCACATCTTTTTATTATAAATTTCACCTATATTTTTATACAGGGTTACACACTTATAGCTCAACTAAAGACCAAAAATAAAAAGTCTTAAATACATTTTTTCCTCTGCTGTGAAACACAAGAGATGATATTGGGTTCCAAAACAGTATTTGGATGCACTGACTTTCATTGTATGTCCAAAAAAATGAGTAAACAATATTTGTGTTTAAACGATAAAAATCACACAGTTTTTCAAGAACATGAGGGTGAGTATATGATGAGCAACCACTTTACCACTACTAGAATTATTATCATGAGCTCCTTCAAATTTGTAACTCATGTGTGTAATAAAAAAACGGTCTTGTCTGGAGTGATCGAGAGTGAGAGAAGAGGAGGAGAGAGAAGACGGAGACAGGAATGACATGGAGAGAAAGGAAAATGATGATAAATTGAAAGCTCTGAGAGACGAGCTGTGTGAAAGTTAAAGAGCGAGAGAGGAGAAAGCATGAGGGAGAGGGAGCGAGGAATGTGAGGTGTCAGGAGTTCAGCAGTCTGACAGTGTGAGTAAGAGTGCCGAGAGCCAGAGTTAATTACTCAATCAAGATAACGAGCCTGGGACATGCCATTTACAGAGGGCAGCCCACAATTAACCTCCTCTCTCCCACTACACACAGCCGTGAAAGTGTGAACACGCGCACACACCCATGAGGTCATTATGACACATGACACAAACAAACCCAACACTGGTACACAACTTAACTCACATTTTCACATTCCCAGAGTCAAAGACACCTGCTGGGAAGAACTTTTTCTGATCTAATACAACACAGGCTTGTTTACTTTAACAGTCAAGTGTAACTAATCGAGTTAGTTCCATCTGATCAACCTAGTCTAAAGAAATATTCCAGATTCAATAAGTTAATCAAAGTCGACAGCACTTGGTAAAATGTTGATCATCACAAAACTAAAATTTAAAAAAAAAATGCAAGTGAATGGAGCCAATCTGTAAACATTAAAATACTCATTGTTTATTGTCTTGTGCTATTGAAACTAAGTGTGTTGATATACTGTAATTTTAGTGTGGAAAATTAAACAATTCCACAACTTCATTACAATATCAATGGAATTGCTAAAACCCTACAATGGAAAACATTATTTTAACATATTTGCAGTTTATAAAATACATTGAAGAATTTATTTGACTCTTTCTATAAAACTATAAGCACCACATTTCCACTTTTAAATCCATTAAATCATTGTAAACGTCTCACCGTAATCTTTATTTTCTCAAATACAGAAAATGAGGAACACTCAGAAATTAGTTTTTGAGGTAATCAACATTAGACACCAAATGCTGTCAAATGAGTCAAACTTTAGTAATAAAAGTTTAGTAATAGACATCCAGTGATGCAATATCTTCAAATTCTCTACTGCTTTTGCGCAAATGGGAATGTCTTTCTTCCCTAAACATTTAATTTACATGTATAAAAAAAAGAAATCACCTGTTTACTGGGGATCTTTACACTTGGCTTGCTTTTTAAGTGTTATATTCTCAACTCAATTCTTTTTTTAAAAGCTCTTTCTCTCTCTTTCCCCTCCGTGGGGCCCAGGGTGGTTCCGCTCAGTCAAAGTCCTTCAGGAAATACCAGAGAGTAGGCCAGGGGAGAACGTACACCCCTCTCTCCCTCTTTATTTTTTTAGTTCTGTTCTGTTCTCTCTCTCTCTCTCTCGACAAAAACAGAATGCGAGACATAGTAGAACAGTTACAGAAAAAAGTCCCGGGGCGCGAGGTAAAAAGTGCCATGTAACGTTCTGAAAGTGAGTTAAGCTCTACTGTAAAGCATGATGGAAATAAACGTGGATGTATATACGGTCATCATGAGGAAAATCTGAACAGTAAGAGCACGGCTTTATTGCAGGTTTGAGTTCTACCTGGCAACCGGCCAGACTCTTTACAACATCATTCACACTCAACTTTAACAACTCTGACCTATTACACTGTATATCACCGTAAAGCTGTCACAAAGAGCCAGCCTCTCAACCACAGAAACTATAATACCCAGAAAACCCTAAAGACTGCATTACCCATAAAGCATCACGACAGACAACAGAGGCTTAAACTCCGCTTAAGGAGGGGGACCTGCCTTCAACAAGCACATAAATCTAAAAATGCACAAAAGCATGCAGGTCGCTTGGCCACTAAGCTTAAGCCTGAAATAAAATGGATCTTGCATTCAAATTAAAAGCAAAGCTGCAGGTAAGTGATGATGCAGCTGTGTTTTGCATGCTGGTACTATGACGCTCAACATGGGTCAGATAAGACAGACTCCTGCATTCACAGAGTGAGGGCCTCCATGTGTGTGTGTGCTGCTCACTACAGGATGCTTTTTATCTCGCTCCTGACCTCTGCCACACAGCAGATAAGATCACCCCATCCTGATCCTTGGAGTGAAAGGTCAAAGCCATCTTTCATTCCAACAGAAAACCAAAAAACATGCATGCGCTTACATGCCTCGTAAACACAGCACACAGATCTATACATCATAATAGTTCATGTGTTAATTATAATGTCTTGCTATTTGTAATGCAATACTTTGTTTTAATTAAATGCATTAATGTAAATGTCTGAAGTAGTTTTACAAAGTGTAAGGGTAAGGAAACACTGGCTGACCATTCTCTAAATATAAAAGAGTCAGAAACAGCGTTGAATTCTAAAAACAAAAAAAAAAAGAAGAAAAAAAGGCTATTTATTATTATTATTAACATTCCAGAAATAAGAAGTCAAGTTAAATAATACAAAATAAAAGGTTAGGAAAAAGTTTCTATTATCACAACTGTATTTTCTTTTATAGTATTTTTATAAATTACCACAACAGCAATAATATTTTTTTTTATTTCAGAGGATATTCTATGAAAGTATTATTATCAAAAAGAAGATATAAGAGAATAAATGAATAAGAAAAAAAAACAACTGAACTAAAAGAACTATACTATACTAATACTTTTAAAAAATTCATAAAAAATTCACAAGTATTTTCTATTTTAGTATTCTTATTTCATTACAACAGCAATGATAATAAAATAACTAAAATATTAGTAATTATTATGAAAGTAGTTATTATTATGAAAAAGAAGATATAACAGAAGGAAAAAGAAAATGAATTAAGGTAATCATAAAATTTTTATAATTTCTTCTTCATATTATTATATTAATAATATATAATTTAAAAAAAAATTACTTTAAAAAAGCAAAATGTAAATATGCAACAAAGACATGTGTAATTTGAGTTTCTGGAGGAAACATGTTGACATATGTACCATATAGTCCTAATCTCTGATAATCCACATAATTCCATCATTATGTTGTGGCAATTCCTCAGGGTCGCCAAGTCTGAGAGTTGATTTGATGAAATACACACATGGTGAACTGCAGCCAGTGCAGCTTGTGTGTTTTGTCTATCATCAGCATGCATGCTCACACTTACACTTACTAACTGTACAGTACATTACATTTATATTCCTGGCAGACACATCCATTCATATACATGTTGCTACTTACTTTCAAATAATAAGACCCTAAAATCATGTTAAAAGGCAATTACAAAACAATTTAGTCAGCCGAAATGACATCACATAACAAATAACCACAGCACAGTTTACCAAAAACAACTCTGAGATGTGCACACAAGTTCAGGAGGGCAAGACACTCATAAGAGGCCCGAGTTACTAAACCAAGCGACTGCTGCAAACTCGCCGTTTGTGGAATTTGTTGCATAAATCAAAGCTTTTTTGCTTTCATTATGCCCTCTCTCGTGCTCCTTTCTCTCTCTCTCTCTCTTTCAAAATGAAAAACGAAAAGAGAAAAACCATGAGGGTTTCCTGGGGACTGTCTGGAAAATAAAAAGTGAAAAAGGAAAAAAAAAAAAAAAAAGCCTTTGGCTAACTTTGGTCCTCCTTCCCCAAAGTGCCTCATAAAAATTGTTTAAATCAGCATCCGAAAGAATGAAATGGATGTGCAAAATCATATTCGCTGAAAGGCAGAGCAGGGACCGCAGGGTTCACGCAGCGGTCTTCAGCGGCCGTCTGGGGGCCACATTCATCAGCTTGAGCCTTCGCTATTAAAAACCCCCTCAATCAGCTAAAAAATAGAGTGCTTAGTTTTGATTTGCTCATTATTGCACCCAATTCGCTGTGTCCTTGTGTAAGTGCTAATAAGAGAATTAAAGTAATGAGAAATAAAAGAATGGCTCTCCAGCTGGAAATCATAAAATAAAAAAAATAAAAAGTTACAGAGATTCGCTCTAATATTTCAAGCTTCATTTAAATCGTGGTATTTCAGGCCTTTATAGGAAGTTAGCGTATTATTTCAAACGCGCACACACGGTTTCTTTGTCTGTGAGGAGATGGCGTGTGATGGACAGACAAGGCCAAGCGCATTACCTGCTTTTCTCATTGTGAAGCTAAAGCTACGCATACCTCTTGCAGGAATGTGAGCGAGTGTGTGTCGACTGAAAGAACACATCCAGGGAAAACGAGACACAGGTTGTGTTTGCAGCGAAGCCATGGATGAAATCCCCCTACGCACATGCATGCGCTCGTTACAAGATCTCTAAAGGTTATGCAAATAACTATGGCCGATTTGAGTTTCATCATTCGCTTGCAATTTACGCACATCTAACCACCAGTTACGTCTAGCATGATAGCCATCACTCAGAGGCTTCACTTGTTGATTTTGGGAATGATAATAATGCATAGAGCCATTCATCGAACAGCAGTTTTGGGTGTGACAGTTATTTTTAGCCTTAACGTGGGATCTTTCAGCAAGAAGATTTTTATCTGTCAGTAATTACGTTTTCATAAATCATGCAGGTGTAGTACGAACGAAAATAGATTAGGATGGCTCAAAAACACAGAAGTTCTTGTGACGATTCACGATGGTCTCTTTGGATAAACAGGTAGTGTATTCAGCCCACTGCTTTCCTATTAATAGGTGAGCTTTTCATCCACTTACTCCCTTCAGGCCAAGCAAGTGTGTGCGTGTGTGTGCTGGCAAAGAGAAGCAAAACCATAATTACGCATTTGAAATTGAATTAAGACACTTTTTCTATTCTGTTTCTGCCAAAATAAGTGATTTTATTGATCGTAGGCTTTCATCCAACAGATTTTAAAACATGTTCACATGTAGCCTGTGGACAACGCATTTGTAAATCTATCGCAAATACACACACTCGCTCTCATTCATCCTTGTAAGTGACCTGCGAACAGTACTGACACTCCTGCCTCCTGAGGAAATGCAGTGATTTACTTTCTATCGCAGAGGTTAAAGGTCAAATTCCCATTTTGCCTCTGTGTTGATGGATGGCCTGTTCGGTTGATGCCTTTTAGAGTGTCTTTAAGTATCCAGGGCTGATATTACATAACATTTTGAGGTAATCAAAAACCTGATAACATAAATATTTCATAGTTTTATAGGTGAATAACAGACTTCTGTCTTTCTGCACTGGTTCTTCTGCACTTCTTTCTGTCTTACCTTCATGTTATGTTTTCTTCTAACTGAAAAGGCTCTTTGGAAACACCCCTCTGACCCATACGCAGTAAACATGTGTCTTGGAGAAAACCTCTGATCTCTCAACAATCATTTCATGTGTGTGTTTTCTTTACAGATTTAGTACCATTTCTCATTCCTGAATGACCACCCACACACACACACACACACAATATGACATGTCAGGTAAGAAAGGACATTTTAATCATCTTGTCTACTTGAGTGCTTGATAGAAAAATACATATATATATATATATATTAGTGCTGGGCAATGATTAATCGCGATTAATCGCATCCAAAATAAAAGTTTTTCTTTAC